>JAKCWG010000650.1:0-150270 GCA_021464415.1 Lonicera japonica
ATCATCCATCTTTTTGGTGTTTGATATCCCAAACATTCAATGGAAAACAAAGGGTTGGTAAATACTTAAAGGGCTTTTTTGAGTTATACCTTTTTCTATATCTATGTATTTCTAAATCACCATTGCCCAATGTAATTTATTCTTTTCTTCTTGTGATGTGATTTCTATAATAATTTACGTCCTCCTTTATATATGTTTTTTTTTGTAATGTGTAAAGTGAAGTTATATATATATATATATATATTGATCTTGAAGTTTACTGTTGTTATGTTTCTTTCGATTTCGATTTCGATTCAATTCAATTTCAATTTCAATTTAAGTCAATTATAGTATTCTTATGTTTCCTTTTTAATATATGTCAAGATGCCTCCCAAAGATTCTTCCGCAAGGAAGAAATCTCATGTAGATATGCGCGAGGAGTTCCATCTTGCCCTCTTGCAGCAGCAGCAGCCCTCGCAGGCGGCCCAGAGCTCGCAGGCACCCCAGCCATCGCAGGAGGCGCCGCAGGCACCGCAGGCGACGCAGGAGGCAGCCCAGACCTCGCAGCAGGCGCCGCAGCAGGCGGCCCATGCCGACGGATCACCGGACTCAGCGCAGGAGTCGCCGGTCCTACCGCTTGTTCTGCCCCTCCCTTCCGCACATTCGACGACTGGCAGCACGGGGCCCGCACCACCCACACGCAGCATTCGCTGCAGTTTTACTACTACTCACGTGCCGACCGACTCAGGTAAAATTCTTAATTAGATTTTTTAGTTATACGCTGGCAATTATATTAACTTTATATAATTTACTGAATAAATTTTCTTGTAATATACAGATATTGCCGCCGGTGCCTTCTCGAGTAATAAGAGGAGAGGAGTCGTACTCGGGAAGAAAACGGCGGCGATCACAAAAGAGAAGGGCAGAACCTCGGTGACCTACGAGGATTCGATTAGGGAGCCGCCATTCTCAGTTCGCTCCCGGTTCGTGACGGACCTCTCGGCGTATATAAAAGACCGATGTCCGATGCTCTATCCGACGTGGCACGACCTTCCGGTGACAGAGCGGACGAGGTTGCTGGATTTTTTATCGGTAAGTTTTTTATTTTTCTTTATTTTTTTATTGTTTGTTATTGTTTGTTATTATTTCAAATTACTAATGTTTCTTTCTTCTTTTATGCTTTGTAGGTGAACTACGATATCGATCACCGGTGTAGGGAGCTCACTGGCTGGATAGACGAGAAGGCCGCCAACCGGTTCAGGCAGTGGAAGTCTTCCTGTCACGCAAACTGGCAGGAATTGGGAGATTCTCCCCTTCCTATCGAGTTCACACATCGGCCTGCGGAGTGGCAGTGGTTGTGCAACCACTTCAGGGATCCCGAATTTCAGGTAAAATTAATTAATTTGTCTAACTTAATTTAAATACAATTGAATATTCTAACAGTTTGTATCTTATATATCTTGCAGAGGCGGAGCGAGCAAATGAAAGCGGTCCGGTCCTCGATAAACAAGAGGCCCCACAGCGGAGGGGCCAGGCCTTTTGCAGCTCGGGCAGAGGAGTACACGAAGAAAGGCGAGCAAGCTCCTCACGCGAAGACGTACATAGACATGTACAAGAAATTCGATCCCGAGGGCACGGTAAGTTTATTATTTATTAATTCATTACATTTATTGCTAGTTATTTATAATAACAAATTCGATCTTTATGCTTAATTATTTGTAATAAGAAATTCATTAATTATATTTATTGCTATTTTCAGTTGCGGGTTCAACAGGCGAGCGACGAGGCGATTGCCTCGTTGATGGAGAGTATGCCTCCGATCGAAGATACATCGGATGGCACATCGCCGGCCTCAGTCACAGCTCCGCCGAGACTCTCTGTTGATATAGAGATCGGGCTTATGGAGAGGGTGGTCGGTCCTTCGAGAGGGACCAGGGTTCCCGGCTTAGGCAGCGGCGTCGCCAAGCAGCCGAGGACAAGAGGACCATCTCGGCCGGATCCCCGAAACGCCGCGATTGAGGAGGAGTTCGCCAGACTTAGGGCAAATCAAAAGGAACTCGAGGAGAGTCTTCAACAGGAAAGACGAGATCGGCAGGAGCGTGAGAGGCAGCTCGAGAGGGAGCGACATGATCGAGATAGGGAGCGGCTAGAGTTCAAAGCGAGGATACAGGCCCAGCTTGCAGAAATGGCGAGGCAGATGAATATGAGGGCTCCACCATCCGATGGCTCCAACGCATGATAGTTTTAGGTTTAGTTTCTTATTGATCCATTTTATATGATTGTAAAGTTTTTAAAACAGTTTTGTAGGACATTGCTGTAATTTATAAACGTTTTGAACATTTAATTGAATGCTTGGATATTTGATTGACTGAATGCTTAGATATTTGAATAATTGAATGCTCAGATATTTGAATAATTGAATGTTTTGATATTTGAATGAATGAAAAATATGAACGATTGTGTAGGATGTTTGAATGAATGAAATTGGTTTGTAATGTAGGTTATTTGTATAGAAGTGCACGCGTGGGGTGCACACAGAAACAGGCAATTTCTGTAATTATTTTAATTCACTTAGGCGACGTAATTATTTTACTTACGTCGCCCAAAGTCCAGTCAAAGTCAACTCTTCTCTGATCTTTGGCGACGTACTTATTTAACTACGTCGCCTAAGTAAACACCTAGGCGACGTACCTATTTACCTACGTCGCCTAAGATCAGAGAAGAGTTGACTTTGACTGCACTTTAGGCGACATAGTTAAATAAGTACGTCGCCTAAGTAAGAAACCTAGGCGACGTAGGTAATTGATTACGTCGCCTAAAGTTCAGTCAAAGTCAACTCCAATCTGACCACACAGGCGACGTATGTATTTTTATGTCACCTTAGAGTTTTCTTAGGCGACGTACTTATTTGTTTACGTCGCCTATTACCTAGGGCGACATAGCTTAGGAGACGTACCTTAGGCGACGTATCCTACGTCGCCTAAGATTGTGGCGACGTATATCTACACTTGGGCGACGTACAATCTACGTCGCCTAAGTGTACTTTTGAGGTAGTGTCTTTAAATATAAGGAAAAGATAATCTTCTTCAGCCGATATTCTTAACCGAATTTGAAGTTGATGACTTTAATATACAAAATAATCTCTCAATTTATTTTATTGCTAAAATTGTTTTATTTCTGACTTCATCGATTTGTAATTCCTCTATATGTACCGTCCAATTACGATGATCGTCGTAATTCCTCTATATGTACCGTCCAATTACGGTGATTACGATTGTGCAAAACTTTATTTGCTAACCTCGATATTGAAAATATAAGTTTAGTGGGAATTAACTTCTATTAATGAAATAAATGTAATTTTTTTGGGGATAAATTTCAATCAATCAATTATATATATATATATATATATATCATATTTTCAAGGATTTGCTATCACAAAATGTTAATTTCAAAGATGTCAAATTTGTTTTCGGCAATATTAACTTTCAAATTTTTATTGTACACATGCATATATGAATATATATATATAGTGATCTTCATGCGAACAGTTGTCATTTCGTATAAGGATCATGACTGCATGGCATGATTGCCCTTTTTCGTAGAGCAACTCCACTACAAAAATAAATTAAAATTGTTGTTGCCAAAGTATCGTACAATAAGAGGAGAGGGGTTGGCCCAGTGGTAGGCAACCTCCACCCTTGTCTTGAGGTCAAGGGTTCGACTCATGGGGTTGGGTGGGGGGTTTTCCTTTATTTGTAGGATTAAGGGAGAGACTTAGACCTCCCTTAATTTTTTTAAAAAAATAAAAAAAAGTATCGTACAATAATGAAAAGATATGGTCTAACGTACATTCTGATGAAAGCAAATTTATCAAACCATTCAAATTTTGATTATGTAAACAAAAAAAATATTGGTTTAGTAGGGAGATAAGTCAAATGAGGTTGAAGATGGAAGAGAGGAGATATATATATATATATACATATATATATATATATATAGAGAGAGAGAGAGAGAGAGAGAGAGAATTTATTAGATCATTCAAATTTTGATAAAAAAAACCAATTAAATTGAAGATATTTATCAACGAGTGTTGAGACTTATTGGAAAATGATTAGGGGAAGGTAAAATAAAGTGAAAAAAAGTGTTGGTTGAGTACAAAATATGATATCTAAAACATAACATTAAGTGTGATTAGTAAACACTTTTATTTAAATTACAAATTATAAACAAATAAATTATTTGTTTTGTATTACGATGATTACTTTTCTCTAAGGGGCTTTTAGTTATAAGGACAATAATCTCTTTCTCTATTTACTCAAAAACACATATTTTTGGCCAATTGTTTTAAGGCCAAGTGTTTTATCTAAGGACGACATTTTGTATTTATGACAAAATATTTTTAAATTAAACATCAAAATAAATTTGATAAAATTAAAGGTCGAATACCACTTATGTCCTCTAGTTAAATTAAATTTGAACACTATCAATCATAATTCAAAAAATAGATTATCCATAATCACACAATGCCATTATCACATTAAATAAGTCAACCAACATTTGAAAATTTTCAAACAGTAACAACTTAGAGCATCTCCAACCGTTGTGTAAATATTTTTGTGTAAATCCTATGTGTCAAGATACTTTTACACAAAACTTGAAGTGTAAAAAAAATATGTTTCAATGGTACATTTTAAAACTTTTGTGTAAATTTTGAATGAACCAATAAGATAATTATGCATATTATATATTATTTTATGCAATTTTTTATTATTTTTTCTTGAATTTTGGTATACATAATATTATAACAACAATGGATCTTGATTTGTTGGTCTTAATGAGTAGATTTTAGATATATATTTTTTATTAAATTATATAATTTCTATTAAAAGATATTACATTTTAAAGTATTGTAAAATAATTGAAAAAAGAAAAGGCTGATGTGGCAGTGTAAACTTGTGGTGTATTTTACACATTCATTTTACACAAAAGCTAAATTTAAAAGATTACTGGAGCTCAAAATTTTTACAAGTTTTGTATATTTTACACAAAACCTAAATATATACTATTGTTGGAGATGCTCTTAATCCAGCAATAATTCAAAATTAAAGGCATGAAGACGGCACGCATTTTGAGGAACAAACAACAGGCATTTAAACAAAAACAAAAGAATGTTGTTTTGTTGATACAAACTTAAAATGAAAAATAATAGAAACACCAAGGAGAATTTGAAGACTGAATAATTTAAAAGCAATATACTTTTTCAAGAACTTAAAAAGTAATATGTGCTTTTTTAAGGGTGGAAATGGAAAATGTATAACGCTTATGCGTTAAGAGTGATTTTATTTACACCTACAAAAGTATGAAACGCCCCACCTCTTTTTACAATTCACAGAAGAAGAAAAAAAAAGTTCAACCAAACAATCCATCAAATTTAATTCTTTAGTCTTTCTCACCCTTTTTTTTGTCTCCCCAAACCCATATCCTAGATCTTCTCTTAGCAAAACAAATACTTAATGACTAATTTTCCTACATTCATCGAACATATTGAACCTTCAATAATTCTTATTGACAAATATATAATAACTAATTTCTCTATTCAATCCCAGTGTACACTCTCAATTTGTAAACTTGTAGTTCTTAATTTGTATTTTGATCATGGATTCGATTACACTTGGTTGAAACTTAAAAAACGAAAAAAAATTGGTTGAAACTTTAATTTTGGTTGATTCAAAAACAATTAATTGCTCTTTAGAATCTGTAAGCTAATATTTAAATTTAGATCTCCATTAGAAAATTTTACATTTACACAACTTATGTTCGCTGAAAAAACCCATTACTTCTCCCACTAATATTTTCTCTCTAGGGTTTCTTCCTCATATATATATATATATAAAATACATAAAGGTTTTTGGAATCATAACCTAAATGCAACAATTAATTTTGTTTCCTCTAATTTAAGGCGACTATATTGAATTGAAATCTATTGCTATTGATATAGATTGACGATGAAAGAAGTGGGTGTAAAACTAATTTAAAGTATTGTTTAGCTTTTGAATTAAAGGTGGGATGAGTTGAACAAAAAGTAGCGGGGTGAGAATAAAGTGAGATGGAAAGAATATTTTGGTGGGTGCATTTAAAATCACACTTATGTAAAAATTAATGTACATGTAAATTCTATATGTCAACTCGTTTTTTTGCAAAACTTATATTGTTACTTCTTGTGTAAAAATCGTAAAAATCATTAAGACATCAACCACATATTCTCACTATGTAATTTTCCTATTTTTTATTTAATTCTTCTACATAATTGTATAGTCACAATTTTATTTTATTTTTATATATTTGATGTGTATAAGGTTACGTTGAAAACATATTGCCTAACTTTATGCCATATGAATCTTATTTTTTTTTACCTTCCTCATATTTATTACAAATACTCCTCCTTCCCCACACCCCAGCCAAAAACACCCCTCAAGGTAAATTTATTATCACTGGCATTTCCTAAGGTCCACCTAATGAGAGTTGAGTGCAGTCAATCACATACACTCGATCCACTTGGAGAGAGTTTGTTAGTAAAAACTCACCTAATATCATGGAATGGACTGTTGAGTGTACTTAGGGTGTGTTTGGCAACCCCAATTCCGTACTATAGAATTGGAATTGGGGGATGGTTTTAGAATTCTATTGTTTGGATAGGTTAAAAGTTATAGTTTTGGAATTCTACTAGAATTCCAAAACCACAAATTCTAAAGGATTGAATTCCATAAAAATAGTAGAGTTTTCTAATTCCAATTTCTATTGAATTAAAAAAAAAAAAATCACCATTACCACTCATATCACCCCCACCCCCATACACCTCCCACCTCCCACCTCACCCCACCCCCCCCCCCACCCCCCCCCCCAAAAAAAAAAAAAAAAAAAAAAAAAAACATCCTTCACAGTTCACGCTCCTTGTTTCACAAACCAAACCCAAAAAAAAAAATGCAGCTAGACACATACATACATATATATATATATATATATATATAAAATTACATATGTACACTTACAACTCTCACCTCACTTATTTCTTCTTTCTCATTATAATTTTTTTTACATGTACACGTATATATACGTATACATTAAATATAATATATATTAAATATAATGTATATGTATATACAAAGTGTATATATATATACAAAGTTGTATATATATTAAATGAACTTATGCTATCACCTCCTTATTATCTATTTGGAATTTCAAATGAATTCTATAATTTAGTCAAATAAATAAATTTTAAATTATATTAGAATTTCAAATGAAAACTACGTGCAATCCAAACAATGGTATTATAATTCAATGGTATTGCAATTCTTGGAATTGTAATACTATAGAATTACAATTCTAATAGAATTCTAAAACTACATATCCAAACACACCCTTAGTGTTTTTCAAATAAAATTCACCGAATGAGATGTGGGTGCAGTCATATAAACTCAATCCAAATTGAGAGAGAGTGTTGCTAAACACTAGCCTAACATCAGGTAATAGAAGGGGGAGTTTGTGAAAAATAAGGAGAGTGTTGAGATGTGTTTTTAGTAAAATTTTGGATAGATATTTGTCGCATGTTTCGAGGTGTAAATAACACCCCGCTAAAATTCTTTTAAAAGTAGTTGAAAAATGAACCCAAGTTACTTTAGAATTATTTATGGAGAGTTTCTGAAAAAAGTAGTGGAAAAGATTGTATTATTTAGATAAATAATATAAGAAGCTACTGTTTTTACGTGTAGAATAAGATTGACCGGATTTAACCGTTTTATCCTGTTGATTGTATTTTTTATATTTCTTTTATTCTTAGCGATTTCATATTATAATAAACAAATGTTTTTGTGGTAAAAAAAATAATATTAATGCGAATATATTTAAAGTTTATACACTTTGAGTGCTTACTATATATGACCTCAAACCTCATCGTGATAAACTTTAAAAAATAAATAAATTCATTTCTAGTGTATATATTGGAGCTATATTCTTTTAACAAAAGGTCTATATCAAATTAATTATCTCCCTTGTAAAATAATTGTACACTATGATAACTAAATTTTATATAAAATGGCTCATGAAATTAACCTGTTTAAATTTATCATTTTATGTACTGATATTCACGTTTTGTAGTCATGAGTTATTTTCCTCAAAAATTATTGCATATTTTCCATTTCAAATGGGTCATGTGGCCGGAGCACAATATATGAATATTGACCATATATTTTAGTAGGTTAGGCTACATTTTAAGTTAATCCATTCCAATTTATATTCTTTCAAGAATTTTATTCACAAGAAATTAATATTTGACAATATATTTTAGTTGTTAACTTGATCAATTACAAATTACATGGTAGTCTTTAGAGTTATATATTTTTTATATAGTAAATTATATAAATTTTATTAGTTTAACATAGATTATGCACAAGAAATTAATATTCGACAATATATTTTAGTTGTTAACTTGATGAATTACAAATTACATAGTAGTCTTTAAAGTTATATATTTTTTTATATACTAGCTAAGTTATATAAATTTTATTAGTTTAAGTTAAACATAGATATTGGGATATTAGAGGAAATTAAATATAATAGATATTCAATTTGATGAATAAATCTCAGATAATTGTTCATGCTGTAGGTTATTAAAGAACTTTTACAAGAAATCGGTAGTTGTTCGTTTCTTCATATGAACTGCCATCACCAAAATCAGTATTTGAGTGGATAAATCACATTTACAAAGGTTGGTAACTCTTTCTATTTGTTGTATATGGGATGATTTAGGATAAGAGACTCTGTCCTTGTGGGATGATTTATTTAGTGGAGATCCGGTGTTCGAATCCTTTGTGCAGTTACTAAAAAAAAACTGTCCTTAATTTTACTATATATAAAAATTCCTCATTATAGTCAGGAGGACTTGTTTGTTTGTGTGTATGTTTGATTATCTTGACTATTTCAAATAGAATTTTAGTCCGGAGGAAAATATTTCATTTTATAAGGAGTTAATAAGGTTTTTTTTTTCTATATTCTATATGATGTTCAATAATTTTGGACTCAAAACTTACTAATTAAATTGACGATGCATGCTTGAATTTTGGCGCGCACCCATTTTTAAGGCTGAATATTACAGTTATTTTTCTGTGGTGGTAATAAATGAGTTTTAATGCTTAAGATTTTGAGCTCAAATACTGCCTTTAGAAATATTTTATAACTAGTTTTGTAACCCTGTACGATGCACGGGCGCTTTTCAAACTCTTTTATCCTTTAGGTTTGAATCTTAATTTTATAGAGTCATTTGGTCCAAATACTACATGCAAAACATAAAGTAGATGACAAAACGGGTAAAAGCGATGATGTAGATAATCATAACATGAGCGATTGTTAATATGTTTTATTTTTAAAATTAGTTTTATCATAAGTGTACATACAGCATGTAGAGAGTAAATTGAAACATACAGTATGTAGAGAGTAAGTGTACTTGCTGGCAGCGGATGGAATGTGGGTTTTGGAATAGCTCTGGCGATCCTGTTCATTGTTTCAGTTATTCTAGAGATAAGGATGTGGATGAGAAAATAACTCTTATTTTCATACTTTTTTTTTGGCTTCATGCACCTTTTTAATTCTTGTTGCCATATATTGTTGATAAATTTGTTTAATTACTTTTTGTGTAATATGAGTTCCGGTCTTTAGCTCAATTGGTTGAAAAAAGTATGAGTTCACACATGTATGGTACAAAACTTTATATGTAATATCTTTCACTCAAGTGAATGGATGTGTCGAGTGGTAAAAGACACTACTCGAAATTTCCATTATTTGTAAGTGCAGCATTTCCCCTTCCGCCCTTTTGAGCATTACAAAAGTAGTAAAAAAAATAAAAAGATAGTTAAGGGCTACAACATAAAGTCTATTACTGGCTTTCTCTCTGGATTCAGCTTGCGGCTTGCCATACCTGCATTACTATCTCCTAGGAATGGCAACGGGGCGGGTTTGGCAAAACCCGAACCCGACCCGCACATAAATAACCCCGCCCCGAAAGTTTAATTAGATGATGAAAGTTTACAAATAAATAAATAAAAATTAAACTATCTCAGACAATGAATTGCTACAGAAATTCTTAATGCATTTTTCGAAAGAGTAACGAAATGAAGGTCGAAAACGAAAGTAATAAAGCAAAAAATGCTTACCAAAGGATACCAAATTGCTCTCTAGCCCCGGATTATGCCTGATCTTTTCTTGATTTTCCTTTAATCAAAGTCAGGAACACCAACCAATGAAAACAAAAAGAATGCATGAGTTCAGTTCAATAAATAAACATTTTGTAGTGAAAAACAAAAATTATACAAATTCCAAATAAATGTTGCAGAAATAAGAGTGAGGAAGATGAGCAAGACTGAGCTTTGGTGGATTAAAATCGTCTCCAGAAATAAACAAAATATTAGTTAAAAAAAATAGAAGAAGAAGAATTTTTAATTAAGGATCAAGGAAGGATATTGTAGAGTGGACTACCTGCGCGGGGTTCAAACTTTGGCTAGAATTAGAATGTATTGATCATTTTTTACTTGTGCTAATAACTTGACTCAAGAAAATCTTCATGTATTATAAACAAAGCAATGTGTGATGTAGAAGGAGAAAATGAATGTCTATTTGAGTCTTAAATATCAACAACAGGATTACTTTTAAACTTGCGCAATCATGGATACAACAAATTTCAATTTCATAAGCAGCTTCTTTTTTCTTCTCTATTATCTCCATTTCCCAGTGACTCGTCAAAAGCCCGATTTAGTGGCTGAAATCGGGCAACTCATGAATGGGTTTCATTCATTTCATCTTAATTTAATTTAAGCACTTTGAATTAGTTGAATTACACACTTCATGTATTATTCAAAAGAGAGACTTTCCTCACAAAAGCATAAAGAAATCTTGAAAGGAAAACCAATTTTTTTGGTTAGTTCAAAAACGATAAAGAATCTAGTCATTCTATAAATCACTATATGTATAGAGATATTGAGAACTACCCACAACCATATTTTGAAAAATTAGAGCAACTTCTGCAATATATAGCAGACATTCACAATAAATCATATTTGTTTCGGGATTTTTTAAATCAAAGTATGCCCATATCAGTATAAATCATTACTAAAAGCAAATGTAGTTAATGTGATCAACTATTCAATTTCAAACACATTGACCAAAAAAAAAAGAGTAAATGTGATCTATCAATACAGCAGTATGTAGAATCGTCAACATAAATGTAGTCAATATTCCAAAATCACACTCGAGTATTTGATTGATAGATGAAACAATTGCTTAAATAAATTATTGAAATGGGGACCTTCAAGAAATTGTCATTAAAATAATGATATAATTATAGTCAATGTCATCAATTATTAATGCAAGTAATCAGTAGATGAATAACCAACAAATTCCAAAACTTTCCTCCTGAAGAAACCTAAATCTGTTTTGGTTGTGTTTTTTTGGTACAAAACTTATTTTTATTGAGTTTTTCTACTATCGATTTTGGGTATGGAGTTCAATTTTTGTTCACAATCTCTTCAAAGAACTTATTGAGCTTTCAGTTGAGAATTGGGTTTCAATAATTTTAATTGGGGTTTAGAATGGAGAGTGAGGTAGAAATGGAGGAAAACGGTAAATAAATTACAAACAAACAAATAAATAAAAATTAAACTATCTAGGACAATAAACTGCTATAAAAGTTCTTGGTGCATTTTTTGAAACAGTGATATAATCAAGCTCAAAAACAAAAGTAAGAAACCAAAAAAAGGGCTCACCAAAGGATAGCAAATTCCTGGCCAGACCTAGATTGTTCTTGATCTTTTCTTAATGCTCCTTCAATCAAAGTGTCGAAAACCTTTGCTTTCAAATCCCTAAATCTATCAATGAGTCTAGAAACTGCGAAAGATAATAGATAGATGTCTCTTCTTCCATTTATAGTAGAGGGAGAAATCAATGGAGGTTTATCCATAATTAATGTAGAGTTTACTTTGGGGAGACAAAGAGTTTGGGACATTGTACAGAGGTATAAGCGAATTCTGAGAAGATAAACGGGAAAACGGAGAGAGGAAAAGGGGATAGGAAAAATGCCGATTTAGGGTTGAGTAAAAACATTTATTATGGACACGTGGCGGAACGGAAGGAAAACCTTCTCACTCCTTCCGTTTTATATATATAAAATAGATAGATAATTCGAGGCTGAATCTTCTTAATTTGTATTTTGAACATGGATTCAATTACACTTGGTTGAAACTTAAAAAAAGAAAAAATTAAAAATTAAATTTGGTTGAAACTTTAATTTTGGTTTAATAGTTCAAAAAACAATTAATTGCTCTTTAGAATCTGTAAGCTAATCTTTGAATTTAGATCTCCATTAGAAAATTTTACATTTACACAACTTATGTTTGCTGAAAAAACCCATTACTCCTCCCCCTAATATTTTCTCACTCTTGGGTTTCTTCATACACTCCCTCGTGTATATATAGATAACATACATAGAGGTTTTCAGAAGCGCGCATAACATAAATGCAGCAATGAATTTTGTTTCCTCTTAAGGCGGGTATATTGAATTGAAATCTATAACTAATTTATGATCTTGTTTGGTGTTTGAAGTAAATGTGGGGTGAGATGAACAAAAAGCGGTGGGGTGAGAAGAACGTGGGATGGAAATAATATTTTGGTGGGTACATTTAAAATCACACTTATGTAAAAATTAATGTGTAAATTCATATGCCAACTCCTTTTTTTTTTTTTGCAAAACTTATATTGTTACTTCTTGTGTAAACATTGTAAAAATCAATGAGCGGAATATTGAAAAATAAGGCTTGGATGAAAAAGTTTTTTGCAAAAGAATCAGGGAATAATATTTTTGTAAAATAAGGACCTATATTTCACCAAACTCTAAAAAGAGTGCAAACTTAACTTTGCGGTACCTGATAAAAAAAAAAACCTTTTGCACTAAGTTTTTAATTTGTATTTTTTTATTGAATCAATCAAAATTAAATTTGCATTACATGTTTTTGCATATTATTATAAATAAGTATTTAATTGATAGAGTTTTAGAATAATTTTACCAAATTACATATTCAAAACCTACTTATTAATAAAATGCACATAATAGTTTTTTCAGAGTTATGCAAAGTTAAGTTTGCACTCTTTATTTTTTAAAACATTACTATGTATTTGTGTTTATTTGACGTTATTTTAAAATTTTATAAATGAAACGTAAGAATATAATTATTAAAAAAAATAAACACATCATGCAAAACAAATTTGCATTTTTTTTATTGCAAAGTTAAGTTTGCACAAAATACAATTTTGTGCAAAGTTAAGTTTGCACTTAGTCAAATCTCTTATTTTAAAAGACAATTGATAAGCAAGCCCTTATTTCAAAATGATGATGATATCTAGGGCCTGTTTGATGGATGTTTTGAGTTGAGTTTTTAAAATATGGTGTTTGGTAGAATTTAGAAGTATGTTGAAAAGTGGATTTAGTTTTTTTTTTGAGTTTTTTTCAACCAATTAAAAATCTCATAATTTTTTTTAAAAAATAGTCAAAATGAACTTATTTATAGATCTCGACAGTATGTTTTAAATATATATATTTTATTTTATTTTAATTTTTGAATTTAAAGTTATAGTGTTTTAAAAGTTTTTTTAGAGAGAGAAAGTAAAGTTAAATTTTTTTTGAAAAGTGTAAAAGTAGAGTTGATTTTGAGTTGAGTTTTTAAAATTTAGGAAAAAAAAAAATAAACAGGTACCAAACAGGGTACAAGGCTCTTATTTCTAAAAAAATATTATTCATTGATTTTTTTGCGAAGAACATCGTCAGACAAGATATTTTATCTTATTTTCAGCTTTTACAATTGTAAAAATATATGGTATAACTTTGTATTAAAATTATAATTAAACTAGTTGGAGACTGGAAACCCAAGTTACAATAGAATTATGTATGGGGATCAAGTTTCTTAAAAAGTAGTGGAAAAGTTTGACCGGAGTTAACTGTTGTATCTTGTTGATTGTATTTTTTTATAATTGCTTTATTCTTATTGATTTCATATTATAATAATAAAAAAAAATTATGGTAATTTTTTTTATTGAGGATATATTTAAATTTTATACACTTTGAGTGCTTAATATATATGACCTCAAACCTCATCGCGTCGTGATGAACTTTAAAAAATCACAATTCTAGTATATATATTGGAGCTATATTCTTTTAACAAAAGGTATATATCAAATTAATTATTTCCCTTGAAAAATAATTGTACACTATGATAACTAAATTTTGTATAAAATGGCTCATGAAATTAAAGTGTTTAAAATTATCTTTTTATGTACTGACATTCACATTTTGTAGTCATGAGTTATTTTCCTCTAAAATTATTCAACTGCAGGCATATTTCGCATTTCAAATAGCTCAGGTGGAGCACATTATATGAATATTTACCATATATTTTAGCAGGCTAGGTTACATTTTAAGTTAATTAATCCATTCCAAATTATATTCTTTCAAGAACTTTATTCACTTGAAATTAATATTCGACAATATATTTTAGTTAGTAACTTGATCAATTACAATTTACATAGTAGCTAGTCTTTAGAGTTATATATTTTTTATATATTATAATATTCTTTTAATTAGTTTAACATAGATATTGGGATATTAGAGGAAATTAAATATTCAATTTGATGATTAGATTTCTGATGATTGTTTAGGGTATGAAATAACCTTTACATGAAATTGGTGGATCTTTGTTTCTTCATATGAACTATCATCACCAAAATCGGGTATCTGAGTTGGATGAATTACATTGATCAACATTGATAACTCTATCTATTTGTGGTATATAGGATGATTAAAAATAAGAGACTCTTTTCTTCCTCATTCATCCCTATCTTATTTGTTTGTGTGTTTGTTATTGAAAAGTTTTTAAAAGAATAAATAAATTGAAAATCATCCGTTGTTAAAATACCTTTGATTTATCAATTTTCATGATTTATAAATCTTGTCAAAAAAAGGGAGTACCATAACCTATATAGGTATAAGTATTTGATAGAAGATTATAATTACATGTCAACGTTAGGCTAAATACTATATTAAATCTATATAATAAGGTAAAGGGGTAAAACCAAAATTTAAGTTTGAGGCGTCATCGTTTTTTCTAAATATATATATAATGAAAGGGGTGGTGTGAGAATCCGCAAATGCGACCCCCGGGTTCTCGTTCCCGTTGGTGGGCGTCTGAAACATCGGAAATGATTCCGTTGTTCCATTTGCTTCTATGTGTTGATAATTCATATCGGGAGTCCCTCTATCCTATTTCTAGATGCAAGAGGGTTCGTTCAGAGTCGCCAGTACGTTTTACGAGAAAACGGACAAAATGATTGTGTAAGAGGGAAGGCTACAGATAAGCCTTTCTTTACACGTTTGTCTACGAAACCAGGATTCTATAGGGTTCGGGAACTATATTACGGTTTGGGAAGGTGTTAAGCACCCATTTCGCCCTTTCGATCTCTAGTGGTCTTATATGTTTATTCTATGTTGGAAAACTTGGATGCTTTTACTGATATTCTACTGCTTTCTGGAAATAACTAATCAAAACCTGTTTTTCGAGCGCGTTAGAAATCTACCACAACCATGTCGCCACTTCGCTTACTAGGACGGGGATCGAGTTTTAAACAAGTCTACAATAAAACTAATATACAAATATCTTATTTAATTACTAGAAGAGACTTTAGTTACCTTCCCGACGATATATAAAAGAATAAGAGAGAGAAAATATAATACGGCAGAGAAGACCTCCGGCGAATATTAGCTTTTCCTCTTAGAAATATTTCCAGCGGTCTGACTCTAGAATGTGGCACACCGGGTGCCAAGATTAGATCCGAGACTCTTGCGGAAATAAATGTTATCGCAGATGCTTCCGGAGAAGGCTTAAAGATTAGAAAATATGAGAGAGAATAAGGAATTTTAGTACAGAAATTGTGGCGAGAAGTTGCCGTCCCAGAGCCCTTGGGGGTGTTGGCCTATTTATAGTGCTCGGGAGAGATTGTCGCGCGACATTCCCCCAGCAAGGGCAAGTGTCGCGCGACATATCTCTTTGTCGCGCGACAAACGGCTGAAGTGATGGATTATGACACTGTGATGTGTCAGAAAGTGGTTGGTCGGGTGCAGAGGGGTTTGTCGCGCGACATAGGAATGATTGTCGCGCGACAAACGGCTGAAGTGATGGTTCTGACACTGTGATGTGTCAGAAAGTGGTTGGTTGGGTGCAGAGGGGTTTGTCGCTCGACAAGACATGATTGTCGCGCGACATATCAGGGATTGTCGCGCGACAATGTGATATGTCGTGCGACAATCTCTCTAAAAAATATGTTTGTTGGCCAACAAACCCACCAAGGGTAGTTTCGGGTGCTTGGGTGGGTCCCGGACCTAAAAACAGTAGTTCTCGAAGGTCGTTAGGGTTCTTGCGGGGGTCACGGATCGGGGTGTCTACAGGTGGGTTTCAAAATTTAAAAAAAAAAGAAAGAAAAGCATGTCTATAAATTATTTGCAGTACAATTTGTTTGAGTTTGTTTGTTTATATGTTTGTTTTTAATCTACAATAACCTTGATTTTAAACCCAGTTTAGATTGTGATGGTGTCAAAATCTAAAACAGATAATTGACGACCGACCAATCAATGAATAATGGTGAATTATAGGTTTAATAATGGATTGTAACTGTGAACAGTGATTGTGAACAGTATCACCGTATATGTGAACAGTGGTTGTTAACAGTACCACTGTATATGTGAACAGTGACTGTGAACAGTACCACCGTATATGTGAACAGTGACTGTGAACAGTACCACCGTATATGTGAACAGTGACTGTGAACAGTACCGGCATAAACTGATTAAAAATAAAGATGAATACGAGACATTTTTTGTTAAGGTAGGTTCCCCCGGTAGCGCTTATGCTAGTCCGGCAGTACATCCTCCTTTTGTGTGTGCTTGCTTTGTATTAGCTCAAAGGCAATCAATTTGGATGATAATACAAGCTACCAATCTCTCTCTCTTTCTATAATTTCCTTAATTCTATTTATAAGTACAGAATTAAGATTACAAATATTTCAACAGAATAAATAATAAACTGTGTAGGAGAGAGAGCGTATAAGGATTGATATTTTTTTGGGGTATGAAAAGAGAGAGTATAAGACCCTCGAAAATTGGCTTGTATTTATATTGCCAATGGCTTTATATCTCTTAGGAGAGATTGATGGATATTGGGAGAGAATGAATATATGTTTTTTGGTGTCGTTTGAATGAATGAATGAGGGGGGTATTTATAGATAAAAAATGAATGGCAAAAAGGTAAATTTGTGTAATGTATATGATGTGTATGCTTAGGTCACATGTATTCTAGAATGTAGATGATGTGTATGCTTAGGTCACATGTTTTCTAGAATGTACATGATGTGTATGCTTAGGTTATATAGGTAAAAATGGTATTTTACTAGAGGTAAAAAATTGTATTTTATTGGAGGTAAAAGTGTTGAATTACCTTTGTATGCCAATGATAAAATTAGTATTTAACCCCATCAATTGCCCCCTATCCTTATCATTTAGCTCGAATGAGCTGATTGGTGAGGATATCCTTCAACCCGGGAGTTAGTAGTAGCTTTGAGCCCTGAAGTTCGTGATGTCTGAAGCCCGAATCCTTCGTAGGTGAACAAGGTCGACAATTCGATGCCTGCAAGAGGTCTTTTGCCTGTGTTAGGTCTTTCGCCTGTGTTAGAGGTCTTTTGCCTTTTTAAGAGGTCTTTCGCCTGTTTTAGAGGTCTTTTGCCTGTGTTAGAGGTCTTTTGCCTTTGAGAGGTCTTTCGCCTGTGTTAGAGGTCTTTTGCCTTTTTTAAAGGTCTTTTGCCTGTGTTAGAGGTCTTTATATGTATATATACATATATGTATACACATGTATTTTTGTTTTTAGAAAAGCATTACCGCAGCATCAACATCAACATCATACACACATTTTCTCCCCCTATGACGACATTAAAGAGGGATCTAGGGTGGTGGAGCCTAGATGCACGCAGGAGGCGCTGCACGCGGGGGGCGCTGCATATTTTGACTTTTTAAGAAGACAGCTTTTCGTCTTCGGGATTCTTACAATGCTAGATGCCTCTTGTTCCCTCTTTCTACACGCGCCCTCAAGATCCATTTTCTTCTTATAACTTTTGTAAGGGGTACTCATGAGTAAGGAAAAGTAAATCACAAGTATGCTGAATACCTTCCGTTGTACAGGTTCTTCTTGTGCTGCTTGTACTTATAGACTCAAGAAATGTCAGCCATGGTGCGAATATGCACAAATTTTTCTGGATGTGATTACTCGTCAGGATTATCGCACAATCTTCACTGTTTTCGGGGTGAAAAGTGTTGCAGATATTTTACAAAATATCCCCAAACATCAATATCTTGAGACTCTTAATTCATTCATTTTTGAAGCCACAGCGAGAATCGAAAATCCCACTAAAGGCTGTACTGCTCTCATTGCTTCTCTTGAACAGAAGCTGGAAGAGTTACAAGCACAGGTGAAGGCATTAGAGGTTCGGTTAGAAGGGGGGTCTTCCTGCGTTAACCCGTTATCATCCTCTGTTCCTCTTGAAGGTTCTTCGAGGTTCCCTTCGTCGGCAGAAAATAACGTGCCTGCTATTATTCCGACTACCGTGAATCTTTCAGAACATGTTCCCGAAAGTTTTTTAAGGCTCCTTATGTCGGCAGAAGAGATTACACCTGAGATCCCTCCGCCTATCGTGAATATTATAGAAAATGGGGCTTTTCTAACTGAAGTGGATCTGCCGTCATTTCTAAATCCGTCCTATGACCAGGCTACCTTGGACACCGTTTACCAGGCTGCCTCGGACGGTTTTTTGTCGCAATCTTTGCTAGATGATTTTGTTGCGAATTTTGCCGAAACAACGGGCTCTGACTGGACAGCTTTAGGGGATATTCGACATGATTTTTCTGATTATTCTTCTTCTGATTTAAGTACTATTTTGAATTTTGATGCTGATGATCTTCGGATTCTTCAGCCTTTTTTGAGTGACTAGATAATGTGCACCTATAGTGATGGTTTTGTAAAAATATTCTAGAGATGTTCCACTTGTGACTGTTTAAAGCATAGCCATTATATGTTTTTTCGAAGTCCTTGGTTTCTTAAAAAGAAAATTTGTTCTTTTTGGCTAAGTCTCGAATCGAGTCATGCCCCCTTCTGACTTAGGCAAATTCTGACAATTTTCTCATTTAAGTCCTTGTTTTTTTTAAAAGGAAAATTTGTTCTTTTTGCTAAGTTTTGAGTAGAGTCTTGCTCTCTTCTAACTTAGGCAAATTGTTAAGTTTTGAGTAGAGTCTTGCTCCCTTTTAACTTAGGCAAAGTGCTGAGTTTTGAGTAAAGTCTTGCTTCCTTCTAACTTATGCAAATTTTGACAATTTTCTCATTTATTACCAGGGTTTCTTAAAAGAAAAATTTGTTCTTTTTTGCTAAGTCTTGAGTAGAGACATGCCCTCTTCTGACTTGAACAAATTTTGACAATTTTCTCATTTATTACCAAGGAACGTCAAAATCTTGATCTCTGACCAGTGGTGTAACAGTAGATGATCATTCTCAGCCAAGTCTCTTTGGGCTGGGGTGGTCCAGCGGTTGTCTGATGGACTTCAAAATCACATTTAGCTTTGTGGAAGTTTAATATCCGCTGAAAATCTCTTTAATTTCTTTCTTGTGGTTTATAGGATGAACTTGATAAAAATTACATTCAATTGTAATTTTTTGGAAGCTCATCAATTTTACATACAATAAAGATTATTGATCGTAAAAAAATGATACAACCTTAAATATATTAAAATAAAGAGAAAAAAAATCATATATGAGTTATCAAAAAATAACTTATCTCTTTTTTTGGGTTTTAACCCCTTGGGTAACCGGATTTTTGAATGATTATGCGCCCGTAAATATTGAGCTAGCATAGACTTGCTAGATTTTCACATTTTTTGTTGCAGCAACTTTGTATCCCCGTTTTGGACCCCAAGATGGCCAAATTTGAAAAAGGATTGAACTGGAAAGTTGTAGCTCTTGAAATTTTCTTCAAAATGGACTCCAGAATCGCATGATTTGGAGTTTTGAGCACAAAGTTATGTGCCTAATAATATTGAGTCACCATAGGCCCGCGGGATTTTAGCTTTTTTCGTTCTTCAAAGTTTATATCGAAGTTTTGAACCCCCAGATGGACGAATTTGAAGAAAGCTTGAACTGAAAAGTTGTAGCTCTTAAAAGTTTCTCCAAAATGGACTCCAGAATTGCATGATTTGGAGTTCTGAGCAAGAAGTTATGCCTCCGAGAATATTGAGCTACGTACACCTGCGGGATTCTGAGTTTTTCACCGAATATTCACTTGTAATTTCTAAAGAACGAAAGCTTTAGAGGGCTTATCGTTCCCACAGACGGCGCCAAACTGATGGTGTCAAAATCTAGAACAGATAATTAACGACCGACCAATCAATGAATAAGGTGAATTATAGGTTTAATAATGGATTGTAACTGTGAACAGTGATTGTGAACAGTATCACCGTATATGTGAACAGTGGTTGTTAACAGTACCACTGTATATGTGAACAGTAATTGTGAATAGTGATTGTGAACAGTACTACCGTATATGTGAACAGTACCGGCATAAACTGATTAAAAATAAAGATGAATACGAGACATTTTTTGTTAAGGTAGGTTCCCCCGGTAGCGCTTATGCTAGTCCGGCAGTACATCCTCCTTTTGTGTGTGCTTGCTTTGTATTAGCTCAAAGGCAATCAATTTGGATGATAATACAAGCTACCAATCTCTCTCTCTCTCTCTCTCTCTCTCTTTCTATAATTTCCTTAATTCTATTTATAAGTATAGAATTAGGATTACAAATATTTCAACAGAATAAATAATAAACTGTGTAGGAGAGAGAGCGTATAAGGATTGATATTTTTTTGGGGTATGAAAAGAGAGAGTATAAGACCCTCGAAAATTAACTTGTATTTATATTGCCAATGGCTTTATATCTCTTAGGAGAGATGGATGGATATTGGGAGAGAATGAATATATGTTTTTTGGTGTCGTTTGAATGAATGAATGAGGAGGGTATTTATAGGTAAAAAATGAAGGGCGAAAAGGTAAATTTGTGTAATGTATATGATGTGTATGCTTAGGTCACATGTATTCTAGAATGTAGATGATGTGTATGCTTAGGTCACATGTTTTCTAGAATGTACATGATGTGTATGCTTAGGTCACATAGGTAAAAATGGTATTTTACTGGAGGTAAAAAATGGTATTTTACTGGAGGTAAAAATAGGATTTTACTGGAGGTAAAAGTGTTGAATTACCTTTGTATGCCAATGATAAAATTAGTATTTAACCCCATCAGATTGTAATCTAAGCAGTTTTAATTCGGATAATTTTATTTCCATCCACGATATCTTGTAGTTAATCCGCGTTGTTAAGTTAATCCGCATAACCTATTAAATTAATCCATGAGTATGGATAGTTTGACAAAAAATATTATTGATTTAATTTGATAAATATTATTTTCTTAATGATTTAATACTAAAAAATCCACTAGATTAATAAGTACAACCACTTTAATTAAGCAAATAAAAATATGGGCAATTAGTTTTAAGGAAGAATATTTGTTTATCTATTTATGATCACAACTTTTATACCAATAATTTAAGGTCTAAATTTTTGTTTAAAGTACAAACTTTTGCGGTTAAAGAATTAAAATTAAATTAATATAATTACAAAACTAATTTATATTATTGTTATTCCTATAATGTCCCTATCATCTAATTGATTATTAAATTAATCTAAACTCCTAAAATCTTACTAGAAACTAATATCTATAAAATTAAATTTGAAATTCAAATTTAAACAATCAAATAACTTCTAACAACTTAATCAATTACTAAAATATAGAAAATCAAATAATTCAAATTTTAAATTTCAACAATTAAAAAATTTTAAACAACCTAATCAAGTTGGTTAGTAATTAACAAGGTTTATTTTATTTCTATTCGCGAAATTTGTCAGTCTATCTCTCTTTTTGGGTTTTAGTAAGTTAATCTTTATTACCCACTAAGTTTAACCGCGCTGTTGGATAAATTTTAAAAAAATCAATATTGACATAATTTTTATAAAATAATGATTATTTTTAATTTAATTGTAAATTATCCACCATATTTTTACTTCTATCCACCGTCAATAATATATCAAAAAGTAAGCATAAATTATAATAATAAAATGATATTTCTAATATATATAGTTTATTGTCAATTATATCCACTTTTTGGACATGAGATTAAACCATAAGATTAGACTATATATAGTCTATAATTCACATTTGTTTTCATAATTGAGATTATACAATAATTCACATTAGTCTTGAAATAGTAATTAAACAGTAAATGTATTTTGAAACATTTGTAACGTATTTACAAAATTTAGTTCCTTCCCAGAAGTGAATTAGAATTATAACTTTAATTACAGATTCATGATGATAAACAAAAAAATAAAACATATATTATAAGGATGTGTTTGACGCGACGGATTAGAGAGTCGGATTGGATTCGTTAATCCTATCCGAACAGAATAAAACAATCCCACCTCTTAGGTAGAATTCGTTAATCCTTCTCTCAGTGGGATAAGAAGCTTTAATGAGATGAATAAACCATCCCGATATCCAATCCCGACGAACACCAAAGATGGGATAGGATAAAGTTATTCTATCCAACTCTTTTATCCGATGCGTCATACGCAGCCTAATTGAATATTCTTCCTTTGACTTGAAAGCATTGAGATCGAAGGAAATGATATTTGTTGCCTCCACTAATTCTTAATTAATTTTTTGAACTTTAAATACTGCTTTATTTTTATTTTTTTAGAGCCCTCATTGTGAAAAAGAAAAGAAAATAGTAAATTCATTCGTTGAAAAAATTATTCTAGTATTATGATGTACTAATATAAATTAATTCCACCTAGTTTTGTAGTATTGTATATTTTGGATGAATAATGAATCTATAGTACGTACTTGTATCAATAAACCTTTTTAAAAATTAAGAAAATAGATTATTAAGGAAGTTTTGTAATTAGGAAACTAATTTTAAAAGTAAATATATTTAAAGAATTATTAATCGGTGGATATACTTCTTAATTTTTATAAGGAAGTTTTGAGAAGTTTGTTTCAAAGTTAGTATAAATCAAGGGTGGATAAACTGCAAAAATCTGCGGATAGAAATAAAATTACCCTTTTAATTCCTCTCTATCTTTGGTTTATGGTGTTTATGGTAATTTCTACCCAGTTTAGATTGTAATCTATGCAGTTTTAATTCCTCTCTATCTTTGGTTTATGGTAATTTCTCTTTATAATAAGATTGTAATTTAAGGTACTCTTTATAATAAACTGATTTAAGGTTGGTTTATGGTAAATTCTCTTTTTATAATTTTCAAATGTCATTATTATATGATTATTTTCTTTTGGTCCAGTCTCTTGTGTATCTGTTTGATTTGAATTGCCTATTTCTTCTCCTAATTGCCGATGCAGTCTCTTGTGTATCTGTTTATTTGAATTGCCTATTGCTTCTCCTAATTGCCAATTTTACTCCTACAGTCTCTTGTGTATTTGTTTGATTTGATCCAAGAGGGTTTGAACGTTAGATATTTGACAAAATAATCTAATGTTTACCCACTAGACTATTTAATATCTTTGTTTTGTATTTTATTTTCGACTAATATATTTAAGTAGTAGACGCATCGCGTATACATGTGATCTACTATAGTATAAATGATCATATAAATAATGCTTATAAGGTGTTTGATCAATTTCCCTAACCAACTTAATATACCTCGCATTAGAAGAATTAGAGAACATATGTTCAGCTTGTTTGCTAGTTGTTTTCGTGGTCCAAGAAAGGTAGATTGCAGAGAAATGGGAAGAGGAGTGGATCACCTTAACAAATAAATGTTTCTAACATAGTTTTTTTTAGCTAATATTCATTATATTTGTAGACTATTAATCTGTTATATCATATTTTAACATATTTACTTTTCTCATATGTAGATTATAACCTTCAAATGATGGCTTCATAAGGGATTTTCAACCAAGTTAAAATTGTAAACATTTGGGAAGAACTTTGCGCACGTACTTTAGAAAGGAGCTTCATGAATATTTCGACATTTAATACGTTAGCTATCTTAAAAATTGTTTTCTAACTTTAAAAACGATTTGATTTACAGAACTATGATAAATTTTTAAGAGCAGAATTGAGCTGTAATTCACACTCTTTTAGTATTAGTCTATTAGATAAATGGTGCCAGCTTCATGAAATTTCTTTTTTCAGATTCAATTTTTGACATTTGATTTTGGACGTTTTAGTGTTATATAGGATCCATTTGAAGACTGATCTAATCCAATATTTATTTGGATTAGATTGGTCAGTCGTGTTGGTTTGCATTAGATATTAAATTTCAAAATCAACATCAAATCCGGTTGTATACAAATAGTTTTAAAATTAAAGGATTGGAACTATAAACACCCCTAATACTTTGTTGCATAATCCCAGTGATTTTAAATTCTAAGTTTATTTTACCACAAATAGTGCATTAAAATCTACACTAATATTCTGACATTACAAAATAAAAAAGTACGAAAAAAATTATTAGTTTGAGCTTCACTGAAATTAACTGCGAGACAAAAATTTAATACATTTGTACCACTTACACTAACGTGTTGTTAGTGCATTCAAATGTATACTATAATTTAATATTACCAAAAAAATAAAAAGTAAGAACAAAAATATTAATTTGAATTTTAATGAAAGAATTGCGAGAGAAAAAATTGGTACATTTTCACTACTTCTAGTGATGTTCCTGCGTTTGACTCTAATTTATAAGATTCTAAAAAACAATTAATTTTTAGTGACGAAAATATTTGTCATAAATACAATGTTTTGTTCTAGGCATGTGGGTGCTTAAAAAAACGGTTGTTTAAATTTAATTCCTAGAATGCTGGCACCTATTCTTTTTGTTTAAAGTTTAATGGTATGCATAATTGTATTACAAAAATATATTAAAATACAAAAGGACTCCAAAAGAAAATTCACCTAAGGCCCTCAAAACTCTAGGCCGGTCTTGAAACCCAAATGGATTACAATATTCTATAATCTATTTTAAACTTAGTTAATCGAAAATA
Organism: Lonicera japonica; assembly: GCA_021464415.1. Lineage (NCBI taxonomy): Eukaryota > Viridiplantae > Streptophyta > Magnoliopsida > Dipsacales > Caprifoliaceae > Lonicera > Lonicera japonica. Next base: position 25,276 of record JAKCWG010000650.1, read on the forward strand.
ATTGGTAGATTTGATTTACAAGCCCCAATTTCATGTGTTTGTACATATATAAATATATTGTCCATATGTATATGAAATTGCGATTCATCTCAAAAAAAAAATTTGCAATTAAATTATATATACCATATATGTTGGCAAATACTCTTCCAACTAAATTAAAACATCCCTATCCTTAATTGGAATAATAATAATAATAATAATAATAATAATAATAATAATAATAATAATAATAATAATAATAATAACCACCTAAGCATTTCATTAATGTTGCCCTGATTACCCAAAATGAAAAGGTTTAAAAATACAATGTTTATTTTGTAGAAAATTTTATATGTTACCCAAGTGTAAAGATGGGCTTAATACATATATTGTACTTTTTGATAATTTATAAAAACCAGTCAGCAAATGACGTAGAAGGATAATAACGGTTTAATTACAACCGTTGCCATAGGAATTACACTTTTAAAACGGTTCAAAGCCATTAACAATCAAACTTTTATGCCAACCATTAGGTTAACGTTTGGAGCCGTCATAGAGGCTCACAAATTACCGTTCATGCCAATCATTAAATTTTATAAATGGTCAAAACATAATGGTTTCAAAATTTTCTGAAGGAACTGAGCTTCTAACCACTAATGCTATAGCATCAAAATTTGTATTATCACTATGCCAAGAAGAGGTTTAGGAGATGCACACAAATAGAGTCCGCCTCCTAAGATACTACTTAGGCGACGTACATTATTGTACGTCTCCTAAAACATCACTTAAGTGATGCACTATTAAGTACGTTGCCTAAGTGTCGTCTTAGGCGACGTACCAATATCATACGTCTCATAAACCTAAACGTTAGGCGACGAACTTATAAAGGTAGGTCGCATAAAGGTTATGGTTCTTACGCGACGCACATTGACCAATGTACGTCTCCTAAGAGGCCAACTTAGAAGACGTACAATGGTCAATATGCGTCGCCTAAGTCCCATAAGTTTAAACAAATTTTAAAATATTTGGAAAATTCAAAATTCACTTAAGAGATGCACTTTGATTAATGTACGTCTCCTAAAGTTATTTCCCCCCCTAAATTTTTAACAAAATTTTAAAATTCACTTAGGAGACGTACATTGGTCAATGTGCGTCGCCTAAGTCCCCTAAATTTCAAACAAATTTTTAAATATTCGAAAAATTCAAAATTCACTTAGGAGACGCACTTTGATCAATGTGCGTCTCTGATTTAAGTGGAATTTTTATAATTAAATTTATCGTTGCTTAATTCCACACTTAAATGCAATAAAAACCCTACTTTATGTAAAACAATTAAATTAGTATAGCGTATAAGTAGGGGTCAATCCAAATCCAAGCTAATTCCTTAAATGTAGGAGAGTTTGTCTAAATCCAATATTTTAGGAATAAAATTAAAACAGTTTTTAAATTTTGATTTTGAAATTATCTAAACTAAGAAACTAAACTAATTAAACTAAACTAATTAAATTAAATCAAGAAGCAAGTAATCAATAATAGGAAGTCCCAAGGAAAAAGAATCCACCACCATGGATATAAACAAAAAAGTATTAATTATATTTTTAACATTCATCCCTACTATATAAACAAATTCAAAATCACCATCATTCTTTCTTTAAAACTAATGTAAATAAAAATAGGCATCGCCTGTATCCCCAAATTGGTGATCACAAGAGATCCTTCCTTTATTTTAAAAACAACTAAAGTACTAGAAAGAAAACACACGTTATAATAATGGTAATTTTAAAATCTATTTTAATTCGGGACGAATAATTAAAAATCAATTACATTAAGCCCATTACATCCATGGCGGTTTCATCCCTCTCCTTTGGGAGAGAGTTTAGCCAAGCATATTAAATAAAGAACATATTAAAATAAAATAATAATTCATCATTAAAATTAAAACTAAAGTACTTAAATACAAACTATAAAAAATTAGAAAGCTAGAAAGCGTCCCTGTTTGTGATGCTCGAACTAGCGTGTACCGCACGGCTTTACGCTGTCCACTTCTTCTCCTTCAATACTTCGACCGCACGGCAACTAGTATATGGATTTTCTCTCTCTAGAACTCTCTAATAATATCTATATTCTATCTATTTTTCCTATCTATTTTCTCTATATTTTTTTTCTATATCTTTAGGTGTAGAGAATGGGTCTATATATAGGAATAAGAAATATAAGTTTACAAGGTTTAGGAAACTAGAATTGTAGAGAAAATAAAAACTTTGAGATCAATTAGGATTCTAATTAAGAGAGAGAATAAGGAGTTATATTCAAATTAGGAGAGAATATTGAATTGGAATATTCTTTCTTCTTTATCTTCTTTTTGATCTTCAGTAGACTTCTTCCACCTTTTTAGGCTTTTTATTATAATTTTCTTCTTTTCTACAAAAAGACAAAATAAATATTAATCCTCCATAATTTAAGCATTAATTATATACTAACAAAATATTATTTGCGGGTTTAATTAACAATTTTGGGCACTTATCAAACTACCCCAAACAACCTTTTGCTAGTCCTCGAGCAAACATAAAGTATCAAACATAGATAAGGGACCAAAATAAAAAAGTTTTAAAAAATAAATAAAATCCTATTCTACTCAGGTGTACCACTTTCGCTGGTTACTCTCGATTGCATTTACCGCATGCAACAAGGCCTTAAACCACTAAGTTACCAAAGTGGACGAGTTATAGCCTCGTGAGGGTTTGCAGTAAAGACGCCCCAAACTTTATAAAAATAGAAATCAATTTTGATTTTTTCCTTATTTTTTTTCTCAAAGAATTCTCGCCGCCTACATTTACGAAAGGCAAGAATCGGCAATGTCCAATTCACCATATGTAGTGAGCTACTAAAATGATATAAAAATAAACATTACAAAACAAGCTCAAAAAGGAAGTGTGTGTGTGTGAACAGCCTATCTAATATAACTTTTCATATCCAAGTACAGGAATTACTACATTGCCTTCGAAAAAGTTGCCTTGACTCCAAATCTCACTGGATATACTCTCTTGAAAGAAATAGCACTCTGAAATTTGGTTATTAATATCTCTCTTGTATGTGAGAATGATTTCAAATTCAAATAGCTCACATACTAATTAGAAGAAACGCATATGAATGAATATTTAGTCTCATGGAAGGAATATTAATTACTTTATTTGAGAATGTCGAGTTACCCACCATAGCACCTTCTCATCTATTCTCCACATCCTACCATACCTAACCATAGATCAAATAGGACTTTATTGGGTTATGGGTTAAATAAGGGCATAAGGAATAATTATCTCTGAGAAGGTAGGGTCTTCAATATCACTTTAGTAGGGAACAATATGAAAATATACTTCATTCAACTTTGAATTTTCTCATTCACTTTAAACATTACAATCATTCTTTTTTTTCTTTTCTTTTCTTTTCTCGAACATTTTCTATCTTCATTTTTTTCTTCCCTTTTTTTTTTTTTTTTTTTTTTTTAGCTTATTCCCTTCCCTTTCTTCTTTCACAATCTTCCTAACTTCTCAGAAACAAATGGGGTTTTAGGGATATGGGTAAACAAAGAAAAGGTTATTTTTATAGGCTCAAAGGGCTACTAGCGATAAATATATATGACGGTTGAAGGCTTATTGTGGAAAAGAAAGAAGGCCTATTATCCTCTCTATGGATCAGCATGATGATCACGTCTCAAATAAACTACAAGGCCTATGTTTCTCTTAACTCGAAAGAGATTTCATTCTCAGTAATTAATCAAAATATGAACAAGAGTAATGAGACTATGCAACGACTTAATACGATATGAAGAATAGTTGAGTCATTTTATGACTCCGAGTTTGCGTATATACCCTCTACAAATGATGAATGGCTCAAAATCTCACAAGGTTATTGAGTCTCCACTGTTATTTCTCTAGCTCTTTAGGAACTCGATTACTTTTCAATTTACATTACACTAGACGGCTGTGTGTGCAGTTGAAAAAATATTTTGAATAGAGCTCATATTTGAATAGAGCTTATAATGCAATGTCTAGATTCATATATATTCGAGTAACAAACTAAACTTAGAGTCAGACAATAACAAATCTAAGCATTCATAAGGTGGGTCATCGGTAAATTCATTTATATCATGGATAGGGTACTAAACCAAAACGACTCTATTTTAATTTTTTCCAAAATGAATTTGCATTTCTGAAAACATTCCCACCCCCAAACAAATCGAAACACTGTCCTCAGTGATTAAACAAGAACACCCCCAAACAGAGTAAAAATAAATGGATAATGTTAAGAGATATGGGTAATTTAAACACACCAAATGGGTTGCCTCCCATGAGCGCTAAGTTTAACGCCTTCAGCCAGGCGAATCAAGTTGAGGAAAACATACTAGCCAAAAAGAAAATTCAAATAATAATGAAATATAATCTATTCGTGGTACACAGGATCAGCAAGTAAAGTTTCTTCGATTGCTCTAGTTTGAAGTTCTAAAAATGGTTTTAGACGCTGAGCATTAACTTTAAAAATGTGTCCATTCTGAGGATCTTGAACTTCGATAGCACCGTGGCATGACACATTGTGAACAATATAGGGGCCAGACCAACGTGACCTTAGTTTACCAGGAAATAACTCTAACCGAGAGTTATACAGAAGAACCTTTTGCCCTGGAGAGAATTCTTTTCTTAAGATGTGCTTGTCATGTTCTATTTTAGTTTTTGCTTTGTAAATTTTAGAACTTACATAAGCATCATTACGTATTTTTTCTAACTCATTAAGGTGAAGTTTTCGTTGTTCACCTGCTTTATCTATTTCAAAATTCATAGTTTTAATGGCCCAATAGGCTTGATGCTCAAGTTCAACAGGAAGATGACAGGCCTTACCATATACTAGTCTATAAGGAGACATTCCTATTGGAGTTTTATATGCAGTGCGGTAGGCCCACAGAGCATCTGAAAGTCGAATTGCCCAATCTTTTCTTAAAGTATTAACTGTTGTTTCCAAAATATGTTTAATTTCCCTATTAGACACTTCAGCTTGACCATTGGTTTGGGGGTGATATGCCAGGGCTACCTTGTGAGTAATCCCATATTTAATCATTAAACTTGCAAACACCTTATTACAAAAATGGGTTCCATTATCACTAATTATAGCTCGAGGTATACCAAATCTAGGAAGTATGGTATCTTTTAAGAAATTAACAACAACTCTATGGTCAGCTTTCTTAGTTGGTATAGCTTCAACCCATTTTGACACATAATCAACAGCTAGGAGAATGTAGGTAAACCCGTGAGAATTTGGGAAGGGACCCATGAAATCAATACCCCATACGTCAAAAATTTCAACTATTAAGATTGGTTGTTGAGGCCATTCATTTCTTTTAGTTATTTTACCTAAGTGTTGACATCGAGGACAAGCTACACAATAATTATGAGTGTCTTTAAAAATAGTAGGCCAATAAAATCCTGACTGCAAAATTTTTGCAGCGGTTCGTCTCGCACTAAAATGACCACCACAAGCCTGGTCATGACAAAAAGAAATAACAGACTCTTGCTCGGGTTCGGGGAGACACCTACGAATGATTTGGTCTTGACAATATTTAAACAAATAGGGGTCATCCCAATAATATTCTCTCACTTTGGCTAAGAATTTGTCCCTATCAGGTTTAGACCAATGAGAAGGTAGTTGGTTGGTCACAAGATAATTAACTATGTCAGCGTACCAGGGTTCTTGAGAGAGTTCAAGTAATTGTTCATCAGGAAAGGTTTCAGAAATTGGAATGTAATCTCCTATGGACTCAATCAATAAACGAGATAAATGGTCAGCGACGACATTCTCTCTTCCAGCTTTGTCACGAATTTCAAGGTCGAATTCTTGAAGTAAGAGGATCCATCGTATGAGACGGGGCTTAACATCTTTCTTTAAAAGAAGATGTCGAAGAGCAGAATGATCGGTAAAAATGATAACTTTAGATCCTATTAAGTAGGAGCGAAACTTATCTAGAGAAAAGACTACAGCCAACAATTCTTTCTCTGTGGTGGAGTAATTTTGTTGTGACTCATTCAATGTTTTACTAGCATAATAAATTACGTAAGGTAACTTATCCACTCTTTGTCCTAAAACAGCTCCTATGGCGTAATCTGACGCATCACACATTATTTCAAAAGGTAGATTCCAGTTAGGTGATCGAATAATGGGCGCAGTAGTAAGAGCAATTTTTAATTTCTCAAAAGCAGAATGACAAGCATCATCAAAGACAAATGGGATATCCTTTCCTAATAAGTGAGTTAAGGGCCTTGCTATTTTGCTAAAATCTTTTATGAAACGCCTATAGAAACCTGCATGACCTAGGAAAGCACGAATATCTTTAACAGACTTAGGAACAGGTAGATTAGAAATAAGTTCAACTTTTGCCTTGTCAACCTCTAAACCCTTACTAGAGACTAAATGACCTAGGACAATACCCCTCTTTACCATAAAATGACATTTCTCCCAGTTAAGAACTAGGTTAGTCTCACGACAACGTTTTAAGACGAGAGAGAGATGATGTAAACACTGATCAAATGATGAGCCAAATATAGAGAAGTCATCCATGAAAACTTCAAGAAATTTTTCTACCATGTCGCTAAAAAGACTCATCATGCATCGCTGAAATGTAGCAGGGGCATTACAAAGACCAAAGGGCATACGACGATAAGCAAATATCCCAAATGGACAAGTGAATGTGGTTTTATCTTGGTCATCAGGGTGAATTGGAATTTGATTATATCCGGAATAACCATCTAAGAAACAGTAGAAGGCTTGGCCAGCAATTTTTTCTAACACTTGGTCAACAAAAGGTAAGGGAAAGTGGTCTTTCCTAGTTACACTATTAAGCTTTCGATAGTCAATACACACTCGCCACCCTGTTTGGACACGTGTCGGTATTAGTTCATTTTTCTCGTTTGGTACCACTGTGATTCCGGACTTTTTCGGGACTACTTGAACTGGGCTAACCCACTGACTATCTGATATAGGATATATAATTCCTGCATCAAGAAGTTTAATTACCTCGGTTTGGACTACTTCTTTCATGTTAGGGTTAAGTCTTCTCTGAGGTTGCCTAGAAGGTTTAGCATCTTCGTCTAAATGAATTCTATGCTGAACTACTAAAGGACTAATCCCTTTTATATCATCTATGGACCACCCTATAGCTTCTTTATTTTCCCTAAGAACATTAAGTAATTTTTCTTCCTGGTTAGCAGTTAAATCAGATGCAACTACTACAGGTAGAGTTTCTGATGGACCTAAAAAGGCATATTTCAAGTTCTCGGGTAAAGGCTTCAACTCTAACTTAGGGGCTTCTTTCTTATGAGGCACAGGCAAAAGTAATGGTTCAAATGTAGTGATGTAATTCGACGTTTCGAGTACTGGAATAGAGTCTAGTAAGGTATTAACCTCATTAATAATTATGTTATTTTCACCAATGTCGGACTCGAAATGTGTTAAGCAATGGAGAAGAGGGTCTTTTGGGTGAGTTGAATTAAATGTTTGTGACACGAATGACTCTATAAGGCAAAGTTCTTCTACGGATTCAACATCACCGGGTTGTTTCATGAGGCTGAAAACGTTAACCTCAACCTTCATGTTCCCAAATGTTAAGGTCATATTACCATTTCGACAATTTATTAGAGCATTAGCTGTGGCTAGGAAAGGTCGGCCTAAAATGATAGGAATATGCTTACCTTGGGTAGGGTGGGTATCAAGGACAATGAAATCGACAGGATAATAAAATTCCGCAACTTTTACGATGACATCTTCTATTATACCCCTAGGAATTTTGATAGATCGGTCCGCTAGACTTAACCTAACGTCAGTTTTTTTCAAATCACCTAACCCCAATTGTTGATAAACGGAATATGGAAGTAGGTTCACACTGGCTCCTAAATCTAATAGAGCTTGTTCTTCAAAATTTTTCTCCTATCTTACATTTGACAGTTGGACAACCCGGATCTTTGTGTTTAATCACAGCTTGGTTTTGTAAGAAGGAGGTACAGTGCTGAGCTATGAAGGCTTCTTTGGGAACGCTGGTTTTTCTTTTGACTAGATCTTTAATAAATTTAGCATAGGAAGGAATTTGCTTTATGGCAGTAAGAAATGGGATATTGATTTGAAGATTTTGAAAAACATCTAAAATTTCACTGTATTGAGAATCCTTTTTATTGTTAACTAGTCTAGATGGAAAAGGAGCACGTGGAATCATTTCTTTTAGGGTACTGTCAATCTTAGGACCTACAGCTTGATCATTTTTATTAGTTTTAGGTAAATTGGTCCTAGTTTCTTCATTTTCATTTTCTTTCTTCTCAGCTTGTTGTGACTTATCTAGGAGCTCAATGTTTTCTTGCTTTTGTTGTTGTTTAATTGTATCATCAGATTGAAGTGCATTAACAACATTAGCCTGTTCAGGTTGATGTTCTAAATTAGACACATTAGCTCCTACATTAAAGTTTGTTCTACCTTTTGGATTGGGCTCAGGTTGGCTTGGTAGGGAACCTTTTTGTCTTTCAGCTAAGGCAGAGGTGAGTTGGCTTAATTGACTCTGAACAGTTTGTTGGAATTGAAGTTGACTCTTTGCTAAAATGTCAATATTATTTTCTAACTTTTGCATCCTTTGATTCGCTTGTTGAGTGGATTGATCTATGGTCATGGCCAGCATTTTAAAAGTGTCTTCAATATTAAGTGAATTATTAGTAGATGGGACTGGAGCATTGTAATTTCGCATAGGGTCAGGAACTAACTCCCTATTAGGGTTGACCTGATGTTGGAAAAACTGTTGTTGAGGGACCATTGGTCCAGCTTGTTGAGGGACTGGCCTATTTTGGGAACCTTGAAAACCTGGTGGACCACCTATGTTTTGTTGTTGCGAAGAAACATTTTGACTCCAAGAAAAATTAGGGTGAAATCGCATATCAGGGTGGTATCTATTGCCAAAAGTATTTGCAGTAGGTTTGCCAAAAGTATTAAATGCACACACTTGTGCATCAGAATCAGAGCAATAAAAAGGACATGCCTGAGTAGTATGATCAAAGGTAGAGCACAATCCACATGGGTTACTGACATTTAAAACTGGGCTCGGGGTATTTCTAGTCGAGATAGAAAATGCATCAAATTTCTTACTTAAATTTTGAACACCAGTAGCTAGACTCTCCATGACAGATTTTAGGTCTGGGTCGGTTTTAACTTCATACATGCCGGGTTTCTTAACTGAAGTATATTCATTACGGGACATGTATTCGCTACTACTATTCCAGTTTTGTGCACTCTCAGCTAGTTCCTCTAAAAATGTATAGGCTTGATCAGGAGTTTGGTCTTTAAATTTTCCTTTATGCATAGATTCAATCATTGTACGATTCATTGGGGAAAGACCCTTATAGAAGAAATGGACAAGACTCGCTTTATCAAAACCATGGTGTGGACATTTGATTAATAAATCATGAAAACGCTCCCATGTTTCATGGAATTCCTCATCTACTTTACCTCTAAATGTGCTAATAGCATCTCTCATTGATTCAGTCTTTTGCATTGGGTAAAATTTAGACATAAACTTCCTAGCTAGGTGTTCCCATGTTGTGATTGAATTAGGAGGAAGAGAGTTCAACCACGAAGCTGCCTTATCTTCTAAGGATAAAGGAAATAATCTAAGCTTGACACCATCATCATCTAGGTTTTGGTTCTTAAAGGTGCTACAGATTGTAAGGAATTTCCCTAAGTGAATGTATGGTTGTTCACTATCAAGGCCATGGAACTTAGGTAGCATGTTAATGGTGGCAGGTCTAATTTCGAATTGAGCTGCATTATTGGTTGGAAGGGTTATGCACATAGGAGGCTCAGCGGTGACAGGGGCGAAATAGTCATTTAATGTACGATTATTAGCCATTGTGAGATTTTCAGGTGGAAAGATTAATTGTCTTCTAATTATTCGACCACTTCTAAGTTGCATAAACTATGCAAAATCCTAGTTGCAAGCAAATCCTAAGGGCAATCTAATTAAGCAATGAATTTAATAAGGGCTGAGAATTTTAATATAATTAATGATCTAGGCTTATCCTACTCTTATCGAGAAAATTGTAAGCTTACCAGTTAAGGCTTCCAATCTAACAACCGGTTAAGTTCCCAGGAAATACTGGAGGGGTCACAAACGGTCCCACTTAAAATCCAGCTACCTTCGACAGCAAGCTGCCGTTGTGACAGAACTTACCTAGGCGTTGCTAAATTAAAAAGGTACTCACTGGAGTGGCCGACAATTAACTTGCACTGTCTAATTAATTTTAGATTAAATAAATTTAAGGCTCGGGTTTAACAAGTGCAGGGTGGTTTTTGACCTAGGTGGGCAAGAATTGGTGATGAAATCCAATCCTTATCTTGATAGGAAAGTTGCCCTTAACTAATATATTAATGCAAATGCTAAATAAAAAATGTACAAATAAAATAAAAATAAATAAAAGAGGGGCCTAAGTGCAAAGCGTCTAAGTTATCTAACCTAAAGGCAAAAACAAATAAAATAAAATAAGGAAGGAAATACTTTCTTTCTTTTTTTTTTTTTTTTTCAGAATAATTTTTTTTTTTTTTTTTTCAGAATAATTTTTTTTTTTTTTTTTTTTTTTAAATAATACTACCGGGCACTCAAAATTTATTATTATGAAAGAAGTGCAAGTCCTACCAAGCAGTGGCTTTAAGAAAACATTGTCGATAAATTTTTGTTTTAATTTTTGTATTTTTTTTTTTCAGAATAAATTTTAAAGTAAAAACAGAAAACGAAAATAATAATAAGAAATTTTTTTTTTCTGAACTTTCTGTTTTTTTTTTCTTTTTCAGAATATAGGGAGGGAGGGAGAGGGTCTAAAAAAAAATATATAAGATTTTTTCAAACTTCCTTAAAAATTATGAAACTTGAAATCGGCAACGGCGCCAATGATTTAAGTGGAATTTTTATACTTAAATTTATCGTTGCTTAATTCCACACTTAAATGCAATAAAAACCCTACTTTATGTAAAACAATTAAATTAGTATAGCGTATAAGTAGGGGTCAATCCAAATCCAAGCTAATTCCTTAAATGTAGGAGAGTTTGTCTAAATCCAATATTTTAGGAATAAAATTAAAACAGTTTTTAAATTTTGATTTTGAAATTATCTAAACTAAGAAACTAAACTAATTAAACTAAACTAATTAAATTAAATCAAGAAGCAAGTAATCAATAATAGGAAGTCCCAAGGAAAAAGAATCCACCACCATGGATATAAACAAAAAAGTATTAATTATATTTTTAACATTCATCCCTACTATATAAACAAATTCAAAATCACCATCATTCTTTCTTTAAAACTAATGTAAATAAAAATAGGCATCGCCTGTATCCCCAAATTGGTGATCACAAGAGATCCTTCCTTTATTTTAAAAACAACTAAAGTACTAGAAAGAAAACACACGTTATAATAATGGTAATTTTAAAATCTATTTTAATTCGGGACGAATAATTAAAAATCAATTACATTAAGCCCATTACATCCATGGCGGTTTCATCCCTCTCCTTTGGGAGAGAGTTTAGCCAAGCATATTAAATAAAGAACATATTAAAATAAAATAATAATTCATCATTAAAATTAAAACTAAAGTACTTAAATACAAACTATAAAAAATTAGAAAGCTAGAAAGCGTCCCTGTTTGTGATGCTCGAACTAGCGTGTACCGCACGGCTTTACGCTGTCCACTTCTTCTCCTTCAATACTTCGACCGCACGGCAACTAGTATATGGATTTTCTCTCTCTAGAACTCTCTAATAATATCTATATTCTATCTATTTTTCCTATCTATTTTCTCTATATTTTTTTTCTATATCTTTAGGTGTAGAGAATGGGTCTATATATAGGAATAAGAAATATAAGTTTACAAGGTTTAGGAAACTAGAATTGTAGAGAAAATAAAAACTTTGAGATCAATTAGGATTCTAATTAAGAGAGAGAATAAGGAGTTATATTCAAATTAGGAGAGAATATTGAATTGGAATATTCTTTCTTCTTTATCTTCTTTTTGATCTTCAGTAGACTTCTTCCACCTTTTTAGGCTTTTTATTATAATTTTCTTCTTTCCTACAAAAAGACAAAATAAATATTAATCCTCCATAATTTAAGCATTAATTATATACTAACAAAATATTATTTGCGGGTTTAATTAACAATTTATGGCACTTATCAGTCTCCTAAAGTTATTTTCCCTCCTAAATTTTCAACAAAATTTTAAAATTCACTTAGGAGACGCACTTTGATCAATGTGCGTCTCCTAAAGTTATTTCTCCCTCCGAAATTCTCAACAAAATTTTAAATATTTTAAAATTTTAAAATTCACTCAGGATACACACTTTGATCAATATGCATCTCCTAAAGTTATTTCCCCCCCTAAATTTTCAACAAAATTTAAAATTCACTTAAGAGACGTATATTGGTCAATGTGTGTCGCCTAACAGTGTCACTTACGAGACACACATTGACCAATGTGCGTCGCCTAAGATCTTAGGAGACAATCACTATGTACGTCGCTTAGGATATTCTTAGGAGACGAACCAATGTTTGTACGTCGCTTAAGAGCTTAGGCGACACAACATAGGCAACGGCTTGCTCGTTGCCCAACTCTTAGGAGACGCACATACTTAGCTTAGGAGACGGACAATGTACGTTGCCTAAGAGGCTGTTGGGCCTAGTGATACAATGTATATTTGTGCAAACGGAAGCCTTCTATCCATGGCTATTTTGATTGTGTGTACACTATGAATTGAGCTCGAGTGGTTTGATAATGAATTTTTAGTCTAATATACCTTGTTTTATTCATATGAATTGAGCGGGAGTCACATTTGCGGATTTTCACAGTACTTCATACAACCTAATGTGAACATTGACAACAAATAACAAAAATATTCTACAGGATTTCATATTTTTGAAGTATTGCAAGTTTTCATCTGTCTCAATATAATTGAAAATATCTTATTCAATGTATGTCACCAATTTGTCTATGAATACTGTTTCAAATAGATTACAAATATCATTAACTCTCTTCCTATTTAAAACATAGGGCTAATTAAAATTAGGGGTTTAAGTCTAAATTTATATGGCTAACAAACCATGAATAATGATATAAGCATTTTACAAAAGTACTATAACACTCCAAAATAATTTTTAGTGACTAAAAAGATCCATGTCAAGAGGGTCAATTAACTCCTTGGCTCTTACTAGTACTACCAGCTTGCAACGCATGATTAGGTTATATATATACTCACAAAGCATGTACTTATAGGTTTGTTAAAAATATAAAAAAATTAAAAATTAAAAATAATACCCCTTCCGTCCCAATTTAATTGTCCTCTATTCTATTTATAGATGTCTCAAAATAGTTGTTAACTTTCCACATTTAGTATGTTAATAATTACTCCCTCCGTCCCAATTTAATTGTCCACTCTTCCATTTTTGGATGCCCCAAAATAATTGTTCACTTTCTATATTTAGCAAATCATTAATTACGGCAGTTTTTGTTATTTTCAATATTACCCTTTAGACTCCCACCACTTTCTTAATTGTGGGTTCTACCACTTTTCTTTTATTAGGAAAAAAGTAAAAGGAATTTTTGAAAATAAATATTTTTTCTTGGAGTAATTATTATATCTCCTTAATTTTTAGTTTTTTCAAAGTGTGACAATTAAATTGGGACAGAGGGAGTATAACAATTTTTTTATTTCTAATATTACCCTTTAAGCTCCTCACACTTTTTTTTTTATTTTGGGTCCCGTCACCTTTTTTATGAGAAGAAAAGTAAATGACATATTTGGAAATAAGTATTTTCTCTTGGAGTAATCATTATATCTCCTTAATTTTTAATTTTTCAAAGTGTGATAATTGAATTAGGACGGAGGCAGTAATAATAATAATAATAATATAAAGTTTTACATTTGACAATTTCATCTCACGCAACCTCCAAATATTTGTATATTAGTAGAAAAGAAAGAAATGATTATATATAGACTCGAAGGGTCAGTCAAGCAGCGATGGAAAAAATAATATTTTCTTTTCCAATGTGTCGGTTATTATCCGATTATGAATCCTGAAGTGAGATTGATTGTTTTCACATTTAACACTTTATTTGAATTACAAACTATGTCTTTTTTCCAGTGACAGATTTACCTCTTTTCTAATATTTTTTATTTTATTTTTTTTATTTTTTTCAGTGGTACCTATTTTGAGTATTGAACAGATCAAAAATATTATATATATATATTTAATTTGGTAGAGATAATTTATATATTGAATAAATTATTTTTATCAAATTTCGTCGAAAGATTTAATTAAATTTTAATGGATGATCAAAGCTGGCCTTGAGGGTGTACGGGGCGGGGAACTGCAAATGATCCAATGTCTAAATAGTAAATAGCCTTTATAAAATTAGGGGACCCAAGTTTCTGTTTTTAAATTTATTTGTTGACAATGAAAGAACCCAAATTTAGTACTAAAATTGTAAGGATCCATATGATAAAAAGGTACGAAGTTCTATATTAGCTACTCTTTCATTTTTATGTTCACTTTTTAAAATCTTTCAAAAATAATTATAACATTTCCCATTAGTCCACTATTGATGGACTCCCTCACACTCCTCCACTTTGTCTCTACCCACCTGTTGTTGAATACCCATTAAGTCAAATTTTTTAGAAGAAAATATAATTCTCTCTCTTTTTTCGTCTTGGGGTTCTTGTATTTTTTGTCTTTTTTTTGGTGTTACATTTTTTTTAATCTTCAACAATGTGTTAACTTTTTTTTTGATATAATTATTTACAAAGGGGTCTCATTTTGAATTTTTACACAGGGTTCTCCAAATTGTACGACTGGCGCTGGATGATCATATAAAATTTCAATAAATAAAAAAATATATATTTTAAAAATAAATGAAGAAAAAGTCTTTTAGGTACTTTAAATTGACAAAAAAATAAAATAAAGTGCTAGATTTGACAGACCTTATAAATAGAAACTCCCTAGCTAGATCTCCCTCAACAATCGATCACTTCATCAATATTTATAAATTTATCCTTCAATTCCCTTTTCTATTTACAGTTTCAAAAGAAATAATGGCTTTCTTTTCCACTTTTGCATCAAAGTCCATCATGCTCTTCTTGCTTGTGGCAACAATTTCCCTTGTTTTACTTTCTTCCTCTCACAATTCCGTAGCTCAAGCGCGGTACGTAAATTCCTATCTTAGCTCCTTTTCCAATACAATATTATGAGTATTTTCAATTTCAGTTGGAGATAAAAACTAGAGAGATTTAAACATAAATCAAATTTGAAAATTCAGTTTTGATTTCTAAATCCACATCCGAACCAAATTTTTCGGTTGGATTTACAATCGGTTTTATTTTGTTTTCATATATTTTTCTTTTTAAAAAATAAATAAATTATAATGCAATAATTATTTTGGTTAGAAAAATAATTACTCTATATATGTTTGCTCCTACTTATTTTGGCCGGATAAATATTAACTCTTACATTTATAATATAACTCCAACATTGATGATAGCTCAAAGATTAAAGAAATTCAAATTTAGTAAAAAAGTTGATGGGACAAAATTGCTACCAACGTATCAATGCCACATCAGTCATTGGTGGGTTATAATGAAATGTGATATAATTTTTTTAATCAATATATGATTTCCACATTTGATATGTTAGATATTTATGTTTATATAAAATTACTTGTGTACTATCTTGTTTCAAGATTCAAGAAGTTCAAACTTAACTAATATATAAAGTGGGTGCTTGATCTAGCATGCTAATACATTAGAAAAATCTTTTATGTATCTTTTAGGACAGTCATATTTGAAAGAAAAAAAAATAGTTATGAAATTATGATCTTACAAAATGTCACTATAAGCCTAATTACTACTTTTCATAGTAATATAGATTTGAGGGTCGGTGACTAGGTTTGTTGAATTTATATCATCGTTATCATCCACTTCTTGTATATTTTAACCACGGGTCTCTTAAGTGATATAAGAAAATATTTTGGTATAGACCCATCTTTTGTAATAAGTTTTCGTCTCTAAAAACATCTTTCCAATATTTTTACGGTGATACATCCCTTGTATTTAATTAGAAAGCATTCATTTATAGAATAGACCGTAAATTCAATCATCGTTAGTCTTTATTTGTTGTTAGAATTAGAAGTCAACAGTTTGCCAAATTACACTAGCCTTTCATTTTTAGTCAAAAGATGCATGCAGGGGTCAATCCTGCCATTCGTCAAGAAAGAAGGTCTAAAATATATAATTTTGTTGTGTATGCGTGTTATCCAGCTATTCGCTAAAAAAGAAACTAGAATCATACAATTTCATCATAATTACTTAATTCCTTATTTTCCCATTTTTAGTAGTAGACATAGAAAAACAGCAACAAAAACATTGGCCATAACAAAAATTTGGTGAAACTGAATGCTACTAATGAACTTTTACTTCGTATCACAAGTGTCGAGCGCGAATTATTTGGGCTACAAGTAGTCGAAGAACTGGCCAATGGAGCTGCTCGGATTGGGCAGAACATGTTGTGGAACGCGGGCGACAAGACAATACTAAAATTCTTCGGGGAAAATGCCCCAAAGGGTTTTCTATCTGGAAAAGAAGGATTCAAATTCATCGACAAAATGAAGGATATTGCAAGACAGCAATGTAACACCACTTTCTGCGTTACTCTTGATCTAAAATGTGAGCCGTGCTCATTGAATTCACGGTTTAATGTACATTGTCGTCCCTATTGTGTGTTAAAATGGGTGGACAATAGTACCGTTTCGTGTATCCTACCTTGCGGCCCTCCAGCAAATGATAGTGACGTCTCTCCAAGTCCTTCTCCAAGTGCTTAACATGGTGGTGGTAATTAAGTGGTAACCAGCAAAACCCTAGCTAAAAGAACTTGTTATGGTCACATATATGAGTCTAGAGTTCTATTTTCCCCCCTTTTTTTTCCTCGTGATAAGCAAGTTATTGTCTAGAGTTTGTATATTATTTTTATGTTGAAGTGTTGTATTACCTTATTTGTTCATATAATAAGATTGTGTTGTGCCTAAATAATATATTTCAAGAGAAGATTTTTGATACATCTAATATAACTAAATCCTAGTTTTCTATATAACTAAAGTAGTAAAATGGTTTATTTTATAAGGAACAATTGAGTAGATGGGTTCAAATTTCCAAAACCGAACCAGAGGTCACAGTAAGGTAAATATTTGTCATATTTTTCCTCATTCACAAATTATAAAAGTTTTTTACTACTCTAACCTCCAAGTCAACAATTTTTCGTATTAGTATTGTATGTGTCAAAAAGTTGACAAATCCAAAATAAAAGGTGTGTGCTTATCCCAAATATGAAGTTCCACCACCAATGTGTCTTAAAAAACACTAGGTAACAACAACAAACCATTGTGAGACCAAAATTTGATTGTAGGAAGGTTACTCTGGTTAGTTTTGCTATCATCTGGCAGTATGTCCCCCCTTGAGTGTGTGTATGTTTGGTATTAGCTCGACGTTTACACTAACAAGTTTACAATGGAAAATCACAAAGCTTTGCTGACTTCTATGAGAATGTGGATAGAGTTTTGGCCAGGAGAAAGAAGAAGATCGATAATATCCTTTTCTAAGGGATTAGTCATTCCTATTTAGATAGGGTTTACATTACGATTTTTACACAAGGTAAATTATTATAAAGGGTAAACTTAGACGCTCCTAAATCACAGTTGTCTTAGATCTTGTTCATACTGCTTCTTTGATAATAACCTTGTTCATACTTGCAGAAGCAATTAAGTATCCTAGTGAATCATCCTCCAACCTAACTATCTTATGCCTATTGGCCTACCTACCAGGTCAGTCTGAGTGCTCTGCCTTGCCAAGAAAATTGAACTAGGGTGGAGTTCTTTAAGATCGGCCAAAGACATTCTCAAGCTGGACAAGTGTGGGCCTTTAAGGTTCAGTTTGGTGGGCTTCTCAATTATGGAACTACCATATTGCCCAATGTAATTGGGCCCCAAACACTTAAACTCGGCCCTACGGGTGAGTTCGGATGCTTGGTTACTAGCATTCAATGCTCCATATGAATGCAAACGTTCGATCATGTATTTATGTACTTGTACTTATATAATATATAAACATATGTTCTCAGTTAACAAATATATAATCATAATCGATTCGGCTCTGTTTCACTGAGTTTGAAGTTTAGAAAACATAAAGATCAAACCAAAAGATTTTTGACCAAACCGTATTATGAAAAAAAAAATAACATAAACCTTACAGTCGGTCTAGTTCGATCGGTCCAATAAGTTTTTACACCAAACAACTCCCAACATAATCTCTTGCAATTCATCTCCCCTAACTCCCCTCCCCTCACCGAAGTTCTTCAACCACCTCTAACCCCTTTCTCCCATGTTTTTCATTCACTATGGCAACCAGGTTCTTACATTGCAACGTCCAGATTCAACTCATGAATTTAGCCGTACCTTTTAAAGATGTTTAGGTAATTACCTTTTGGGCCCCATTGATTTACCTATAATTTCCTTTGGCACTCAAAGTTTACATTAGCTCCCCTTCGACACCCATTTAAATAGTTCACATTCAGTTAACTGCTCAAAATGTTAAGTACATTTTATAATACCAAAAATACCCATGTGATTAGATTTAAATGAAAATGAAATCATTTTCACAATGCCATATCACTGACTAGTTTGACTTATTGACTAGACGGAGACAATCTAAATAGGTGTCAAAGGAAAATTAATGCAAACTTTGGGTGTCAACTAGAATATGGGTAAATAAATGGAGGCTAACAAGTAAATACCCAAGATATTTATATAACCTAAATTTTAGGGTTCCATGAATCCTTAAAATTTTGGACAATAATGGAATAATTTATATTAATGATTTGAGTCATGCTATGTAAACATGCCATGTTTGCAATTGATGTCTTTTTGTTGGATTAAAAGTCAATTTGGAATCCAATTATATATCCCGGCGGTGTCTGGGCCAGCTTTCGCGCACCTCGATTAATTCTCCTTCGCAGCTTAAACCACACTCGTTACTAGCCATAGAGGGATCCAAATATATTATAATATACATGCATATATATAGACACATGCATAGAGCAATTGGATTAACTGGTTTTGAGATCCATGGCCATGGCTACAGTGGTGGTATTCCTTTGCTTTCCATCTTTCTCAACCTTGGAGGTGTAGATTCCTAAGTAATTCTCTGTTTTAACTTTTAAATTACTAGATATAGTCCATGGATGAAGTTAGTGAAAGAAATTAAAACTAAAATTGCAAGGGGGGTAGGGTTGATTTGTAAGCAGAAATTTACATTTACATCTATACGGCCCGCAACTATGTATATATTTACACCGGAATTACCCATCGAAAATTTGAAGATAGTATTAAGTAATTCTCTCTGTTACTAATATTTAATTTATCAACTATTGCAGTCTTTCATTCTTTCTTCGACTTTCGACTTTTGTTGTGAGAGAAAATATTAATTATATTAATTTTACAAGGTAGGTATTATGGCAGATTAATTGTTTGTTTGATACATGCATAGAAAATTAATCATGTTTATATATAACTATGGTAGCTGAGAATTTTGGATTGGGAATAGGATTGTGATACAGCTGATTAATAGTATTTGATTGTGAATGAAACTAGAATTGTGGAAGTCATCGAAACATGCACTTTGAAACCAATTCTAACAAGAAAAATATTTTGGGACATATTATTTTGTATTGCGATGTATATAATTATATCTTTACTAATTATTCATATATTTGGAACTTCTCCAAGCCGTGCCAAGTAGTTAAATAAATTAGGATATTGCAATGATTTTTTTAGGTACTTTTATATACGCACCCACCAAATTAATCACTTCACCCCCGCCTGTTTTAAAATAATGGAATTAAAAAACTGTAAATTTCTACCCAAACAAGTGTCCAATTTTGAACGAATGTATAATTTGACTCAAACTTTAAGGTTCAAAATTTAAAAATGAAATTTTTTGGGGTGTTTTAGCGCCCCCCCCCCCCCCCCCCACCCAATTTTTTTTACCTATTTATACAACATTTATTTAAGTTGATTCATTTCGATGTTTGAGGACCCTCTAGAGAGTCCACTATATCCGGTATTCAGTACTTTGCGTTGTTCATTGACGATTGTACGAGACTGTCATGTGTAGTTTTTCTTAAAACCAAAGATGAAGTTTTTCTAGCTTTTCAAACTTTTCGCAATCTAATTCAAACACGGTATAATAGCACCATTAAAATCCTTCGGTCTAATAATGGGGGGGGGGGGGGTATATCAATAATGCCTTCATCGAATTTCTTCAAACGCATGTCATTATTAACTAAACTACGTATCCTTAAACACTAGAACAAAATGGAGTATCTGAAAGAAAAAATCGTCACTTGCTTGATATGACTCATGCCTTCTTTTTTTTTGCTCATATACCTAAGTACATTTGGGGTGATGCTGTAACAGTTTCCTCCTATTTCATTAATCGTCTTCCATCCAGTGTCCTTAAAGAAAAAAATCCGCTTAAGGTGCTTGCATCTAGCGTGTCGTTACCTTCAGTCCATAACCTTTCAGCTCATGTCTTTGGTTGTATTGTCTTTGTCCATGTCCCTAAAAATCAAAGGTGCAAGTTAGATGTCCAAGGATTAAGTATGTGTTTGTTGGTTATGGGGGATGTCAGAAAGTGTATCATCCACTTACTTGAAAGTATTATGTCATTATGGATGTTACGTTTTTGAAGACATGAGTTATTTCTTCCTACCCGACTCTGCTCTTCAGGGGGAGAATTCATATTTTGAAGAGCAAACTCATAGTAAGGAGGAAAATTCGCAAGCAGAAGAAGATATATAGGCATACAAAATTGAGGTTCCAGTTATAGTTGAGATGCTTAACCCATCAAATCCTCAAGTTCATCCGAAAACAAAAACCCCAGAAGACATCCACATTTAAACATGAGAAGTTCAAGTTACATCTGCCCCTTCCACTATTGCTCATACCCTTAATCCACAACTCCTTGGTGCTAAAGGTCAATTATCTGAGGTATGTCCACATACTAGCACTAATAGTAATAAGTCTAATGTTGGACAATATGTATTATCTAGTCTGTTAACATGTGGTTAGCTAGCCAAAAAATATAAACTTGCCCTTCATGCAAAATCAAAGTATTCAATTGTAAATTACGTCTCCATCAGTAGATTATTTAAGTCATATGAGTCCCTTGATCCACAAATCCCTAGTGCTAAAGGTCACTCATCTAAGGTATGTACACCCACTAGTACTAATAGTAATGAGCATAATGATAAACACATAATATTGTCTTGTATAAGCTCCTTTAGAGAGTGACTTAACGCGTTTGTTGCATTAATTCTGCCTAATTATCCGCTTATCTCGAGATCAGTGTCTTAATGAGTTTTGTATATAATATCGTCCCGCTAGGTGTGCTTTTGTTGTGTTTCTATGTGTTTTTAGGCATAGGATGCAATGGCCTTCGAAGAATTGATCAACTGTAGCCAAAAGCTCACAAGAATGCTGAGTTGAGAAATTTCCCAGAAGCATGATCGATCATTGGTATACCATGATCGATCATGGTGCAAATCAATCTTCAGGCAGAGGACCCCATGATCGATCATAGGTTGGCCATGATCGATCATGGCCTGGCGGGGACAGCCACCAACTCCTTCTTTTAGCCTTTTTTTGGGGATTTCTTGTCTAGAGATATTTCCCTTGTTTATTTTATTAGTTTTTGTACTCCTTTAGCTATTGTTTTAGTCTAGAGGATGGGGGAGAGATTATTATCATCTAAGGGAAGAAAGGAGTTCTAAAGAGAAGGGAGAGCTAAAGTATAGTTTGCAAGGTTACGGAGGTTAATCGCGATATAATTTTCGGTAATTAATTTCTTCTTCTATAATATTTGTTTTTGCTCCCATTATGGAGTAGTCTTTTACTAAGGTTACGGAGGTTAATCGCGATATAATTTTCGGTAATTAATTTCTCAATCCATGTTTAAAGTTTGTTAAATATTTGTGAATCATTTTTCTTTCGAAATCCTTCATTCTACAAGCTTTCTAGGTATTTTCATTGTTCGATTAGACTTTTCATGCCTTGTATGCTTAGTGCTTGTTGATTAATGAAAATACAACATATTCATATGGTTCTAAGAAGCTTGTAATTCATTTCCCCATCTATGGATTTTTGTTCCTCGTTGTAGAGATCACAAAGAGTTCTTAAATTTCTATAGATGATTTATAAAATTGTTAATCTAGTTTTTGCATTGCTTTATGATATTTTGAGTGCTTTGTACACTTTACGTGATATCTAGACTCATTATCGTCTTTTTAAAGTAAGAATTGGCTAGTTGGTGATTTTATTCCACAACCTTTGTCACGTATCATTGTGATGATTCGCTGCATAATTTTCATTCTTTTAAACCATGAGATTTCACACACATGCTTATCATAAAACCTTGTTTTGATGAGAATACCATTTCTCTCTCGGATTAGTCTCAATGGGAATGAGTTGCCTAGCTTCGCACCCCCGGTTAAGAGATAGATATGACATTCCCACCTTTGGCGGAAGTTCGTGATATTCTCTCTTGATATAGCTTTAACCCGGGAATGAGTTGCCTGGCTTCGCACCCTTTGCTATTGAGAGTTATCACAACCTTCCCCATTCATGGCAACTTTGTGTGAAATCTATGTATGAGATTGCAATTACCGTCTATCGTATCATAGCTAACCTCCACTTACCTTAGTGCTTTCTTATTAATTTTCACAATTATTTTATATTTACGTTGTTCTACAACAAATCCAACTTACAAAAATCTGAAACCATTTAATTCGAAATCCATTCCACTCCTTTTCACTTATCCCTGTGGTTCGACACTCGGACTTCCGAGACTTTATTACAACTTGACGAGCCTGCACTTGGGTTATATCAAAGCGCGTTTTTTTAGTTGCGTCACATAATGTTGGACAATATGTATTACCCAATCGGTCAACCCATGGTCAGCCAGCCAAAAGATATGAACCTACCCTTCATACAAAATCAAAGTATCTAATTACAAATTACATCTCTACTGGTAGATTGTCTAAGTCATATGAGTCATTTATGAATCAAATATCTACTCTATCAGTTCTTAACAAAGTGCAGGATGCCTAGGATGATCCTAAGTGGAGGAGGACAATGAAGGAAGAGATGGAGGCATTGCAGAAAAAATAATAGTTGCCAACTTGTTCCCCCGCCACAAGGCAAGAAGGCTGTAGGTTGTCGTTGGGTATTTACTGTAAAGTACAATACGAATGGTTTACTCAAACGAATAGGATAGACTACAATGAGACCTTTGCTCCTGTCGTAAAAATGAATACTATCCGGGTCCTATTATCATTTGTGGCGAGTTTTAACAGGCATATTTGGCAGTTTGATGTCAAGAACTCATTTCTCAATGGAGAGTTAACTGAGGAAGTTTACATGGCTCTTCCACTAAGGTATGTGGCAGCTTCTCCTGGTAATTTTGTTTTTAAATTGAATAAATCCTTATATGGACTCAAATAGTCACCTTGAGCATGGGTTGGAAGGTTCTCATAGTTCATGAAGAAGGTGGGCTATAAACAAAGTAACTCAGATCATACATTGTTCATCAAGCACCAACAAGGGAGGGTAACAACTATGATTATTTCCGTTGATGATATAGTGATCACTAGTGATGATACTGTTGAGATTGATAGACTGCAGAGGCAGATGGCCTCTGAGTTTGAGATGAAGGACTTGGGTCAACTCTAGTATTTTTTAAAGATCAAGGTAGAAAGAGGGAGTGAAGGGATCTACTTCTGCTAGTGGAAGTATGTTATTGACTTGTTAGGAAAGACTGGTGTAATGGACTGCAAACCCGTTGACACTCCTATTGAATAGTATCATTGCTTAGCAGAATATCCAAACTAGATACCTACTGATCGAGCTCATTATCAGAGATTGGTTGAGCATTTAATTTATTTGTCTTATACCAAACTAGATGTAGCATATGCTGTTAGTGTGGTAAGTCAGTTCATGCACAGTCCGAATGAAAGTCACATGGGTGCTGTAGTCAAAATTTTGAGATACTTGAAGTCGTCTTCCGGGAGATAGAGGAGTGATATTTTTTAAACATAATGATTGTCTCAAAATTTGTGGCTTTACATCTGCAGATTAGGCTAGGAGTATTTCCAATATAAGGTCAACGTCAGGGTACTTTACCTTTGTACGAGCTAATCTTGTTACATGGAAGAGCAAAAAATAGAAAGTTGTAGCTAGATCGAGTGCTGAGGCTGAGTATAAAGGGATGGCTCATGGAGTATGTGAATTGCCGTTGTTGAGAAATTTGATGTGTGATTTGGGTTTTGAACCTAGAAATGCTCTGCAGTTGTACTGTGGCAACAAGGCAGCTATTAATATACC
This sequence comes from Lonicera japonica, assembly GCA_021464415.1. Classification (NCBI taxonomy): domain Eukaryota; kingdom Viridiplantae; phylum Streptophyta; class Magnoliopsida; order Dipsacales; family Caprifoliaceae; genus Lonicera; species Lonicera japonica. The sequence continues at coordinate 49,794 of JAKCWG010000650.1, forward strand.
GCAGAATCCAATACAGCATGATCATACTAAGCATGTAGAGGTTGATTGCCATTTTATAAGAAGAAACTTGATGCCAACCTTGTTAGCTTTCCTTTGGTCTCCAATGAAAAGTAGCTTGCAGATATCCCCACAAAAGGAGTTTCTAGAAATGCATTTTACGAATCACTGAGCAAGTTGGGCATGGTTGTTGTGTATGCACCAACTTGAGGGGTAGTGTTAACGTGAGTCTATTTAGGAAGTATTAGAGAATATAGTTTCCTTTTGTATACTTGTGCCCATATTTAGATTAGGGTTTATTAGTTTTCTTTAATTAGTTTATCTCATTCAAGCCCTATATAATGGGTTCTCTCTGTATTATGTTTATTATGTTAATCATCTAATATACAATTCGCTCTCTCTCTAAAATACTCATTATATTTGACTTATTAAAAGGGTGATTTTGTTTCCATCCACCAAATCTTACAGTTAATCCGGAGTAATAAGTTAATCCGCGTTACATATTAAGTTAATCCGCGAACGCGGATTAACTGACAAAAAAATATTTTGAATTTAATTTTATAAATATTATTTTTAATACTAAAATATTCACTAAATTAATAAGTAAACCCACTTTAAAAATTTTAATTGTAAAGTAAATTTTAATTAACCTTTAACAAATTTAACCCATCCCAGTACAAATTTAAGTTACTCTTTCCCACCCACACAGCGTTGTCCTTGTCTTCTTCTTCCCACTGCACATAGCATTCTTCCTCTTCTTCTTCTTCCCACCGCGCACAGCATACTCCTTCTTCTTCTTCTTCTTCCCCGCTGTATCATCCCTCTTTCCCCACCCACAATCTTGAAAATAATCAAAACCCTAACTTTTGGGTTTTTGCGCCATTGTTGGCCTGTCTCATCCTAGATATCAACCAAAACTCTCCTTAAACATGGCTTCTTCATCATCATTGGAGAAGGATTTTTCATTGTTGCATGCTTAAACTATGTAATGAAATTAGGGTTTGTATTTTTCTTCAAAAAAAATACGTATTGAGATGTTCTATTCATCAATACTCCCACGCGCAAAAGCCTTAAAACGTTGATGATACGGTGAAACGTAAATATGAATTCAATTAAAAGGAGTTATATTTAGATTAGGAATGTTAATTAAAATGGAATCTAAATTTATATAATTATAATTTAATTTTAATTGGTGGATATACTTATCAATTTTAAAAAGGGTAATATTGTAAAACTTTGTTCAAAATTTCCATAATTTAAGGGTGGATTAATTGCAAGATTTGGTGAATAGAAATAAAATCACCCTTATTAAAATTAGAGGTTTAATTCTAAATTTATATGACTAACAAATCATGGGTAATGATATTATCGTTTCATAAAAGTATTATAACGCTCTAAACTTATCTTTAATGATTAAAAATATCCATATCAAAGGGGGCCTCTTGGCCCTTATTCGTATTGCCCCTGCTCAAAACGCAGGATCAACTTATATATATACTGACAAAGTATTTCTAGGTTTGTTAAAAAAAATTTGACAGAGAACTTAGATAGATGTAATTCAAATAGAAAAGTTTAAAAGTAACCTCAAAATAAAATTTGACATTTGACAATTTCACCTCACACAACCTCCAAATATTGTATATTAGTAGAAAAGAAATAAATGATTATATATAGACTCAAAAAGTAAGTCAAGCAGCAATGGAAAAAATAATATTTTTTTTTCCAATGTGTCGGTTATTATCCGATTATGAACTATATAGCGTAAGCGGTCATCCCCTTCCCCGTTGTGCCTAGCTAATTTGTGAAAAAGAGGCCGAGACAATTGATCATGTGCTCCCAATAGTTTATGAAGTGTGAGTGGGGATTCCTGTTGCTCTATGCATCAACAAAGTAAAAATTTTGAGAATTGAGACGTGTGGTTCGACGAGTGTTTGAAAATTCTCAAAAAGCATGTCTTAAATGTGGTGCAAGCAACGTCGTTATTCTCTTTCTTATGCTTGTTCATTTGGAAAGCAAGGAATTATATAATGTTCAATGGGGATTGAGTTTGAGCCTTTATCAATTGTTTCCTTTGCAATTTCAACCTCGGTTGAGTTTTTCTCGTACGTGTAGACTTCACACTTGTGTTTCTTTGAAAGACGTTTTCATTCCTACTCGGCGCCAGTGGCGAAGCTGTGTAGGGGCAGGGGGGCAGCTGTCCCTCCTTGGCTTGGGTCAATAAAATAAAAAAAAAGTTTAGGGACTTATGTGCATAAAAATAAACTTGAGGGGACCTAATTGTAAGATACAAAAACTTAAGGAATAGTTTGTAAATATTAAACCTAATTAATTAAAAAGGTACCCCTACTCATTTATCTTCTTCTTCTTCCTGTCACTGCTTCAGTGCTTTCCCATTATTTCTTCGCTCACCTCTCAAACCTCTCTTTATCTAAACCATTTTTCACCACCACCATTCACCAATACTTCCAAAATATAAAAAACTGTAAAATGTTATTGTAATTTATCATAATTGTTCGTATTTGTTATTTAAGTTGAATGAACTTTTATTATTAATAGTATTATGTTTGCGTTCAAATTTTATGGCTTTAAATATGATTTAGTATGTTTTGATTTTCGATCAAATTCGCCCCCCGTTGGTCAATTTCCTGGCTTCGCCACTGCTCGGCCCAGTCTTTTAAAGTGGAAGGCTCCTTATCCAGGATCTCTAAAAATCAACTGTGACGGTGCTATGTTGGTTGGGCTTAATTTTGGTTTGCAACTTTCATGGTTTGCAACTGTGATGGTTTTTTTGTTGAGGATCAGGCAATCTCTTTTCCTTGTGTGAACTCTTTTGTGGCCAAAGTGTTGGAGCATTGTGTATTTAAGAAAAAACTTGACAAGGCAAGATTGGTGTTTTCCCAAGTCCCACATAGGAGAAAGAAAAAACCTTTAATGGGTTTTTATATGGGGAAATTGGCTTAAGGGCTTGAGCTCTTTGGCTATTAGATTTTTATGCTATTGGATGAGGACTTGGATGAATGTGGTTCACCACACGCGCGCCGACCGACCCGGTCTGGGCTCGGGCTCGGGGTTTGTCTTATGCAATGTATAAATTTTTTATACAAAATAGTTTTAGAAAAAATTTTATTTACTTCGAAATTTATCTTTTTTAAATTTCAAAAGTGGTCAAACCACTTCCAAACGGCTCCACTTTTCTCTCCACGTCTCCGTATATTTTTTCCAACGAAACGGATTTTTTAATTATTATCCTACCGTTTTAATTTTTCTTGATATACAAAAAGGCAAAAATAATTTTCTATCGAAAGATATCTTCTTCAACAAAGAGAAACCGGAAAAAAAAGAACCCTAGAAATTTTTTTTGCCTCCGGCAGTAAAAAGTTTACCGATTCCGAGCACGAATTTAAGAGTTTTGTCGAACGATCAACGGTGGTGCACGTCGATCGTACAGGAGAGTATCTGGGCTGTTTTATCCTGGGACGACGTGGCAATTACTGAACTGCTAGCACAATTACGGGCAGAGTCGCGAAACGTCTTAAAGAGAGCGACCTAGTCTGCGACTCAACCCGGTGTATTCTCTTTCTATATTTAATTTTCGTTTCTGCAGTTCATATTTTCAACAAAGCTAAGGCTGTTTTGGAAGTTGTTATGTTTGTTGCTTTCCCGGTCCAGGTTCCGATTGTTATAAAGTCTGATTGTCTCCCGGTTGTAGAAGCTATTGCCGCCCCCTCTGTTCTTGCCTTGGGATTCAACGAGTTTGATTTAAATATCTCGAAAGTTAACTTTAAATGCCCGAATGAATCGTTCCGATTTTTCCCCACCAATAGGCCTGACATTAACGGATCGATCGGATAGGGTGAATCCAAATCCATATTCATAAAAATTTTAAACTCGGATTCGGATCGTAGATTGATGTAGATTGACAGTGAAAGAAGTAGGTGTAAAACTAATTTAAAGGTGGAGTGAGTTGAACAAAAAAGTGGTGGGGTGAGAAGAAATTAAAGTGGGATGGAAAGAATATTTTGGTGGATGTATCTAAAATCACACTTACATAAAAATTAATGTGTAAATTCTATATGTCAACTCTTTTTTTTTTTTGCAAAACTTATCTTGTTACTTCTTGTGATTTTTTAAGATTTTAGTCCCTTCATGTTTACCCGAATTGTCACTTTTGTCCTTGATATTCATTTTTTGACTTTTCACACCTTAATATATCTTTCGTTGTTACTTTAGTCACTCAAACCAACTTCCGCTAATTTGTTGGGCGGAAAACGTGAGCTGGAAAGTATAAACGGCAATGCATCTATTCTTCTTTCCTTTCTTTTTCAAAACCCCAAATTTATAAAATCCACAAACACATTCGATTAAATCCACTGCAATTGATCACCCTTCACCAAAAAACACTCAATCTAATACTACCGAAGAGAAATTTGGCTATCTAACAAAACCTAATTGACCTAATTGGAAAAAATTTCAATCTTGTGGGTCCTACAAAATTTAGAGAGGGGAAATATCCAATTGACCCAATTTGATTTTTTGTTAATCAAAGCAGAATATATCTCAAGAGATAGGAGAAACGGAAATCACAAATTGTTTTTTCTTATTTTTGTAATTGCAAAAGAAAATCACAAATTGGCTAGATACTCTATTTTTCAACATTTTCTTGAATTGAGTTCATTATTGATTCTTTTAGTTTGAAGGTGGTTGTGGAAATTAATGAAAAATTGTTTGTATTTGGGTTGTGATCGGCTTAATTCTTGGTGTACTGGTAAATGTTGGATTTAAAGAGAAGACAATGTTAGTCTCTACCACAAGGACAATTGAAGTTAATCATGAGCCATGCCCTGTTCTATCCATACGTATTGATTCCTTTATTCTTTTCTCAAACTTAACCTATTACATGAATCCGTCAACAAAAATAAGTAAATAAATAAAAAGAATAGTACAAATAGATGAGAAATGAAGGGAAACATATATATACCCATATTGATTATGCTTGAAAGAACATGAACCCATCCCATTTTCTTTCGCCTCTCTCTCTCAATGTCTTTCTTCATTCTTTTTTTTTTTTTTTTGTTTTGGCTTGTTTTATTGTAATGGAGGGAAAGATATATACATGTATGTATATATCTAAAATTTGTTGGAAAAATAAATGATGAATTTCCTTCAATACCCCTGCAGCCCAGTTTTTCAGTCCACCAAATTAACGAAAATTGGTTTGAGAGATTAAAGTAATATGCAAAAGATATATTAGGATGTCAAAACTCAAAAAATGAATATATGGAATGAAAGTGACAATTTGGGTAAACATCAAGAGACTAAAATGTTAAAAACTCCTTCTTGTGTAAAAATTGTAAAATCATTGAGTTATCAACCACATATTCTCACTACATGTAAGTTTCAATTTTTTATTGAATTCTTCTACATAATTGTATAGTAAAAAAATTCATTTTTTTATATATATTTAATGTGTATAAGGTTACGTTGAAAACATATTATGATGTAGAACGGGAGCGGGCGGGAAGGACGAAGAACACCGTCTTCAACCTAAACTTCTTGAATTCACAAAAATGAAACGAAAATTCATCGAATTTTCAAAGAACAAGAGAAATGCTCACAATATTTATTAATTCATAATTGGTTGGTTACAATGATATGAAATAAGTACTTATTTATAATCTAAAATTCTAAACCTACCTTAAATAAAAAATCCTTCACATAAGGAAATTGAATTATTATAATCTAATTATATTTAAGACCTACCAAAACAAATATTCAAATTCAAATTTAAAAAAAGACTATAAAAAAAGAAACTATTAATCCTAATTAATAAAATAAAAATAAAAAACAATAAAATAATAATATGGTCTTCGTTTCCATTGCATCACTTACACTCAACCGCTGGGGAGCCGACACGTGTCCACAGCTGGCTTGCACCGAATCTACCAGATAACTGACCAAATACTGATTCAGCGAATTCAAGCACCCAATTCTTTAAGCTCGGCAAGACTTAGGTGCTTGGAATGCAATTGTGGGGGCATAATTTTAGAACATTCACTTGGGTTGAGCATTTAGACCCAAGTCCAGGCCCAAAGGAGTCAATCCACGACTAGGAAGGCGAGCCACGGCCGATAGGCTCAGAATAGATAGCTTAAGAAAGTTGACCGAACAGAAAACCCCTTGTCGAGTACAGCATCAAGCTCGGCAGAGAATAGTGATGTCGAGATGGGCGCCTTGGCGAATGAAGATGTGACACCTGGGAAAGTACTACCAGTGTTAGTTGTCGATATGGGCATCCTGGCGAATGAAATCCCTACACCTATGAAGCACAATTTTTCCTATGGATAAGAGCACTCACCACACGTGAAAGGGGCATGTTAATTTACTGAGCAGGTAAGGCCCTTTATAGTCATTTAACTCTTAACCTAATTGAGCGTTATAACCCTGATTTTATGAGTATGAAAAGAAAGGGATAGCTCAAGAAAAAAAGAGGATTCTCTTTACACTAAGATAGATGAATATTCTCCTAGAGAAAACTCTTGTAAGTGACTTGTGAAATAACCATTTAGGCTAAAGAAAAAAACACCATCACACACCAAGGGAGGACGTACTGCCGGACTGAAAATAAGAGCCGCCGGAGGAACCTATCCCCTCAACCTAAAAATCTTGTCTCATTCTTTTTATAAATTTACTGTTCATCCACCACCTTTACTATCTGTTACCGATTTTGCCGGTCTTGGGCCGATTCCCTCACCTACAAAATTCTGCACCCTTTTTACGGCTGAATCTTCTTACAGTTGTTTATGTGGTGCTTGCTTACTAAATGTGCTTTCATGCTTAAGATTTTGAGCTCAAATAATGCCTTTACAAATATTTTATGATAATTTGATGATGTCTAAATTGCCCTTCTCCCCTTATTTAAGCACACTTCATCACCCATTCCCGGCGCAATTCTTCTCATTTTTCAATAGGTAATTTTTTACTCAAAATTTTTATTTTTTCTACACATAAAATTTATATATAATATATATATATATAACTTCGTCATTTTTATACTTTAGTAGTAATGGCATCAAGTTCTACTTTAGTTAATTTTAATATCTCATGCTATTATGGTGAGCTTGCACCATTAATGATTGCTTGGACATCCAATAATACTTAGCCGTAAACAAGGACCAACACACCTTTCTCTTGTTTTCTCATCGTTTTCATTTTTTCCACAAACAAAAATATAAAAATTAATAAAGAAAACATTTAATAAAAAAACCAAAATAACAAGAAATAAAATAAACACAAGATATATGTATATATGTAACACCTAACAACAACTTTAGAACAATAGAATTTACTCAATATTACATAAAACAAGTACATCGATTTTTCCAGGAAATCATAATAACAAAAATACATATAATCTAAAACAAATTTAACCAATATATGTATTTAGATTACATACACAACACAAAACCCGGATCAAACATCAAAAAAGTTAAAAAAAATATCAAATTGAAAAATAAAAATTATATATACTATAAAGACTAATTAATTTCAAGAGACTATATATCATTATTTGATTCAAATTAAAAAAAAAACAAAAACTTAAGGACTGCTGGATTTTCTTTTCATGGGGCATTTGAGAAAGCGGGTTAGTTCAGGGGGGTTTACAGTAATTTACGCGTTTATTCATTTACACATTTCACCTGAATAGTCAAACATATTAGTTTATGGGGGGTTTTTTGTCGGATTTTTTTTCTTCAAGAGATATTTCTGAAAAGTGCATTAGTTTAGAGGTATTTGTATAATTTAACCTAAATATAAAAGAAATTTATTGAATCATTAAATGAGGATAGAGAGAGAAAAAGATAGGAAGCAGAATTTTGGAAAAACAAAACAGTTAAATTGAGGATGTTTATCATTCTCAGATTCTTAGACAACTAACTAACTGATGATTGGAAGAAGTTTTAATGAACTGGCCTATCATATTTTATTTTATTTTTAAATTTGAATTTATTCGAAAAATAATTAGGGTAACTTAGAAATAAAGTGAAGAAAAATAAAATCCAGTATATGCGCTACATATTTTCTCTTATTTTTCATGTAATGTTTAATGTTTGAAGTGTACCTAGCTAGTATGTGGTCTCAGATATTAATTATACACTAAATTTTCTTACCATTTTGGATTTAACATGCTTATACCTTTTGGATTTTGCATGCATGTATTCACTACACCAACAAGGCTCTTGGGCGACGTAGTCAATAGAATACGTCGCCTAAGAGTATCCTAGGCGACGTAATAATTACACGTCGCCTAAGATAATCCTAGGCGACGTAGGTATAAATTACGTCGCCCCATAAAATCCTAGGCGACGTAGTTATAAAGTACGTCGTCCCATAAAATCCTAGGCGACGTAGGTATACAGTACGTCGCCTAAGATTATCTAGGGCGACGTACTCAAATTCACACGTCGCCCAAAATCTGTTCACCACCGACACTTTTAAGTGGCGGTCAACAGGGGTTTTGACTGACCTTTAGGCGACGTAGAAACTATACCTACGTCGCCTAAGATATTTTTTAAGCGACGTAGGTATAGTTTCTACGTCGCCTAAGATCCTGTCATCTTTATATCAGATCTACTCCTCCATTTTCGGGGTTGATGTGTTTTAGAGCTACTTTGGGCGATTTTGGCAATTTTAAAGGTAAAAATCAACATCATTTCTCTCATTAAAGGCTTGTTTGACCTTTAGGTAATCTATCTCTTATTAATATTAATTATTTATTAATTTTTGTGTTTATATAGATATTGTGTTTATATAGAACTTGCCATTTTCGATTTTAGAGTTAATTTGGGCTATTTTGGCAATTTTAAAGGTGAAAATCAACATCATTTCTCTCATTAAAGGCTTGTTTGATATTTAGGTACTCTATCTCTTATTAATCTTAATTAGTTACTAATTTTTGTGTTTATATATATACTGTGTTTAGTATAGAAAATGTGTATTTGGTGTTGAACATATAGTATTATTGTTAATTGTTGCCCCTATTTGATCTCTACGTTCGTTCTACGTCGCCTAAGAACATGCCATTTTCGGGGTTGATGTATTTTAGAGTTAATTTTGGCGATTTTGAAGGTGAAAATTAACATAATTTCCCTCATTAAAAGCTTCTTTGATTTTTAGGTACTGTATCTATTACTAATATTAATTTTTTTACTAATTTTTTTACTTTATATAGATATCGTGTTTAGTGTAGAAAATGTGTATTTGGTGTTGAAGATATAGTATTGTTGTTAGTTGTTGCCCTTTTTTATATATACGTTAGTATTATTCTTAGTTGTTAGTAATTTTTGAATTTGTAATTATTTGTCATATGACAGTGATCGAAAATGAATAAGAACTGGATGAAATGCTCAAGAGGTTCAACGGAATTCATTATGGGGCTAATGGAGTTCTTAGAGTATGTTCGAGAAAATGGCAACAGTTTGACTGGATTGTATCCATGTCCCTGCAAAAAATGTTTCAACATGGGCCAACGGGTGACATTAGATAAAATATACATCCACTTGACCAATGCAGGTATAATGGAGTTATATACAGTATGGAACCTACATGGGAAAATTCCAGAGACAACTTCGCAACGGCAAGCAGAACATAACAGGGCGTCTTCGAGTAACCCGACCATGGACTTCGTACAAGATGCTTTTCCTTTTCGTGAATCGTATGATCACCCTGGTGTTGACAATGCATTTCATGCCGACCCTGTCGCCAAAGAAAATTTGATAGAATATCAGCGTCTCTTAGACGAAGCAGTGACTCCACTGTACGAGGGTAGTCAAGTCACGGCGTTGGCTTCAATGCTTAGATCGCTGCAACTGAAACAGAGTTGCAATATGGCAGACACATCCTTCAACAAGTGGGCTGCTGAAATTAATTACCTATTGCCCGAAGGGAACAAGTATCTTGACTCATACAAAGCTGTAAAAAAGGCCTTAAAGAAGATTGGCATGGGTTACGAGGTCATCCACGGGTGTTACTACGGCTGCTACTTGTTTTACAAGGAGGGTAAAGACCTAGATCAATGTCATATTTGCGGTGAGTCAAGATGGGAAGAAAAAAATACAAGCGGTGGCAAACGGATTGCCCGGAAGACGGTTCGGTACTTCCCGTTGGCACCGAGGTTGCAGCGTCTGTATAGTTGTAAACATATTGCAAAGGAAATGCGGTGGCATGGGGAAAGAAGAGAAGATACTGAATATCTTAGACATCCAGCGGATGGAGAAGCATAGAAGGATTTCGACAGGTGACGTATATATTCACAGTTCGTACACATACAATTTAATAAACTGTTAGTCTAATTATTTTTATATTAAGGAATTTGTCTTGTCATTTTGTAGGTCCGAACCGCAATTTTCCGCCGACATTAGAAATGTACGTCTTGCTCTAGCGTCAGACGGGTTCAGTCCGTACTCTACTACAGCGGTTCCTTACAGTTGTTGGCCTGTTATTGCGATACCTTATAATTTGCCGCCTTCGTTGTGTATGAAGAATGAGTTTAACATTCTAGTCTTACTAATATCCCGCCCTAAGAGTCCGGGAAAGACTCTAAATGTGTTTATGAGACCACTAATTGATGAACTTAAGATGCTATGGGAGACGGGGGTTTCAACTTGGGATCGATACGGTAAAGTGGCATTCAACATGAGGGCAGCCGTTATGTGGACCATCAGCGACTTTCCAGGATTAGGAATGTTGGGAGGTATTCAGACAAAAGGGTACAAGGCATGTCCCATATGTTTGGATGATATTATTGCGGTTCACAATAATGGAAGGATGTCATATCAGGGGGCGCGTAGATGGCTTTCCGAAGATCACCCTTATCGGAGGATACCAGAAAGGTTTAATGGGGAGCCAGAGCTTAGACCCGCCCCACAAAGAAAGTCTGCACGTCAGGTTCTTGAAGCTACCAATAGTTTTTCTTACCCTCAGAATTCTTTGCATCCGCATCCTGACTTCAAACAGGTACGGCTCAAACTAACAGTAGTTGTGATATTGTAATAAGTTAATTTGTGATATTGTAAATTGATAAGTTGTGTTGTACTTGATGTTAGGCAGCTAAAAAGAGATTGTGTTAGACTCACGTCAGTATATTTTGGGAGCTGCCTTACTGGACATCATCGAGTGTGAGACATGCATTAGATGTGATGCACATCGAAAAAAATGTATGCGACAACATCTTGGGCACCGTTTTAGGTCTCGATGGAAAGACTAAGGACGATATGAAATCTCGATTAAGTCTAAAGAATATGGGCATACGCAGTAATCTTTGGCCGAGGATAGGGCCATCAGGAAAAGTGATGTTACTTCAGGCGAATTACACAGTTCGTCCTAGGGATCTCAGAGACGTATTTGATCGAGTTGCAGCTGTGAAATATCCAAGAGGTTATGCTGGAAGCCTAAAGAGCAAGATCAGACCGTCTGATAAAAAATTTTGGATTGAAGACTCACGATTGCCATGTCATGCTTCAGCGTGTTCTTCCTGTGGTAATCCGACCATATTTGGGAAGAGACGTCGCCGACGCGTTAGTAGAGTATTGCAGATTCTTTCAGACAATTTGCGCTCGAGAGTTGAAGAAATCAGATATCCATCAACTGCAGACTGATATTTTCATGATCCTTTGCAAGTTGGAGATGATATTTTCGCCAGCTTTCTTTACCATCATGGTCCATCTCTGCATCCACCTGCCGGAACAGGTCCTGCTCACCGGTCCCGTGCATTATACCTGGATGTTTTCCACTGAAAGGTATTATTTCAGATCTTAGGATATTATATATAATTGTCTTTAATTGTATACATTTGTACTATATAATTGAGCAATCTTTCAGGCAGCTCGGAGAATACAAGAAAGATGTTGGAAAAAAGCGTTACCCAAAGGGGTGTATTGCCGAGAGGAACATCATGCACAAGTGTGTGACTTTCATCAATAACTATCTACATGATCCTAACGCGAGTGATGAAGTCATACCGGATTCACCTCAGTGGAACATTTCCGTTGTCTCCCACCTTGTCAAGCCCAAAGGTTGTGTTAGAAACATCCGTCTTAGTAAGCAACAAATTGCGACGGCTCACTGGTGTGTTATGATAAACTATACAGAAACAGAATGGTATATTGAAACTCATCGCCAACAATTTGCGAAAATAGCTCCACACGGCACTGATGCTGATTGTGTAGCATCATTTCTTGACCACCTCCCCAGATGGGTAAACTTTCAGCCTTAACTTACTTTCACTTGTCGCATGCACATTTACATTTCATTGATGTTCCACATATATATATACATATATTATTATGCAGATGCTCCATCTGCTACAAATACATGATCCTAAATACAATCGGGAGATACAAATCCTTGCATCTCAGCCTATGATGTGCACCATTTTCTCTCAGTGCGAGGTGAACGGTGTCAAATTTGTTACTGAGCATCGAGACCGGATTCGGAAGACTCAGAATAGTGGAGTGACATGCGTGGCCGGTGATCTGACATACTACGGGATTCTGCAATCAGTTGTCCAATTGACTTATGCGGAACGCATGCCAGTTGTGTTGTTCAAGTGTAAGTGGTACAACACCGACCCTACTGTTCCCGGTAGTGTGCAGTATAATCGTGGTCTTACTTCCGTGAACACGAATAGTAGTTGGTACGATGACTTTCCATTTATTCTGACCACGACGGCAACCCAAGTGTTCTATATAGATGATCCGTTGGCTGGTGAGGGTTGGAAAGTCGTCAACCATATGGCACACAGAGGTACGTTCAGTGAGGCCATACTTGCAAGGGACGATATGACCACTCCACTGTATGAACTAGATGAACCTTATCAAGAACCGGATGCGATATGTCTTCCTATATCGGAGTTATTTATCAACCTAGGTCCAGTACCGTTTGTAAATATTCCTGTATATGAAAATGAAGATGAAGACGAGGATGATGATTATGACGAGGATGAAGACTCCGATGATGCTGAAGGGTTTAACAATGATCTATATAGCAGCGATGAGGATGAAGACGGTGATGATAATGATGATGATGATGATGATGATGATGATGATGACGACTCTGATTGAGATTATTATGTGCGTTTAAACCTAGTTGTGGCAGGCATTTTAACAAGCTCTAGGTGATTCTCCAACTGCACTCCTATCGGGTTATAATAATAATAATTATTATTATGATTATTAAAATAATTATTACTATAATATAAATGTGCAAGTTATAATTAGAACATAGATTATCTTAATAAAATTATTAAAATTAAATTACTATTAAAGCGGAAAAAATATTAAAAACCCTTGGGCGACGTAGTTTTAATTTTTACGTCGCCTAGGATTATCTTAGGCGACGTCCCTCATATTCATAATCACCTCTGATACCAAAACATTTTGGTATCTGAGAAGTGGTATCAGATACCACTTCTCAGATACAACATAAATTAGGGTTGTAATCCTAAGGACACATAAATTAGGGTTGTAATCCTAGCTAGGATTACAACACTAATTTGTGTAATCCTAGCTAAGATAATTACGGTTATGATTCGTAACCGAATCATAGAATCAGTAACAAATTTGTATCAAATGGACTCAGTGATCATCAACCCTGTAACTAGGTTGTAATCACCTCCCTGTTTTCATAGTTTTAATTTTTACGTCGCCTAGGATTATCTTAGGCGACGTAGCAAATGAAGATGTTAATCCGACAAGAGCATCTCATTCTGGAATGAATCCAGAACATCAGTCTCTTGCTCTTCAAGAGTTGGTTTCTCTCAAACAGCAACAGCTTATTGAAGAAACAACCTCTCCCCAAACTACGTCGCCTAAGATAATCCTAGGCGACGTAAAAATTAATACGTCGCCCAAAAGGTTTTCCCCCTTAAATTTTCACGAAAATTTAAATTATTTTGAAATTCACTTGGGCGACGTAGGTAATTAAATTACGTCGCTTAGGTTACGTCATAGGCGACGTATATATATACCTACGTCGCCCAAGTGAGTAGTATATATTACACCTTTCACCCCAATTTCTTTTTTTTCCCGCGAAACAATCTCCCTCTCCCTCTATCTCTCAGTTCTCCCTCATCCCTCATCTCCGACCACCATCGCCTCGAAACCCTAGCCCCCATTCCAACCTCCACCGCCTCAAAACCCTAGCCCCCATTCCGACCACCACTACCTCAATACCTTAGCCCTCATTTTCGACCATCACCTTCTCGAAACCATAGCCCCCATATCCGCTCACCACCACCACTGCCCTCGCTCACCGCTGCCGCAGTCGCTCACTGCCCCACCGCTCACCGCCGCTCTCGCTCGCCGCCGCCACCACCATTGTCCACGTAAGATTTATTCCCATTCGCCCCTCTTAAATCTCAATCCCATTGCCATTTTATTAAGTTCGATGATTTGTCTTTATATGTATAAGTTCGATGCCGAGATGAATGACTTGGATTTTACACGAGAATTTATTTGTTTGTGTAAATTCAGTTTTGATCTGTTTGTTTGTTTAATGTTTTGAATTGCTTCTCCTTCCGTTGAATCCTATTTGATTGTCTAGTGGATTTGCTTTGTGAAGTTAGGATATACTGAGAATTGAGATTACAAGGTTGGGGAATCTTTCATTTACTAATTTAAGGATGGTATTTATGTGGACTTCTAAGTCTGAATTGTTGACTTTGGATTACTGTATTGGTATGTAAGTCCCTGCTCGTGTTTTGGGTAAGTTTCGAATTCTGATACTATCAATTTAGGGCTTTGGGTGGTTAAATTAGCAAATTTAAGTTGCCGAGGTAACTTTCTTTTGTTTGTTACGATAAAAAAATTTGACGTGTATATTCTCAAAGAATGCATTGAATTTTTATTCAAACTGCGCTGTGAATGAGATAAGAAAGTTTAGTTTCTTAATTAGGTGTTTCCTACCGTTAGGATGTTGCGTAATTTTGTCTACCGGTTATAAACCTCCAACTCTAATATACTGATAAATCTATTTGACTATTCCACTATATTCCAATTGCTGCTCTTTTTCATTTGCAAGCTTCATAATTATCGTGTTTCATTTTTTCCCCATTGTTGAGGATTTATTTTGAGGAAGGCTGTAGAGTCCAATGGTTTGGAGTTACCCCAATCTAAGTAGTGATACTAATAGGCATTTTAACAGAATAGTTACTTATGTTAAATCTCTTTTAATAATTACAAAGCACTCAATTGTCTTATGTTGTTACTGACAACGTTGATTCTACAATGTCTACTTTATTGTCTTAGTAACTCACTACATACATACAGATAATTTATCTCAAATCATCATGGATTTATACTGCCAGTATAAACTTCACCATTTTTATATCAGCTTTTGTACAGAACCCCCCTCATTTCAAAGAGAGAAAAAGAAAGAAAAAGCTCAACTGCTTGAACATTTATAATTATAAGAAAGACATTGTTAAAATAAGCCAGTACTGTATCTTGTGATTGACTCTACTTTGTCAAATTTCAACATTATGTGTGCTCGGTTTATTATTTTTGGCCGCACTTTAGACCAAACTCGATAAAGTTACAGACAAGATTGAGTTTGCTCAGGTATCGGATTTGTTACTCATTGAAAACATAAGGGCCTGGTAATATAGTGAAAAGATTAAGATTATATTACTGTCTTTACTGCTTTTACAGATTTTCTGTCAGAAAAATCATGGGTTTCCTCCATTTTTCCGTTATATCCTTGTAAATGACTAAATCTTGGAACCTCAGCCAATTTTCTTTCTTCTGGAGTTATAAAATGTACTTCTTTAGATCCTAAAACAAACTGTACATCACTGGGACTAAACGTAATGAGCAAATAGCATATGGAACTAGATTTTCCGAAAAATTATATTAAGTTCGATTATTAGGGAGTGAATGTGATATGTCTCTCTATCTTACCAAGTAACCGTCTGCATGAGCCAATACCATCGTCCCCTCTCTCTCTCTATCTCTCTTTCTCTCTCTCACATACACACACACAAAATGCCACCACCACACAATACTACCACCCCATCCCACCCACAAAACCATTGTGTAATTGCAAGTACTTCACTTATATCGATGACAAGTTAAAAGAAACTGGATTAAAAAGCATGTTATTAACGACCAACATATGGGAATAGTAAATCTGTCAATTGACACAAGAAGTTGAAAGTGTGCGCGTGCAAAGAGAAAAATTGAATTGTTCATAACAATAATGAGTGTTAGAAAGTGTGACCACCCAAAGAGAAAAATTGAAATGTTCATCAACAATAACGAGTATTCAGAAATTGAACTTCATGAATGTTCATCAACAATGATCGAAAATTTCAATCATTGATGGCCCACCCCCCATTTCACTATAAATTGTCCCTCTCTTAAATCTTTTCTGCACTCGTGTTTATGAGAACTTGCTTTCACACTTTCCACTAGCTTGACTAGCTTTTCACTCGATCTGGTTTTAAAGTTAATTTTGCTGTTCTCCTTCTACTTGTAAGTATTAATTCATACCACAATGCCTATCTGTGCAGCTAATTAAGCCATATATATATATGGTAAATTTCAAGTAACGTCTTAACTTAAAACCTTAACTTATCGATTAAGTATTTTGAAGGGTTAAACGAATGAGTTTTTTAACTTAAGACTTTAAGTTACTGATTAAGTACAAATTAAATTGAAAAATATGTCTAGTCAACGGAGATATATATTTTAATTTTGTAATTAACTTACTTCCCGGCTGAATTTTTTTATAAAATTTGGTGGGGATGATCACTAGTCATGGAGATCGTCTTCACCAAGCTTCGTCAAAAAACTCATCCGTTTGATACCCAAAATACACAATTCGTAACTTAAAGTCCTTAAAACCTTACTTGAAATGTACCCATATATATATATATTTACTTTCAAATCTAGCTGATATATATTACCAAAAAATAATATCAGCTCTCTCTCTACTTTTTCTTGTTCTAATGGCAGCAAGGTCCCCCCACATCTTGCTGATCAGTAATGTCACTAAATATCCAAAATTAACAGACACACATAATTTGGAAAAATGAAAAAGTTATAGGTTTATATAAATACCATGTTATTGTTTATATATATGTATATATATATTCGTAATACTTAATAATAATAATTTAATCGTAAATACTTAAAGGGCTTTTTTGAGGTACACCTTTTTCTATATCTATGTATACATAAATCACCATTGCCCAATGTAATTGATTTTTTTCTTCTTGTGATGTGATTTCTATAATAATTTACGTCCTCCTTTATATCTATTTTTTTTAATGTGTAAAGTGAAGTTTTATATATATATATATATATTGATCTTGAAGTTTACTGTTCTTATATTTCTTTCAATTTCGATTTCGATTCAATTCAATTACAATTTTAGTTCAATTCAATTTCAGTTTCAATTCAAGTCAATTATATTATTCTTATGTTTCCTTTATAATATATGTCAGGATGCCTCCGAAAGATTCTTCCGTAAGGAAGAAATCTCGTGTAGATATGCGCGAGGAGTTCTATCTGGCCCTCTTGCAGCAGCAGCAGCCCTCGCAGGCGGCCCAGACCTCACAGGCACCCCAGCCATCGCAGGAGGCTACCCAGACCTCGCAACAGGTGTCGCAGCAGGCGGCCCAGGCCGATGGATCACCGGACTCAGCGCAGGAGTCGTCGGTCCTGCCGCTTGTTCTGCCCCTCCCTTCCGCACATTCGACGACCGATAGCACGGGGCCCACACCACCCACACGCAGCATTTGCTGCAGTTTTACTACTACTCATGTGCCGACCGACTCAGGTAAAGTTCTTAATTAGATTTTTTAGTTATACGCTGGCAATTATATTAACTTTATATAATTTACTGAATAAATTTTCTTGTAATATATAGATACTGCTGCCGGTGCCTCTTCGAGTAATAAGAGGAGAGGAGTCGTACTCGGGAAGAAAACGGCGGTGATCACAAAAGAGAAGGGCAAGACCTCGGTGACCTACGAGGATTCGATTAGGGGGCCGCCCTTCTCAGTTCGCTCCCGGTTCGTGACGGACCTCTTGGCTTATATAAAAGACCGATGTCCGATGCTCTATCCGACGTGGCACGACCTTCCGGTGACAGAGCGGACGAGGTTACTGGATTTTTTATCGGTAAGTTTTGCATTTTTCTTTATTTTTTATTGTTTGTTATTATTTCAAATTAATAATGTTTGTTTCTTCTTTTTTGCTTTGTAGGTGAACTACGATATCGATCACCGGCGTAGGGAGCTCACTGACTGGATAGACGAGAAGGCCACCAACCGGTTCAGGCAGTGGAAGTCTTCCTGTCACGCAAACTGGCAGCAATTGGGAGATTCTCCCCTTCCTGTCGAGTTCACACATCGGCCTGCGGAGTGGTAGTGGTTGTGCAACCACTTCAGGGATCCCGAATTTCAGGTAAAATTAATTAATTTGTCTAACTTAATTTAAATACAATTGAATATTCTAACAGTTTGTATCTTATATATCTTGCAGAGGCGGAGCAAGCAAATGAAAGCGGTTCGGGCCTCGATAAACAAGAGGCCCCACAGCGGAGGGGCCAGGCCTTTTGCAGCTCGGGCTGAGGAGTACGCGAAGAAAGGCGAGCAAGCTCCTCACACGAAGATGTATATAGACATGTACAAGAAATTCGATCCCGAAGGCACGGTAAGTTTATTATTTATTAATTCATTACATTTATTGCTAGTTATTTGTAATAACAAATTCGATCCTTATGCTTAATTATTTCTAATAAGAAATTCATTAATTATATCTATTGCTATTTGCAGTTGCGGGTTCAGCAGGCGAGCGACGAGGCGGTTGCCTCGTTGATGGAGAGTATGCCTCCGATCGAGGATACATCGGATGGCACCTCGCCAGCCTTAGTCACAGCTCCGCCGAGACTCTCTGTTGATATAGAGATCGGGCTTATGGAGAGGGTGGTCGGTCCTTCGAGAGGGACCAGGGTTCCCGGCTTAGGCTGCGGCGTTGCCAAGCAGCCGAGGACGAGAGGACTATCTAGGCCGGAGCCCCGAAACGCCGCGATTGAGGAGGAGTTTGCCAGACTTAGGGCAAATCAAAAGGAACTCGAGGAGCGTCTTCAACAGGAAAGACGAGATCGGCAGGAGCGTGAGAGGGAGCTCGAGAGGGAGCGGCAGGATCGAGATAGGGAGCGGCTAGAGTTCGAAGCGAGGGTACAAGCCCAGCTTGCAGAAATGGCGAGGCAGATGAATATGAGGGCTCCACCATCCGATGGCTCCAACGCATGATAGTTTTAGGTTTAGTTTCTTATTGATCAATTTTATATGATTGTAAAGTTTTTAAAACAGTTTTGTAGGACATTGCTGTAATTTATAAATGTTTTGAACTTTTAATTAAATGCTTGGATATTTGAATGATTAGATATTTGAATAATTTAATGCTCAGATATTTGAATAATTGAATGTTTTGATATTTGAATGAATGAAAAATATGAACGATTGGGCAGGATGTTTGAATGAATGAAATTGGTTTGTAATGCAGGTTATTTGTATAGAAGTGCACGCGTGGGGTGCACACAGAAATAGGCAAGTTTTGTAATTATTTTAATTCACTTAGGCGACGTACTTATTTTACTACGTCGCCTAAGGAAGAACCTAGGCGACGTAAATATTTACCTACGTCGCCTAAGATTGTAGCAGAGTTGACTTTTGACTGGACATTGGGCGACGTATGAAAAATACCTACGTCACCTAAGTAAGAATCCTAGGCGACGTAGTCGCCTAATATCAGATAAGAGTTGACTTTGACTGGACTTTAGGCGACATAGTTAAATAAGTACGTCTCTTAAGTAAAAAACCTAGGCGACGTAGGTAAATGATTACGTCGCTTAAAGTCCAGTCAAAGTCAACTCTACTCTGACCACACGGGCGACGTATGGTTTTTTACGTCGCCTTCGATTTTTCTTAGGCGACGTACTTATTTGTTTACGTCGCCTATTACCTAGGGCGACATAGCTTAGGAGACGTATTTTAGGCAACGTATTCTACGTCGCCTAAGATTGTGGCGACGTATATCTACACCTGGGCGACGTACAATCTACGTCGCGTAAGTGTACTTTTGAGGTAGTGATTCTTTGGATTTAATTTTCTTGTATCGAATATAATCCATATTGATGGTGTAAATTACTAATATAATTTATCCAGCCAACCACGAGTTGACATGTGGCCGTCTAAGGCAATAACTTGTCCCAATGCAACAAGAGGAGCTCTGAGGAGTTCCATGCGAGCTCAACAAGGCAGGCGAAGCTCATCGGCAATTGAACATCTTCGAAGAGGGCAATGTCGCAATACAAATTATGAGACCCGGAGCTGAGATCTCCTTAGACGAGCTCTGGAGCTCCCTCGCCTAACCGTTCTGACAGAGCAACTGACAGACAGCATGGGCGACCGCCACCTGTCCTATAGAAAGCGCAGAAGATCCCTCACCTTCATTAAATACATACCAACAGCATTTAATGCACCAGAATTCATGGAGAAGCAAGATCAGAGTCAATGATGATCAATGCATGGACTCAGACATGCCCATAGAGCTTTTCCAGTTATATATAAAGTGGGGTGATAAACTAATCAAGACATCAGAGAGATACGAAGAACTATTTCATCTACCTAAGACAAGTATTTACTCTAAGAACAAAAGATATTTTAGCATTCCATAGCAAAAGACAAAGGAGAAATAGAAGCTCAAAGCTCCTAGAACAGAATAGTCAATGCTTGTGTAGTTCAAACATTTCCCTTATTGTAATATTATGAGAATAGAACCGCTAAGAGAGGCTTTTATGAGATTGTAATAATTATTTGGTTAACATCAATATAAGGCAGACCGAGCTCTATTCCATAGAGGAAGATTAACCCGTATCTTTATATGACGCCAACCTCCTCTATAAATCTTTATCTCTGTTACACTTCACATACTTTATTACTTCAATCATTCAATATAATCATTGATTGTGCGGTCTGAAATATCCATCTAGATTTTAGCACCAATACATACATATATATATATATATATTGCTGTATCAAACAACAATTTACGATGAATTTGAAATAACAGTAACACATCATTATGATTTTGTTATTCTCTTGACTAGGATTAATAAATGTTATTAATAAATATGTTTTCAAATTTGAATTGCAACAAATCCTAAATTCAAGATTCAGCAAGATTTTAGCAATAATATTAAATATAGATATTAATTTGAATAGAAGGGTATTTTAGGAATAATCAAAGTATAATAAGAAATATAATTTAAGACTATCCAAAATATATTCAATAACATATTCTGAATTTTTTTATAAAAGTATATTACCAACCGTATTGTAAAATTTTTTGTGTAAACCCTATGTATCAAGCTAGCTTTACACAAATCTTGAAGTTTAGAGTATCTCCAATGCAAAATGGATCAAATATCTCTTTACCATGAACATATAAGTATGTCTTTTCTATGTGGCATAAAACAGTCTCTTGATGGACAAATCTTACATAAACCATTTCCAATAGGATTGCTCAAGAGATTGTCTATTAATAAATTCATAAAAAATAAATTAATAATTTTATATATATAATGGGTCTTGTTTGATAGGCCTTAATTCATATTTTTTTAATGTGTAGTTTTTATTAGTAAATTATAAAATTACAATTAAAATATTTGAAAGCTTAAAAAGAAAAGTACGTAGACAAAAATGATAATGTGGCATTAAGATATTGTCTAAGAGACCCCTAGAAGTAGAGGGTCATCCTCACAATGTCTATTTTCATTTTTGCCACATCATCTTCATGGTCATTATGGATGGTTGCATTGGATAACATTATTTTAACTCACTATCCATTAATCTTATGTGGCATCTCATTTTCACCCAATTCATGGTTGCATTGGAGATGCTCTTAGAAAAATATGCTCCCATGGTAGTTTTGTAAAACTTTTGTATAAAATATAATGAGATACCAATGCATGGTTGACGTTATTTTGTGCAATTATTATTATTATTATTATTATTATTATTATTATGATTATTATTATTATTATTTACGTACTTTTAGTTTTTTTTATTCATAATCTTATAATGACAATAATCTTGATTAATTGGTCATGAGGAGTAAATTTCGAATACATAATTTTTATTAAAATATATATTTTATATTAAAAGTTATTACAATTCAAAGTTTTATAAAAAAATTTGGGGAGAGAAAAAGTTGACGTGACAATGTGAACTTGGAGTGTATTTTACCTTTCATTTTACACAAAAACAAAATTTAAAAGAATGCTTAAAACCGAAACTTTTACAAGTTGTGTAAATTATACACAAAATCACAATATACACTATTGCATATGCTCTAGCATCTTATATTTTTATACTAATAAATTGCTTACTTAGAAACTTAATTAATACTCATTAATATTCAAATTCATCATTTTCACAATAAACCCGCAATCATACTTGTGGGTATTAAAAAAAATAAACACGTTACTCTTTTCTAATTAAGAGTATATGTCTCATTTAATAAAAGTAAATTTTAATCTGGAACAAAGATGTTACAAAATGCCCAATAATAAATGTTCAAGTATAAATTAAACTGCCACAGGGCAAACTCGACTTTAGAAAGAAAATATATCCGACTTTAATTTAGTTCATATATATACCCCCACACACTTTTTAAAACTTATATACAACCCTATGCCAAAATTTCATAACTTCTCAAATCATCCTCTCCGACCCTTCCAAATTTCAAAACATCTCCATTAATCACTTCAACTCACAATCATATGGGTTACTCTAAAAATCATAAATTCTTCACACGACAACTCATTTTGATAATATTATGCATTTGGGGTTTCCAAGAAAGCCGAGGAATGAGGCCGTTAGAAGAAGAAGATGACCCATGGTCGAAGAGTGTCATTCAATCCCTTCAACGTGGTCCGGTACCCCCGTCAGGCAGCAATCCATGCACGTATATCCCCGGATTCTGGCTAACAGGCCTCTGCGCTTTAGCTGAAAATGAGATCAACATTGCCAGCCCCAGCCATCATAATGCTGCTGGAGCATCACTGCCACCGCCAGCACTGGTGACGGCTTAATTTTTTTGAGGTTGCGGATCATTTTGCAATAGCGTCTAATGATAAAGAAACAAGTTCTTGAATTTTTTTTCATTTTTAATTCTTGTTTGGCTTCAAAATGTTAACTTTGATGCAAGATATGTATACTGGATAGACCAGTTGTTCGAGTTCACGGGAATGGAGAATTGGAGGGAGACTGAAATCAAATATATGTGCCTTGTATAAGAGCTAGCAAGTTTCGGTTAGAGCATATGCTCTTAGAAATTAAATTGCTTACTTAGAAACTTAATACTCATTACTATTTATATGCCGAGTGTCATGATGTGTGTTGCGGTTAGAAAATATAGAGGCTTGAAGTGAGAGAGAATAAGGAGAGAAGCTGGCCAGTGATAAACAACTCGCACCCTTACTTTGAGGTCAAGAGTTCGACTCATAAGGGTGGGAGGGAGATTTTCTTTGTTCGTGGAATTAAAAGTGAGACTTATACCTCCTTTAATTTTAAACAAAAATTGAGAGAGAATAAGGAATGAGTCCTTTAGTGCGTAGAGATTTATTTGTTAGGAGCTAAAGGAAATGGTGAAGCTAGTGTTGGGTCAAGTTTGATATTATGGCTATATTTGATGGTGTTATTTGGATGTAAGGGACTTTAAATGACATGTATTAAAAAATCTAAAGTATATATATGTTATTTAACTCGCACTATCATTGAATTTGTTGTGTTGATTGAATTTGGTATATATTATTTAGCTTCATTAATCGGTATTATTTGTTGTTCGCTTATTTGTTGTGAAATCAAACTCGAGCCATAGTCGTGTAAGGCTTAGAATGAAGTTTTGATGCGATGAGGTGGCTAAGGCGTATAGTTTTTAACATATTACCAAGAGAGAACATAATATGAAGCCGGGTGGTGATTAGAATATGAGGTCAGATGGTGATTTGTTGAAATTTGTTGACTTGATTGTTGGTGTCGAGAATATTTTGTTATTTATAAAATATATTGTTGCGATACTTTATGTATTGTTACCCAAATTATCACTTTCGTCCATGATATTCATTTTTTTTTACTTTTCACACCTTAATATATCTTCCACATGTTACTTTAGTCTCTCAAACCAACTTCCGTTAATTTTTTGGGCGGAAAACGTGAGCTGGAGGGGTATAAAAGGCAATGCATCTATTCTTCTTTCCTTTCTTTTTCAAAACCCCAAATTTATAAAACCCACAAACACATTCAATCAAATCCACTGCAATTGATCACCCTTCACTGAAAAACACTCAATCTAATACCACCAAAGAGAATTTTGCCTCTCCAACAAAACCCAATTGAAAAAAAATTCAATCTTGTGGGTCCTACAAAATTTATAGAGGGGAAAAACCCAATTGACCCAATTTGATTTTTGGTTAATCATAGCAGAATATACCTCAAGAGAGGGGAGAAACGGAAATCACAAACTATTTTTCTTATTTTTGTAATTGTAAACGGAAATCGCAAATTGGCTATATATATACGTACTCTATTTTTCAACATTTTCTTGAATTGAGTTCATTATTGATTGTTTTAGTTTAAAGGTGGTTGTAGAAATTAATGAAGAATTGCTTGTATTTGGGTTGTGATTGGCTTAATTCTTGGTGTGCTAGTAAATGTTGGATTTAAAGAGAAGACTACGTTAGCCTCTACCACCTGCAAGGACAATTGAAGTTAATCATGAAGCCATGCCCTGTTCTATCCATATGTATTGATTCCTTTATTCTTTTTTCAAACTCATCCTATTACATAAATCCATCAACAAAAACAAGTAAATAAAAAAGAAAAAAGAAATGAGTACAAATATATGAGAAATGAAGGGAAATATATATGTATATACATATCTATTGATTATGCTTGAAAGAACGTGAACCCATCCCATGTTCTTTCGCCTCTCTCGGTCTCTTTCTTCATTCTTTGTTTTTTTTTCTTGTTTTATTGTGATAGAGGGAAAGATATATACATATATGTATATATCTAAAATTGGCTAAAAAAATAAATGATGATTTTCCTTCAATACCCCTCTAACCCATTTTTTCCGTCCACAAAATTAACGAAAGTTAGTTTGAGGGACTAAATTGATACGCGGAAGATATATTAAGGTGTGAAAAGTCAAAAAATGAATATCAGGGACAAAAGTGAGAATTTGGGTAAACATCAAGAAACTAAAATGTTAAAAACTCCTTGTGTAAAAATTGTAAAAATCATTGAGTTATCCAACCACATATTCTCACTATATGTAAATTTCATATTTTTATTGAATTCTTCAACATAATTGTATAGTCAACAAAATTTAATTTTTTTTTATATATTTGATGCGTATAAGGTTACGTTGAAAACATATTACCTAACTTTATACCACATGAATCTTATTTTTTTACAATCGTGAAAATGCTTAGTATAATGTCTGCCTTAAAATTCAAGGGGTATTATTTACACTCCCAATATTGTCACAAATAACAACCCCCCCCCCCCCCCCCTCTTTTCACAAACATCCCTGTTGTCACAAACACTCCTGAAGGTAAATTTATTATCACTAACATCCCCCTAAAGCCAGCCTAATAAGAGGTGAGTTCAGTCACATACACTCGGTCCACTTGAAGAGAGTTTGTTAGTAAAGCCTCACCTAATATCAGGGCAATGGACTGCTGAGTGTACTTGAGTGTTTTTCAAATAAGATTCACCTAATGAGATGTGAGTGTACTCACATAAACTCAATCAGCCCAAATTGGAAGAGTGGTAAGCACTCGCCTAACATCAGGTAATGAAAGGGAGTGTTTGTGATAAATAAAGGGAGTGTTGAGATATATTTTTAGTTAAATTTTGGAGAGGTATTTGTGGTATATTTGGAGGTGTAAATAACACCCCGCTAAAACTCTAATAAAACTAGTTGGAAAATGGAAACCCAAGTTACAATACAATTATGTAATGGGAGCTTCTGAAAAAAGTAGTGGAAAATATTGTATTATTCAGATAAATAATATAAGAAGTTACTGTTTTTACTTGTGGAATAAGATTGACCGGAGTTAAGTGTTGTGTCCTGTTGATTGGATTTTTTATATTTTCTTTATTTTTATCGATTTTATATTATAATAAAAATATGTTTTTGTGGTAACAAAAAAAATATTATTGAGGATTTATTTAAAGTTTATATATACTTTGAGTGCTTACTATACATGACCTCAAACCTCATCATGATAAACTTAAAAAAAATTACATTTCTAGTGTATATATTGGAGCTATATTCTTGTAACAAAAGATATATATCAAATTAATTATCTCCCTTGAAAAAATAATTGTACACTATGAGAACTAAATTTTGTATAAAATGGTTCATGAAATTAACCTGTTTAAATTTATCTTTTTATATACTGATATTCACATTTTGTGGTCATGAGTTATTTTCCTTTAAATTTATTCAACACGCATATTTTGCATTTCAAATGGGTCAGGTGGAGCACATTATATGAATATTGACCATATATTTTAGTAGGTTAGGTTTCATTTTAAGTTAATCTATTCCAAATTATATTCTTTCAAGAATTTTATTCAGAAGAAATTAATATTCGACAATATATTTGAGTTGGTAACTTGATCAATTACATTGTAGTTTTAAAGTTATATATTTTTTATGTAGCATAATATTTAAGATATAGATATTAGGATATTAGAGGAAATTAAATATTCAATTTGATGAATCCATCTGTGATTATTGTTCATAGTTTTGTTAATACTTTAGCTAGGGTATCAAAGAACATTTACATAAAAATCTTTGTTTCAATCTTGATATGAACAGTAATCACCTTTAATAATGTTAGTAACTCTATATACGATAATTAAAAATAAGAGACTATGTACTCAATTTGACTATAAATATAAATTCCTCATTCCTCATTCATCTATATATATCTTGTTTGTTTGTTTCGATCTCTATTACTTGGTGTTTATATTTGTGTATATTTGGTTATGATGAATATCTTAAATAGGATTTTAATAAGAGGAAAATACTGCATTTTATAACATCACTTTTTTAAAATGATGCTAAATAATTTGCTAATTAAATTAAATGCTTGAATTATGCCGTACACCCTTTTTCAATCTCAATAACTTTTATCCTTCCATTCATTCATGTTCTACTTGAACTTCATATTTTGAAACGAACAAATGGTGATGGAGTGGATTGGTGAAGAGAAAAAAGAGAAATTAAGCTGGTTAAGTTGGGTGATTAAGTTAAAATATTGCATTTTTATACATGTTTAGAGGGCTTAATATGCATGAATTTAATTCTAATTATCCTAAATTGTTAAGAATTGAGTTTTTATCATGAAATAAGATAATATGTTTCTTTTTAGTGCATTTTACCATTTTTACAGGTTAAAAACAAACAAGAATGAATCCAAAAGCAAATTCTCCCAAAGTTAGTCATTGCCGGCCAAATTCGGAGTTAAATTGAGTTCAAGAAGTGAACCGAAAGTAATTCCCAAGCTCAAGCATGAAAGGAGTGGTTAGAAGAGATTATGAGAAGCCAATAAATCATCTCAAGCGAAAAAAGAGTCATTTGAATCAAACCGAGAAATTTTTGAATGAAGAAGAGATCCACGGCGCGCAACGTCTTTGTTCCGGCGATTTCTGGTATTTATCCGTGCAGAATTTGAAGAAAACTCCAGATACAAAAGTTGTAGACCTCTGAGTTAACTACGCGTAGGAGAAAACCTTGTATCAATTGGAGTTCGGAGCGCAAAGTTATGGCCGAAATACGAAAAGTGTGCTGGAAGAACAGATTTTAGCGCGAATGAATAAAAGAATTAAAGGTGCAAGAAACTATTGAATGTGATCTTAGCCTAAATTGTCTGAGTGGGAAGTTCCTTACATATGGTCTCGGGTTCAAGTCCTATACACTGCAATATATTTTTGGTCAATTTTCAAACCCCAAATTAAATCAAGCCCATAACCCATTAGTACACCTAATTAAATTAAGTTTATAATATATATATAAATCAATCATCATCATCATCACGCAGCAACAGCGGCCACAACACAGGCAGCCGTCCCTCTCTCTTTCTTCATTCTTTTTCTCTCTCCATTCTTTTCTTCTTTCTTTCTTTAATTATTTTTTCCTTTACAACATTAAGGCTTCGTTTCTGTTGCTTCTATTATTTTTCTTTGGCATTAATTCGGGGTTGAAGACGAAGGATTTTAGTACAATTATTGAAGATTAGTTTCAGACTTGATCATTATTTACGCGTTAGATTATTGCTTCAATTTCATGTTCTTAATTTATTTACTGCTTTGTTAATTATTAGTATAAATTTTGTGTGCTTATGATTTTAATTGCTTTTCAATTTATAAATTTATGTAGGATGTTTTATTAAATTATTTTATTGGTCATGAATTTATTACATATGTTTGGCTAGTTCGTTAGTTAGGGGTCCGTAAGGAACGGGTATGCCGACGCGATAATTTTTTGAACCCTAATTCAATTATAATTAATTTCATTGGTTAATAGGTCATTATAAATCTGATTTTTATTAAATTATTATCCTAGTATGCTAATCACATATTTTTATAATAAATTTAATAAAATCTTTCCGACAAAAGAACCAAATTAGTTTGAATCTTTGTTTTTACGCTAAACCCTAACTAGTCGAATTAGAGAGCGGCTTATACTCTCTAAATTAATTGGTTATGTATTTTTTTTTAGATTTCAAACTTAAGTGCGCTGTTTTTGGTAGTATTTTTAATCCTTATTTTTTTATACCGAAATTGCCAATTTTGTGTTTTCACCGCCCGTTTTAGTTCAAATTTGATTTTAATCACGTTTTAACATATTTGAATTAAATTGTAGCTTTTACTTAGTATTTATAAACTCATTTTTAATAAAAAGTTTTGTAGTGTCAAGGACTACTTCACTTTAATAAACGAGTGTTTTTGGTAAAATTAAGTAATGCGAATTGATTCCATAATTATTATTGGTACGTATAGTTTATGTCATGCATGAATTATTACAAAAAATACGAGTTTATTAGATCAATTAACTTGTGAAAACTAGGCTGATTTTTAAAGAAAAATTAATTAGAAAAGAATTATCGGTCCACCGAATTGCCCGTTGTGTTACCCGGAACTTATGGATACCCCTAACACTTTTTGTTCTTAATTTTAGTTAAAGTTTTTCATGCGTTTAATTAATTTAGCACGTAGTTTTTATTATTTAGCTTTATTTCATGTTCTTCTTATGTTAATTTCGTTTCCGTTAGCATAGTAATGTTTCGCTACCTTTAGGTTTAGTTTCATTTGCATGTTTTATTTAGTTATATTTCCTTTAGTTATTTGGTTATTGATTCTCATTCCATTCCCTCCATATTTCATCTTTTCTTTATTTTTCTTTTTTTTCCCTCTTGAAAGAGACTTTCCTAACTCAAATAACTACCCTCCTCCTCGTGGACCGACATCGGACTTACCGAGTATTTATTACTTAACCGACCACCTGCACTTGGGTGTAATAACTCGCGTTATTTTCGCCGAGTCATTGGGTTAGTTTAGATAAATATGGGAGGATAAAAGCATCTTCGTAAAATTTCGTTTTGAATAAAATATACTTAACTTGTAAAAATTCTAATCTCTTGCATTCTTTTAAAAGTGTGTTCTGTGTAAAATAAAAGTTTAAAATACACCCATAATTTACAATGTCAGGTCAACTTTCTCACTCTTCAATTTTTTTATAAACCTTTAAAATGTAATAATTTTAATACCAAACATGAATTTTAAGAGAAATTATATATTTGAAATTCACACATCAAAACCTATAAATCAAGATCTATTGTTATTATAATATTACGCATATATAATTTAAAGAAAAAAAATTAATAAATTGTATAAAATAACATTTAACATTTGTTCGTATCATTGGTTCTTTTCAATTTTACACAAAAGTTTACAAAATT
This sequence comes from Lonicera japonica, assembly GCA_021464415.1. Lineage (NCBI taxonomy): Eukaryota > Viridiplantae > Streptophyta > Magnoliopsida > Dipsacales > Caprifoliaceae > Lonicera > Lonicera japonica. The sequence goes on from JAKCWG010000650.1 coordinate 79,896, forward strand.
TCTATTGGATCATATTTTTTTTTAGACTTCAAAGTTTTGTGTAAAAGTTGGTTAACACATAAGATATGCACATCAATTTTTACACAACCATTGGAGATACACTAAACTTGGGATCTTTAATTTACATAAAAAGTGACACAAGCTATATATTGATTTAATTATCTCCTTTGAAAATAATTCTACACTTTGATAAATTTTGTGAGTTCTTGAAATTGACCTCTTTAAATTTAATTTTTTTTATATACACGTGCTGCATTTCAAGTTGTTTTTAGCTAAAAAATAATTATATATGACCAAAATTATTCAGCAGAAAATTAGGCATTTCAAATGGGGTTAGTGTTAGACCCTAAGTAGTTGGGGTTGGAGTTGGCATGACTTGGTTGCACCATTGCCAAGGCATACCCGGTAGAAATAAGGGGTGCAGGAATTTGGAGGCTTTCTGTGCGGGCAGATAGGCTCCATTTGAGAAATCAGCCAAGTGCATGGGCACTTGAGTTGCAGCAACTTGTGACACCTGATGTGTACTGCTACCACTTTCAATATTTCATTAAGTGGTATTATAAGGGGCTGGTGTGAGCTGTGGCATGCAGTCCCCATGCGGGCTAAGTGTGGGTGTCTGACGCAGTACGTGGGTTACTAGAGTTGCATTATGGGCTAATGTTGCCTAAGTCATGAGTGGCTCATGACTTGAATTTGTGGGAATTCGAGAGAAGGCCGAAACTATGTCGTTTTGATGCATTGATAAGCAGCTGAGGAAGCTAGCTACTTGTGGGCAGTTGGTTGTCTGATTGGGACAAGGGTAACTCCCTTGCACATGCTTGGCATAGGACAAGGTAGTTTTGTGTAGACAAAACTACCTGGAAGTTGTGTGGGTTTTCTTGTCTTTGAATTAGACAAGGTGGTTTTGTGTTGACAAAACCACCTTGTAGTTGTGTTGGTTCCTTTGTGTTTGAATTTCGAATTCCCTAGGCAGTTGGGGTTGTCAACTGCATGTATGCATATAATTGTGTCTCAGCCAAGTGTGTTTGGCTAGTTAGACAAATTGTGAAATTTGTATTATTCCTTGTAAACTATTGAGGCAATAGAAAAGGTTTGGTAGTGTTGTCCCTGTACATTGCTTGTTCTTATAATTTAAATTGTGGGTGTGCCTGTATTTGCTGGTTGTTTGTGGAAACAACACAATCATTTGGTAAGCCTCTATCGAAAAAAGAGAATTACCCCATGACAATTTGGTATCAGAGCGAGGTTTGGCTTAGAAATTCGTGAGATTCTTGTTTGACAGTATCCATGGCTGGTGGAACAGTGAAAATTCGTGAACGTGTGACTCGCTTGGAAGAACTCGTGGGTATTTCTCCTACGGGGGAGGAAACCAATCCAACTCTGCTTGTTGGCATGGAAGAAATCTGGTCCGAATTGCAGTCCCTTCGTGTTATGCTTGAGAATCATGTCAAAGATACCGGGGAACAGAATGACTCGGTTATTGCTGATGTGAAGGCTCTTGCAGACGATCATAAGGCCAAGCTTTCTAAACTTGATGCAGAACTTGGAATTCTGAAAATGGCGGTCCATTCTTCTAGAGGTGCCTCAGGATCTAATGCATGCGCCTTCAAAACGAAAGTCCCTTAACCAAAGCCTTTTTCTGGTGGCAGAAATGCAAAGGAATTAGAGAATTTCTTGTGGGATATGTCTCACTACTTCAAGGCAGTTCGTACACCGGATACCGAGAAGGTTGATTTTACAAGCATGTTTCTTTTAGGAGATGCAAAATTGTGGTGGTGCACTCGGTACAAGGATGAATTTCGTCCTCAAATTCAGACTTGGGAAGCAATGATGAAGGAATTGAGAGAGCAGTTCCTTCCTACTAATACTGTACAGCAGGCCCGTGATAATCTCCACCGGTTGAAGCAAACTGGTACTATTCGTGAGTATGTGAAAGAATTCTCGTCCTTGATGTTTGACATTAAAAACATGTCTAATGATAACAAAATGTTTAACTTCATGAAAGGACTGTAGAATTGGGCACAGACTGAACTGCAGAGGCAAGGTGTCAAAGACTTGCCGGTAGCCATGGCCGCGGCAGATGCGCTGGTCGATTACAAATTTAGTGCAGCCCCAACAGAGAAGGACAAAGGGAAAGGCAAGGAGGGGTCGAAGAACAATAAGTTGAAGAACAAGAAGAAAGGCCACAATGAAGGTTCCATTTCAAATGTTTCACAGACCCAGCATGAAAACCTGCAGCGTTCAAGAGGGGAGGGTGTTTCATTTGTGATGGCCCGCACATGGCCAAGAATTGTACCAAGAAGGAGAAAGTTAATGATGTGGTGGTGGAAGAGGGAAGCCGTTCTGGGAATGAACCAACTCGCATTAACTCGCTGCAACTCCTCAATGTGATTTAGAGGAAAGTGCAGCCTGCGACCGTGAATGGGTTGATGTATGTTCAGGTTTTGCTGAATAATGTGGCTATTCGTGCGATGGTCGACACTGGTGCCACGCACAACTTCGTTTTAGACCGAGAAGTGCAACGATTGGGCCTCTCATTAGTTGATGATGGCAACAGAATCAAAGCAGTGAACTCGGATGCGAGACCAGTTGGTGGCATTACAAGAGATGTGTAGTTGAAAGTCGGTGATTGGTGTGGTCGTTGCAGTTTCATGATTGTGCCTTTGGATGATTTCCAAGTCATACTCGGCTTGGAATTCTTCTTTAATGCGCAAGTTTCAGTTATGCCACACTTGCAAGGATTGTTCATCATGGATATGCCAAATCCGTGTTTTATTCCATTATCGAGGACTCGAGGGCAGACATAAATGTGTTCTGCCTTGCAATTGAAGAGTGGTCTAAAGAAAGGGGAAATGACATACTTGGCAATGATCTTTGAGGAAGAGGAATTCGTGGGTTTGCAAATGCCAGAGTCGGTTGCAGAGTTACTGAAAGAGTTCAATGATGTGATGCCTGATGAACTCCCATCGAAATTGCCTCCAAGGAGGGAGATTGATCATGCCATCGAATTGGTGCCTGGTGCAAAACCACCAGCACAGGCCCTATATCGCATGGCCCCATCTGAGTTGGCTGAGTTACGGAAACAGTTGGATGAGATGTTGAAGGCTGGATTTATTAGGCCTTCGAAGGCGCCTTATGGCGCCCCTATTCTTTTTCAGAAGCAGAAAGATGGTTCGCTCAGAATGTGTGTGGACTATCGGGCCTTGAATAAGGTCACCATTCGAAACAATTATCCAGTGTCGATTCAGGATGAATTGTTTGATCGTTTGGGGAAAGCCAAATTCTTCACCAAAATGGATCTGCGATTAGGGTATTATCAGGTCAGAATTACTGAAGGTGATGAGCCGAAAACTACTTGTGTAACAAGGTATGGCTCTTATGAGTATCTAGTTATGCCTTTCGGCTTGACAAATGCACCTGCTGCTTTCTGTAGGTTGATGAACAATCTGTTTAGAGAGTACCTTGATGATTTTATGGTTATATATTTGGATGATATTATGGTATATAGTCGAACTCTTAAGGAGCATGTTAAGCACCTCAGGTTGGCCTTAAAGAAATTACGGGAGGCAAAATTGTATTTAAAATTGCAAAAATGTGACCTTGGCCAGACGGAAATCATGTTCCTTGGCTATATAATTTATGAGGGTAGCGTGCGGATGGACCCAAAGAAAATCCAGGCTATTGTGGAATGGCCTGCTCCCAAAAAGGTCACAGAACTTAGGAGTTTTTTTTGTTTGACTAATTACTATCGAAAGTTTATGAAGGGGTATTCTAAGAAATGTGCGTGTTTGACCAATCTGTTGAAAAAGGATAGGCCTTGGATTTGGTCTCCTGAATGCCAGGAGGCATTCGACAAATTGAAGGCGGTAATGACTACTAGTCTTATACTTCGTTTTCCTGATTTTGACTTGCCTTTTGAAGTCCATACATATGCATTGGACTTTGCAATTGGGGGTGTTCTTGTTCAGGCAGATCATCCTGTGGCTTTTGAAAGCAGGAAACTTAGTGATATCAAGCGGCGATATTCAGTTCATGAGAAGGAGATGACAACTGTCGTTCATTGTGTTCATACATGGTGGCACTACTTGTTGGGTAGACATTTCCTTGTGTTTACTGATAATATTGCTACTAGTTGCTTTAATTTTATGAACAAACTAACTTCTAAACAGGCAAGATGGAATGACTTTATGGCTCAGTTCCATTACACTTTGTAATATAAACCGGGGAGTATGAACCAGGTTGCTGATGCTCAAAGCCGTATGCCAGTGGTGGTTAAGAATGCATAGTGCACTACTGCAGTGATCGTGAGAGTTACAGCAGTTTCACAGGTTACAGGAGACATATTGCAGCAGATCAGGGAAAAAACTGATCTTGATCCGGTTACCAGTCAGCTAGTAAGACAGGTGCAGGATGGTTTGATCCAAAGGTTTTGGGTCGAGGATGGCGTTCTATATGCAAAAGGGCACAGACCGTATATACCAAAGACAGGTGGGTTACGGCAGATTTTGCTGAAAGAAACTCATGATGCTCTTTATGCAGGTCATCCGGGGCAGGAGCGCACACTTGCCCTTATTTTTGAGAGTTAGTATTGGCCCCGTATGGAAGCAGATGTTGAACTCTATGTCAGAACTTGTCTAGTTTGTCAGCAGGATAAGACGGAGAGGAAGAAAACATCCGGTACTTTGGAACCCCTCCCAATTCCAACCAGGCCTTGGGAGAGTGTTTCAATGGACTTCATCAACGGCTTGCCAAAGGTGAAGGATTTTGTGTCCATAATGGTGGTTGTGGACAGATTCTCAAAGTATGCTACATTCATTCCTGCTCCAAAAGTGTGTTCCGCTGAGGTTGCAGCAGATTTGTTCTTTAGGTATGTGGTTAAATTCTGGGGGTTACCGCTAGATATTGTTAGTGACAAGGATGCACAGTTTACAGGACGGTTCTGGACCGCGCTATTTGAGATGTTGGGTTCTCAATTGAAATTTTTCACAGCAAATCATCCTCAAATCGATGGGCAGACAGAACGTATTAACGCTCTGCTCGATGAGTACTTGCGGCATTATGTGACCGCAAATCAGTCAAACTGAATTGATTTACTTAATGTGGCACAGTTCAGTTACAATTTGCATCAAAATTCTTCTACAGGTCAGAGTCCTTTCGAGTTGGCTACAGGCCAACAGCCACTTACTCCGCATAAGGTGGCCAAAGAGAAATCTCAGGGTCGTTGTCCTGCAGCCTATCGTTATGCTCGAGAAAAGCAAGAGAGGGCTGAGGAGGCCAAAGATGTGTTGGCTAAATCAGTGTGAATGATGAAGAAATGGGCAGATGAAAGTAGAAGGCCAATCGAGTTTGATGTGGGTGACCGAGTGATGCTAAAGTTGACTCCACAGGTTTGGAAGAAAGTTTGCCGGAAAACTGCTAACAAAGGGTTGATCCAGCAATATAATAGTCCGTTCAAGATCACAAGGAGAATTGGAAGGTTGGCTTATCGCCTTGATTTGCCAGCCCGACTCAAATTCCATCAAGTCTTTCATGTTAGTTTTTTGAAAAAGTATGTTGAGGATACAAACGATCCTAGCAGGGGTGCAAGGACACGGGCTCCTCCAACAATCAGAAAATAGTACATCGAAGTTGCCGAAGCAATCCTAGATCATAGAACTGAGGGTCAGAGTAAGAAGAATCGAAGAACTTACGACTTGGTAAAGTGGAAAGGAAATGCACCGGAAGAGGCAACTTGGGAGAAGGACACATAGCTTTAGCAGTTTGAAAACTTGATCCACCGTTACTTAGACTCAACCTCGTCGAGGACGTCGAGGAAATCTAGTGGGGTGGCTTGTTAGACCCTAAGTAGTTGGGGTTGGAGTTGGCATGACTTGGTTGCACCATTGCCAAGGCATGCCCGGTAGAAATAAGGGGTGCAGGAATTTGGAGGCTTTCTGTGCGGGCAGATAGGCTCCATTCGAGAAATTAGCCAACTGCCCTGCAGCAACTTGTGATACCTGATGTGTACTGCTACCACTTTAGATATTTCATTAAGTGGTATTATAGGGGGCTGGTGTGAGCTATGGCGTGCAGTCCCCATGCGGGCTAAGTGTGGGTGTCCGACGCAGCACGTGGGTTACTATAGTTGCATTGTGGGCTAATGTTGCCTAAGTCATGAATGGCTCATGACTTGAATTTGTGGGAATTCGAGAGAAAGTCGAAACTACGTCGTTTTGATGCATGGATAGGCAGATGAGGAAGCTAGCTACTTGTGGGCAGTTGGTTGTCTGATTGGGACAAGGGTAACTCCCTTACACATGCTTGGCACAGGACAAGGTAGTTTTGTGTGGACAAAACTACCTGGCAGTTGTGTGGGTTTTCTTGTCTTTGAATTAGACAATGTGGTTTTGTGTTGACAAAACCACTTTGCAGTTGTATTGGTTCCTTTGTGTTTGAATTTCAAAATCCCTAGGTAGTTGGGGTTGTCAACTGCATGCATGCATATAATTGTGTCTCAGCCAAGTGTGTTTGGCTAATTAGACAAATTGTGAGATTTGTATTATTCCTTGTAAACTATTGAGGTAATAGAAAAGGTTTGGGAGTGTTGTCCCTGTACTTTGCTTGTTCTTATAATCTGAATTGTGTGGATGCCTGTATTTGCTAGTTATTTGTGGAAACAACGCAATCATTTGGTAAGCCTCTATCAAAAAAAGAGAATTAGCCCGTGACAGTTAGTATAGCGCACACTATAAGAATGAGTAGTATTGACTATTGACCATATATTTTAGTAGGTTCAGTTGCATTTTGTTTTTAGCTTAATTAATACCAATTAAATTAATTATATACTTTTTGGATTTTGTTTATATGAATGAATATTGACAATATATTTTTGTATTTTAGGTTGCTTTTTCTTTAACATAATTAATCAATTTTAAATTATACAGTTTTTGGAGTTATGTATTTTTCATAAAGTTATGTATTTAGTGTATACTTTTAAACTAGTTTAAGTATATGATATTTGAGAAAGTAAATGAAGATAATATATAAAAGGGAAAATTACAACAAAAACCCCCGAATTAATTCAAGTTTTTAGGTCACCCTAAATAAAAATACCCGACAATCTACGCGTTATTTTTTATTCTGGTAATAGTTAACCACAAACAAGACAAAAACGTTAATGCTTGTCAAAAAATAGTGATTGGAACTATTTATTTTTTTTCTCCAAATTGCCCTTCTCCTTTGTTTTATTTTTTAAAAAAATTGCCCTTCTCCTCTTATTTAAGCACACTTCATCACCCATTCTTAACACAACTTCCTCTCATCATTCCCGACATTAATTAACTTAACAGCCACATAGGACCGTTAGCGCCACCTTAGCATTTTATTAATGGTGCCACTGACTTCAATTCTTACCCAAAATGAAAAGGGTTAAAAATATATACAATGTTTGTTTTGTTGAAAATTTTGTATGTTACCCAAAGTGTAAAGTTGGATTAAGTTTATTATATTTTTTGATAATTTATAAAAACTAGCCAGCAAATACTGTAGAAGGATACTAACGGTTCAATTACAACAGTTGCCAAATTTCCCATAAATTATAGTATGGTTCGCAACTGTTAGGAATTATAGGAATTACACTTTTATAACGGTTCAAAGCCATTAACGATCAAACTTTTATGCTAACCATTAGGTTTACCTTTGGAGCCGTCATAGAAGCTCATAATTACGGTTCATGCTTGTTATTAGTTAAATTTTATACATGGTCAAAACATAAAGGTTTCAAAATTTTCTTATGGAATTGTGCTTCTAACGTTGTAGCCTCAAATTTTATATTATGGCGTAACTGGTGCTCCCCTTCCTTATTGTTGTGATAAATTTTAATATTCGTAAGTGCACGAATCGGTTGATAAAATAACCCGCAAGAAAGGTCGATCCTACAAAAACTCAAATAGAATATTTTATAAGTATTTTGTTAACTTTTCACTAAATTCCTAATATAGCTAGAAAAATAGTGGAATAAAATCATTCAAGTTTCATTAATTTATAAAACCCAATTCTAATTCTTTCACAGTGAAACTTATGTATAAAATCAAAACACTTACTATATCCGTCCAAACACACCATATATTTTCTCTTAACAAATCATAAAGTGAATCTAACAAAAAATAATGAGAATCAAACTTTATTTTTATCAATAAAAATAGGCATCCAATATGAAGAGTATTTAACACTAAAGTATTAAATTTGTAGAGTCAATTGGTATGAACACGGCAAGAGAATCAATTAAATATATTCATCTTAACCCTAGCACAAATTTATATTACTATAGAAAAAAATTAAATAAACCAAAAATAATAAAATTAAAGTACACTTATTTGGCATAAATTAAATAAATTAAGTCTTCAAATCTCCAACAAAACAAGACATAGAAAAAATAATTGATTAAAGAGAAAAAGATAAAGAAGAGCACGGTAACTGTGCAACCCACGGCTCCCCCTATAATTTGCTACAACTACTCCAATTTATAAGAAATTCGTCTTGCACTCTTGATGGGCTAGGGGCCTAGGGCTTGATCCACACCTTGGTTAATGGATATTTAGGCATTATATGGGCTTTGCATCTTATTCAGCTTCATAATAAATGGCTGGGTTTGCCTTTTCTATTTTTATTGTTAGTGAGTGGGGTTGGACTTATTTATTTGAGTGCATATTATTGAATTTTTGCTATATTAAATTATTGAATTTTGCATCGTAATTTTGGATCTTGAGATGGTTGAATTTGTAAAAGTTCTGAACTACAAAGTTGTAGATCTTGAAATTTTCTTCAAATTAGGCTCAAAAAATAGCATGATTTAGAGTTCTGAGTAAAAAATTATGCATCCGAAAATATTGACTAACTTTAGGTATCTTCACTTGCTTTAATTTCTTCATTTTTCTCGATCTTCTTCAATTCTATTCTAACACCTGAGGAGAAATAAAAATAAAAATATTAATAATAGTATATGCTCTCTAAAGTATAAATTAGCAAAATAAATTATACCAATTTCTTGGTAGATCACCCGCTGTGGCCGATTAGTGAAAAAGAGGTTGAGACAATTGATCATATGCTTAGACCCTGCCCGGCGATTTGTGAAGTGCGGGCGGAGAGTCTTGCTACTCTTTGTATCAACAAAGCAAAAACTTCAAGAATTGATGTGTAGTTTAATGAGTGTTTGAAAATTCTCAAAAAGCGTTTCTTAAATGGGGTGCAAGTGGCATGCCATTATTCTCTTTCTTATGCTAGTTTATATGGAAAGCAAGGAATGACAAAGTGTTCAATGGGGTTGAGTTTGAGCCTTTATCAATTGTTTCCCATGCAATTTCGGCCTCACTTGAGTTTTTCTGGCGCAGACCTCGCACTTCTCAGTCTTTGAAAGACGTTTTCATGCTTAGTCGGGCCAATCTTTTAAAGTGGAAGGCTTCATTGTCCAGGATCTCTGAATATCAACTGTGATGGTGTCTGTTGGTTGGGCCTAAGTTTGGTGTGGCAACTTTCATGGTTTGCAACTGTTATGGTTCTATTGTTGAGGATTAGGCAATTTACTTTCCTTGTGTGAACTCTTTCGCGATCGAACCTAGGGATGTTTGGGAAGTTGTTATGTTTGTTGCCTTCTTAGTTCAGGTTCCGACAATTATTGAATTTGATTGTCTCTGTGTTGTAAAAGCTATTGCTGCCTCTTTGTTCTCTTGCCTTGGGATTCAACAGTTTGAATTAAACATCTCGAAAGTTAAATTTTAAATGCCCGAATGTATCATTCCGATTTGTCCCCACCAGTAGGCCTGTCAACAAATCAATCGGATTATGGTGAATCCAAATCCATATTTATAAAAAAATTCATATTGGATTCCAATCGGATCATGTAACGGATCACCAAAATACTGATCTATATCCAAATCGTATATAATCCGTTTCGTTTAAAATTTTAATTAGTTTGTAAGTGAATAATAAAATAATGAAGCTAACATAAAAGTTACACCTAACCACAGCCAAATTTCTTCTTTTCATGTAAAAAGAAACTTATTTAATGCTTTTTAACTTATAGTTATTTTTTTATATAAGTGTATTAATTTAAGGAGGTAAATATAAATAATGATAAATTTAAGTATAAATATCTGTCTTGTATTGGATCAGATTTCAAACAAATCGGATTGACATAAATCCATATCTAATATCTTAATCAAAGGTTTAACAGGTTCGGATCGGATTTCAATGTAAGGATCATAATTTTCAATCTATTTTTGATTAAATGAATCGGGTTTAGGTCAGATTCAAATACAAATTCGATCTATTGACAGACCTATCAACACCATTAACGGTGTTGCTTATTGGGTAGCCACTAAATACAAGATTGCTATTGTTTCTCCTAATTGGAAGTCTAATTTGCCTCGGGAGTTCACAACTTTGCTGTCCTCGGATTTTGCGCATAAAGGAATTGGTTAGCTTTTTATGTGTATTGGTGGTAGGTTTTCCTTTTCTTGTTCTCTCAATCTTAAGAAAACAAAAAGGTTGTAGTGGAGTGGGGTGATTCTTTATTATCTAGTAAAGAAAAGAGACTTATTTTTTTAAAAAAACAAAAATACTAATAAAATAAACTTTTTGGTATAGTGACTTATGACCTCATCATAATAATTTTAAAAACTCAAATTTATAGTTTATATATTGGAGTTATATTCTTTTTGAGCAAAGATAGATATCAAATTAATTATCTTCTTTAAAAATAATTTTATATTATGATAAATTTTGTATAATATGGTCCACAAAATTGACCTGTTAAAATTTATTTTTTATATATACACATATGATACATTTTATGAGTTATTAATTTCATCTAAAATCAATTCTAAACAAAATGTTATTATTCAATAGGCATGTTTTGCATTTCAAATGCGTCATGTAGAGCTCATGAATATTGACCATATATTTTAGTAGGTTTAGTTATATTTAGTAGGTAACTTGATCAATTAGAAATTACATACCGGTTAGAGTTATGTATTCCTTATATAGTATTATTGACTATTGGGATATTAGAGGAAGCTAAATTGTTTAAATATCAGAAAAAATTATCTTGAAGAACTCAAACTTTTAGCCAAATTTGAAGTGGATGACTTTTAATGGACGGAATAATCTCCTAATTTCTTTTATTTTTAAAATTGTTTTATTTCTTACTTCATCTAGTTGTAATTCTTCAACTAAATTTGATAGTATCTGAAAAAATTAATTAATGGCAACTTTTTTGAGAGTATATTACCATGATTAGAAAAAAAATAGAAAAAAATAAATTATTTGTACGTTTTAGAGAGTATATTATCATGATTAGAAAAAAATAAATTATTTGTACTTACCAGTAAAGTAACAAGAATTATCGTCCCAATGGTTACGATTGTCCAAATCTTCGTTCGTTAATATGGATCAATCAATACCTAAAGTAAAGTCTAATGGTAGATTCTGAAGTCGGAATCACTTCTAAAGTAATAAATGTAATTTATTTATATTGGTAAATTTCAACCTCTATTAAAGAAATCAATTGTGTGTATATCATATTTTCTAGGATTTGTTATCGCATAATGTTGATTTATAGATGTCAAAATTGTTTTCGGCAATATCAACTTCCAATTTTTTGTTGTACGCATGCATATATGAATGTGTATATATAGTGATCCTCATGCGAACGGTTGCCTTTTCGTATAAGGATCATGACTATATGCATATATATACATACATATATATATATATAGCAGAGCAACTCAATCCACTGCAAAAGTAAATTAAAATTGTTGTTGCCAAATTAAGTATCGTACAATAGTGAAAAAATATGGTAAAAAACAAAATATTATTAAGGATATTTAAAATTTATACACTTTGCATGAGTGCTTAATTACTATGTATGACCTCAAACCTCATCGTGATGAACTTTAAAAAATCACAATTCTAGTAGATATTGTGTTGGGAATTAGGGCAGTACATGCATCGCATACACTAATTTATGTACTAATCATTAAACCCTAGGATCTATATTGTTCAATAAAAATCGATAGAAGACATATCTTGTATGAGATTCGAATTAAAAGTGATGAACACGGTGGACAGAACCTTCTGTTGTTGTCGTTCTAGCGTCAAAAATACAACGCCTCTACAGTATGCACACACGAACGAGATCGGATCCTTGCTTGGTGTACTAGCACCTTTTGGGTTCTTCTCACACGTATTTCGTTCTCTGCCTCTATATCTCACTTGGATGGCCAAGAAGAACAACGGTCCCTTTTAAAGGGGAACCCTAGTGAGAAACCCTAAGCAACAAAACGAGTTAGGCCCAAGTCCAACTTGGCTCGTTTTCAATTCGTTTTGATCCAACTCGTTTTGGTGTGCGACCCTGTAGGTTTATACTCTTTGGCAGTATAATTAAAAGCCCGTTTTATTATACCAATAGTAAGCGGTCTCTAGTAAAACATTACTATTACCCAAAGGGTATAATGATCAAAACAACACAACCTTAAATTTATATTCTACATATTAAATCCTTTTGTCAATCGATATCTAGATTGAACACAAGATTAGGCAAGTGTCATTCGTGTATAGTTCAATCTTTATTTCTTGATCTCTAAGTATAATTAATCTAAAACAAATGACATCTCATTTGTGCATGGCCATGCAAATATTAATTATACTTATCAAGGGGTCCAAAGATATCTCTCTCATTAAATGAGAGTGACAAATCCCATCTTGATCAACCACATACCTCTGCATAGTTCATAGTATGCTTGATCATCATCTTTATAATTACTCGGTCAAGAGCAACGTTTGATAATGCCTGACACGCTAATCTCTATGTTGGTAACCATGATGATCTCAGGTCTGAGGATAATACGATATCACAAATGGGGAACATCACTGATGACATTATGTAACACTCCTCGCAGTGTCCCCAAAGCGGGTCGGTCCAATACTTTGTTCTCCAACAAGTATTAGTGTGTTCAGCTTGATATTTCCATATTCATAACTTGTGGAACATAGTCATCAACTGACTCATATTCTAATCATTATATCAATGTGATTCTAGGTTATTGACACGTGATTAGGGACATCTAAATAATAATATTATAACATTACTAGCATCCCACAATCAAGTCACGTACTTGATGAACTAGTATTAATATATATTATTTACAAGAGAATATAAAGTAAAATGAAATAAACTTTATTAATAATAATAAGCATAAAATATTCAAGTACAAATCATAATCTATGAATAGTCTTAGGACATATCTCTTTCATATTGAAGCTATATTCTTTTAACAAAAGGTATATATCAAATTAATTATTTCCCTTGAAAAATAATTGTACACTATGATAACTAAATTTTGTATAAAATGGCTCATGAAATTAAACTGTTTAAAATTATCTTTTTTTGTACTGACATTCACATTTTGTAATCATGAGTTTTTTTCCTCTAAAATTATTCAATAGGCATATTTTGCATTTTAAATGGGCCGGGTCAGGTGGAGCACATTATATGAATATTGACGATATATTTTAGTAGGCTAGGTTACATTTTAAGTTAATTCATTCCAAATTATATTCTTTGAAGAACTTTATTCACAACAAATTGATATTCGATAATATATTTTAGTTGGTAACTTGATCAATTACAAACTACATAGTAGTCTTTAGAGTTATATATTTTTTATATACTGTAAGATTCTTTTAATTAGTTTAACATAGATATTGGGATATTCGAGGAAATTAAATATTCAATTTGATGAATAGATTTTTGATGATTGTTTAGGGTATGAAATAACCTTTACATGAAATTGGTGGATGTTCGTTTGTTCATATAAACTATCATCACCGAAATCAGTATATGTGTTGGATGAATCACATTGATCAACGTTAATAACTCTTTCTATTTGTGGTACATAGAATGATTAAGAATAAGAGTTTCTATCCTTCCTCATTCATCTATATCTTGTTAGTTTGTGTGTTTATTTTTAAAAAATGTTTAAAAGAACAAATAAATTAAAAATCATCCGTTGTTACAATACCTTTGATTTAACAATTTTGTATAAGTATTTGATAGATCGAAGATTATAATTATATGTCAATGTTAGGCTAAATACTATATTAAATCTATATAATAGGGGAAAGGAGCAAAACCAAAATTTTAGTACAATTTGTTTGAGATTGTTTGTTTGTTTTTAATTTATATTAACCTTGATTTTAAACCCGTGAACCTTGGATATTTGATAAAATAATCTAATGTTTACCCACTAGACCACTTAATATCTTTGTTTTATATTTTACTTTGAACTAATATATCTAAGTAGCAAATGCATCACGTGTACACGTGATCTACCATAGTATATATGATCATATAAATAATACTCATAAGGTATTTGATCAAGGGTGTTCTTAAATACACCCACAAAATCTGTCTTCTCACCCCGGTGTGAGCATACGTTCTTCTCACCCCACCAATTTTCTGAAAAAACTTGCAATTCACCCCAGTGGTGGGGTGAGTTTACTGAATTAATACAAGGACGATAATGTTTCGTCACTAAAAGTTAAAATATTAAATAATATTAACTTTTGTATTAAAATAGAACATAATAAAAAAAAATTACATTGTTCTTAATAAATTTCATTAAAAATTACATACAAGTCATAAAACCTAAAAAAAAAATATAAAATTTTAATTGTGGTAAATACATTTTTAACGATTATATGATATTTCATATCACAAATCATACATTTTTTTACTAACATCCAAGCTCTTTTTTCCAAATTCTTTCTCTTCAAAATTCAAATTAACAAACTCAAACTGACTTTTTATATAGCTATGATTGTTTTCGATATTAATTAGTAGAATAAGGTATTTTTCAACTTAAAATGGGTATATAAGGCCGTTTTAAAACTATCAGAGTGGGTGTTGATTTTACACTTAAAATCGGATATGGCAATTTTATGGTATCCGAATTTTATTCAGTTTATCTCTATTCAAAAAAAGGTGAGAAGGGGTATCTTTTTTTAAAGTAAAATTGCTGCACAGTCCTTCAAATCGCTACATACAATGGTGGTTTTTTCTTTTTCTTTTTTTTTTTTCAAAATCCACTCCTTCACTCCCAGGTCCTTCTTCTCTCTTGCATCCAACTTTAACAAAAACAATGCCCCTGCTCATTCTTCTTCTTCTTTTCTCATGCAGCCGGAAACAAATAAAAAAATAAAAAATTCCAAGTCCACCATTCTTCTCTCTCGCACGTCCTCTTCCTCCTCTCTCGCCGGCGAAGAAGGTCTGTCGGTCCTTATTTTTATCTCTCTCATCTAAGTTACTAGTTTAATCCAACAATCATTCCGCCCTCTCAGTCCGCCGTCCGTCCGCTCCCGCTATCCGTCCGCTCCCGCTATCCGTCCGTCATTCTCCAACTCTGTTAAGTATCTAAAGTTTCTAAACCTCGTCCGTCATTAGAGTAGAAACAGATGGATGAATGGGTTTAGTTACAATTAGCGTTTCAGTTTTGTAATTAATTTTTTAATGAGTGAGAAGACAAGTTAGCGGCATTTTTTTAATGTGTAAAAATTGGGGTGAGTAGAATGGGTTTTACGTTATTTTTTAGATTCAAATTGATGTAATTTTAGCTTTTGGTGGGGTGAAAAAACGAATTATGTGGGTTTATTTAAGAACACCCTTGATCAATTGACCAACCAACTAAAAATACCTCATTGCGTTAGAAGAACATGTTCAGCTTGGTTGCCAGTTGTTTTGGTGGTCCAGGAAAGGTAGATTGCAGAGAAATGGGAAGAGGAGTGGATCACCTTCTCAAATAAATGTGTTACATCATATTTTAACATATTTACTTTTCACATATGTAGATTATAAGCTTCAATGGATGGCTTCGTAAGGAATTTTCAACCAAGTTAAAATTGTAAACATTTGGGAAGAACTTTGTACACTTTAGAGAGGAGCTTCAGGAATATTTCGATATTTAGGCCTCGTTTGATTCAGGTATTAGGATCAGCGAAATTAATAATACCAGTATTAATAGTACTGGACTATTAATCCTGATATTAATTTAATACCAATACCCTGTTTGATTCGTGCAGTATTAATACTGGGATATCCCATGCTGATGTTAATACTATGTTTGGTTTTGTAACTCGTATACGGGATTATATTTTGGACTAACAAAAAAAAATCTTTTAAATTTTTTTTTTAAAAAAAGAAATTTTAAAAAAAAAATTTAATTTTAAAAAAATTTTAATTTTTTTTAAAACTAATAATAATAATGTAGTAGTGGCATTTTTGAAAATATTATAGTAGTAATGGCATTTTTGAAAATATATGGTTTATTTTTCTTAATCCTGGATAAATAATACCACCTCCCTCCTGGTATTAAATTATACCACAAAGAGTGGGATTAAGTTAGTGCCGGTATTAGTAATCCCAGCACATTTGTGTGAATCAAACAAGGTATTATAAAAAAAGTGGTATTAATAATCTCATCCCACTTTTTAATACCCGAATCAAACGAGGCCTTAATACGTTAGCTATCTTGAAGATTGTTTGTTTTCTAACGTTAAAAATGATTTGGTGGTACTTTTTGCTGTTTAATTAAGTACAGAACCATGATGAATTTTTAAGAGCAGAACGGAGCTGTAATTCACACTTTTTTAGTATTAATCTATTAGATAAATGGTGCTAGGTTCACGAAATTTCTCTTTTCATATTCAATTTTTTGACATTTATTTTTCTACGTTTTAGTGTTATAGAGGATCCGTTTGAAGACCACTCTAATCCAACATTTAATTGGATTAGATTGGTTGGTCGTGTTTGGTTTGCATTAGATATTAAATTTCAAAATCAACATCAAATCCGATTTCTTGCGCATCGTTTAAAAACTAAAGAATTGGAACGAACGAACACCCCTAATACTTTATTGCTTAATTCCCAGTGATTTTTAAATTCTAATTTCATTTAACCACAAATAGTGCATTAAAAACTACAATAATATTCTAACATTACAAAAAAAAAATAGTTTGAGTTTCACTGAAATTAATTGCCTGATAAAAATTTGGTACATTTGTACCACTTGTAGTGACGTGCTGTTAGTGCATTAAAATGTACACTATAATTTAATATTACAAAATAAAAAAAAAGGATGAACAAAAATATTAATTTGAATTTTAATGAAAGAATCGCGAGACAAAGAATCGGTACATGCATTTTCACTACTTGTGGTGACTTTCCTGCGTTTGACTCTAATTTATAAGATTCTAAAAAATAATTAATTTTTAGTGGAAAAAATATTTGTTACAAATACAATGTTTTGTTCTAGGCATGTGTCATTATTAAGGTGCCTAATAGATGTACTCTTACAAATTTAAAATTAAAATGTAGGTGCCTAAAAAATAGGTGCTTAAATTGAATTTCTAGAGTGCTGGCATGCGCCTATATTATTTTTTTGTTTGAAATTTAATGGTGAACTTATATTACAAAAATATATTAAAATATAAAAGTATTACCAGAACCAAGATTCGCAAGCCCCAATTTCATGTGTTTGTACATATATAAATATATTGTCCATTTGTATATGAACTTGCAATTAAATGATATATACTATCTATGTTGGCAAATACTCTTCCGGCTAAATTAACACGCCCCTAACCTTAATTGGAATAATAACAATAATAATAATAATAATAATAATAATAAGAATAAGAAGAAGAAGAAGAAGAAGAAGAAGAAGAAGTAGTACTAGTTCGGAGGAAGAAGAAGAAAAATAAAAAGAGAAAAGAGAAAAGGAAAGGAAAGGAAAAAGACCTAAATGCTCCCTAACATATCACATGCCGGTCACATGATATAGTTCCGTCAAAAACTAACGGTGAGATTTAACGGAGTGGCCACTAGCAGTACTTTTTAAAAGTTTAATAGTTCAAAGGTAACTAAATGAAGTTCAGTGGCTATCGGTAGAATTTTTCAATAGTTAATTCGCCATTGATGGTATTTAAATTATATATACCATATATATATGTTGGCAAATACTTTTTCAACTAAACTAACTGTAGATATTCCAATCTGTGACCCCTACAAGAACCCTAAAAACCTTCGAAAAAGCTCTTTTTTTAAAGTCTCAGACTCGCCCACACACTAGAAACTTCTTTGGGAAGTTCTTATCCAAACAAACCTGTTTCCAAGGGACTTTGTCGCACGACAAACCCCTCTGGCCGAGACAATCCCCTCTTTAACTTTTGTGGGGAACGTCGTGCAACAAACTCCTCCAAGCAGTATTAATAGGCCATCACTCCAAGGGTTTAAAGATAGGACTTGGCCCCCAAGAAAGTGCTATTTCTCTCTCTAAAAATCTGATCATTGTCAAATTCCCAAGAAATCTCCGAGTCCTTTCTCAATACTAGACGTATTGTCTTCTAGGATCGAATTTTTGACAATTTCTAGAGAAGAAAAGCTAATATCCACCGGATTATATTCTATTGAATTATATTTTCTGTCTTTCTTTTTTTATTTTATCGTCTGAAAGGTAAAGAAAGTTTCTTCTAATATTTAAAATTATATAAATTATGTACTCGTTTTCATTTATTTATATCTGTTGTTATGTCCACTTTCTAATTGAATAAACTTATTGATGAGTTACAAATAGTTTACTGTTAAAAAAAAAACCAAAATCCTGATAAAATTATTTAAAAAAATCAGAAAAGGTAAGTACATTATCGTTTGGATAAAATCAACTCTTCCAAACCCGGAACGATAAAACTTGCTAGGAATTAAAATCAAGTATATCATGTTTTCCATATAGACTATACACTTGATACACTCTCCTCAAGAGTTCAAGTCCACATCAAATCAGTTCCGACAAAGAATCCGATCTTTTCTTGAAGTAACCGAAACTGAGGTAAAATTAGTTTATCTGAGGAAATAATACTAGAACTTCCTTTTTAATTATCAAAACTATAAATTTTGTCATTTGTACTGCATTTCTTATAAAACCAAAATATTGGTTTACGAAATACAAATGTTTTCATTCATTTCTCCGTTTTCCCAAAAATTAGGTTTCCTTATAAATTATTTTAGGAAAGTAGTCGACTTTTTTAGTAAAGACATCCAAGTTTTTCAACATAGAATAAACATATAAATCCATTAAAGACTAAAAAGGTGGAATGAGTGCTTAACACCTTCCCAAACTGTAATATAGTTCCTGAACCCCATAGGATCCTGGTTTCGTAGACAACATGTGTATGAACAAGGCTTGCCTATGGCCTTTGTTGACCTTTAAGTCATTAATCTTGTTTTGATAATAACAATATATTTAATCTTGTGTAATTTAACAAAGTTGATGTTTTAAGTGATAGCCACTATAAATGATTTCATGAGGACAAAATCAAAAAGCCGGAATATAGATCATTCACCCACACAAGTGTATTCTTTCAATGCCTCATACCTCACACAACTACATGATCGATGCTCTACCAAAAGGATCTCTCTACAAGAACAAGAGCCAAGGAAGGAAATAATCGAAGTCACAAACAAAGCTTTAGAAGATTCAAAAGATCATATTTGAGTGAGTAGAGTTATTGTAAAGATTCATATTTGATTTCCATTTATAGCTCTTAATCTCCTTATCCATAAAGATTGATCAAATTCAAATTGAATTAAAAACTCTTTGAAAAACTACATACTTACAAAAACCGTTTTTCAAATAAATTCATAATTAATACAAATGATCATATTTTATGTTTTCCCAAAAATAGGTTTCTTAAGAACATATTTTTGTAGTCCCCATAGCATTAAAATTGTTTTTGGAGTTAAATTAAGAAAATGTAAAAATTGCATTTTTGGACTGATGAGCAGCAGCCATCAGTCGACTAAGCAGAGAGGCTCAGTCGACTGATGCTTGCTCAGTCGACTAAGGAGCCCTGCTCAGTCGACTGATCCTTCAAAAACTAGCCGTTGGATCTTTGCTAATTGTGCATTTTTGCCTTATTAATCTATTAATCCACTACAAACGGCTATAAGCTTTCTCAAGCTATATATATGAGGTTTATGACTCATTTTTATTAACTTGAATCATCTACATACATCATTATCTATCTACATTCATTCAAAGATTCAAGAACATTGTTTTTGATCAATCATTCTTATTTTGGGTTAAAAATTGTTGATCAATATTGATATCTCTTAGTGTGAGCTTCATTTGTAATTTGATATACACGAGAACTATTGTACATTGGTGTTAGTCACCAAAATTTGTTCAAATCATTTTTGTGAGAGGTGTATCTCATAGAATTAGCAAGATGGATTTCTTGTGAGAGTATTGAAGGTGTTTTCAATACTTATAAGAGTGTGTGAGAAGAATACACTTGTAGTGGTTTGGTCTTCACCCGGAAGGAGATCGGTTATAGTGGAAATTCTCGGAGAACTAACCGAGCGCGGAGTAGGGGGAACAAGCCGAACCGTGTGGACAAAAAATCTTCGACTTTGATCGGTTCTATCTTTCTATCTCTTGCTCTATTATATTGTGCTATTTGTTCATTGTGCTTGGTATTATCTTTGTTGTTGATTGCTTGATAAATATAGACATAATATTTTTAAATTGTTTTTAAAAATACAATTAAGTTTTAAAAACTCTATTCACCCCCCCCCCCTCTAGGGTATTTTTCGACCTACAGCCTTTACCCCTATACAAACTTTTTGTATGTTTTCTCGTAAAACATGCTGGCGACTTTGAATGAACCCTTTTGCATTTAGAAATAAGAAAATATTATGTATCCTCATATCGAAGCAAAATGAAACAAAGGAACCCTTTATGATGTTTCAGACCCCCAAACTAGGGATTGGGATCTGCGGTAACATTTGCAGATTCTTACACTAACAAACCCATTGCACAGATCAATTTGATAGATTTTTGTCTTCAATCTAGGATTTTAGTCCAGAGAATCAAAGAGTGAAAAGCTTATAAGGTCATCAATGGAATATCGATTTTAGTATTTCTTAAAAAGAATGCCAGTGTTTGGATACAAAACAATTATTTAAAGTTCTGAAAAGGGATACCCCTATCCTTAATTGGAATAATAGAAAAAAAATAACAATCAAGATTTGTTAGCTGATGTATCAATTTTTTAGCATTAACTTAACAGCCACATAGGACCGTTAACGCCACCTAAGCATTTCATTAACGGTGCCATTAACTAATTACCCAAAACGAAAAGGTTTAAATATATATATATACAATCTTTATTTTTGTTGAAATTAATTTTTGTATGTTACCCAAAGATGGGCTAAATACATATATTGTACTTTTTGATAATTTATGAAAACCAATCAGCAAATGATGTGGAAGGATAACAACGGTCTAATTACAACAGTTGCCAAATTTCCCATAAATTATAGTACGGTTTACAACCATTAGGAATTATAGGAATTACACTTTTATAACGGTTCAAAACCATTAAGAATAACACTTTTATGCCAACCATTAGGTTTAGCTTTGGAGCCATCATAGAAGCTCATAAATTACGGTTCATGCCAATCATTAAATTTTATTAATAGTCAAAACATAATGGTTTCAAAATTTTCTTATGGAGCTGTGGTTCTAATGCTATAGCCTCAAAATTTTTATTACGGCGTAAGTAGTGCTACCCTTCCCCATTATGCCCGATTAGTCAAAAAGAGGTCGAGACAATTGATCATATGTTCCCAGCGGTTTGTGAAGTGTGGGCGCGGAGTCCTGTTGTTCTTTTGCATCAATAAAGTAAAAATTTAGAGAATTGAGAGGTGTGATTCGACGAGTGCTTAAAAATTCTCAAAAAGCGTTTATTAAATAGGGGGCAAGCGGCATCATTATTCTCTTTCTCATGCTTGTTCATTTGGAAATCAAGGAATGATATAGTGTTTAATGGGGTTGAGTTTAAACCTTTATCAATTATTTTCTGTGCAGTTTCGGCCTCGCTTGAGTTTTTCTTGTGCAGACCTCGCACTTTTCAGTCTTTGAAAGATGTTTTAATTTCATGCCTACTCGGCCCAATCTTTTAAAGTGGAAGGTAGCTCCTTGTCCAAGATCTCTGAAAATCAACTGTGATGGTGCTATGTTAGTTAGGCTTAAGTTTGGTGCGGCAACTTTCATGGTTCGCACCTGTGATGGTTCTATTATTGATCGAGGATCAGGCAATCTCTTTTCCTTGTGTGAACTCTTTCGTGGCCAAAGCTAGGGCTGTTGGGAAGTGGTTATGGTTGTTGCTTTCTCGGTTCTTAAGCCATCTCCAATAGTATTTTCTATAAATTTATTTCTATCTCATGTGTCATGGTCCTTTAATTTTAATATATACATTTCTATATCTAGTTGGCAATATAATTGTGTAGATAAAAAAATATCAAATAAAGTTTTTCTAATGATGTCATTTCTATCTTATTTTTCTATCTTAGTTGGAACTCTATTTTTAAAACACAATTAATTTGAATGGGTGATATATTTTGGGGTCCATTTAACATCTCAAGAGTTGAGTATCAAATGCCTAAATGTATCATTCCAGTTTGTCCCCATCAGGAGACTTGTCAATGGATCGAATTTAGATCGAATTAGGGTGAATCCAAATACATATTTGTAAAAGTTTTTGGATCGGATTATGTAACGGGTCACCAAAACATTGATCCATATCCAAATTTATTTAGATCGGATTAAATATGATCCATTTAAAATTTTAATTATATTATAATTAGTTTGTAACTATATAAAATATAATGAAACTAACGTAAAAGTTAAACTTAAAAACAATCAATTTTCTTCTTTTCATTTAAAAATAAAATTATTTAATATAATGCTTTTTAAGTTATAGTTATTTATTTATAAGTGTATTAATATAAGGCGGTAAGTATAAATAATGATAAATTTAAGTATAAATGTGTCTTTGATCGGATAAGATTTCAAACGGATCAACATATATTCATATCCGATTTATTAATCAAAGGCTTAATGGGTTTGAATCGAATTTGGATATATACGGATCATTATTTTCAATACATATCCAACTAAATAGATCGAATTCGAATTAGACTAGATACAAATTCAATTTATTAACAAGCCTACCCGCGAGGCTAACGGTACGGGTCATTGAGTTGCCAAATGCAAGGTTATTGCTCTTTCTCCTAATAAGAAGTTTAATTTGCCTCAGGAGTTCACAGCTTTTTGCGTCTGGAGGAATTGGTTAGCTTTTTCTGTGTATTGGTGATAGGGTAGTTTGTGGGTTGTTTGGTTTCATCGATTTTTTTTAATTTTTTTGTCTAAAAAAAAAGTTAGTTGTTGTAGAGTGGGGTGGGAGGTTCTTTATACTTAAATACTTTTTTAAAATTAAAAAAAAATACAAATTAATA
This sequence comes from Lonicera japonica, assembly GCA_021464415.1. Lineage (NCBI taxonomy): Eukaryota > Viridiplantae > Streptophyta > Magnoliopsida > Dipsacales > Caprifoliaceae > Lonicera > Lonicera japonica. The sequence continues at coordinate 103,285 of JAKCWG010000650.1, forward strand.
AAAAAACTTTTCGGTATATATAGTGACTTATGACCTCATCGTAATAATTATAAAAACTCAAATGTGGTACATTTCATAAGTTATTTTCAATCTAAAATCAATTCTAAACAAAATTTTATTATTAAACAGGTTTGTCATGCATTTCAAATTGGTCATGCAGAGCACACAATATGAATGAATATTGACCATATATTTTAGTAGGTAACTTGATCAATTAGAAATTACACTCATTAGAGTTACGTATTTTTTATATAGTAAGATTGGATATTGAATTATTAGTTTCTTATATAGTAAGATTGAATATATATTGGAATATTAGAGGAAATTAAATTCTTTTTTTCATAAGATTAATAATAAGAGAAGAATAAGTTGTCTGAATTGACGTGAAAACACAAAGCTAATTACCGATAACATATTAAATTTCAATCTAAGTTACATTTTTAAAATGAAGTTTAAACAAAACATCTGCTTCTACCAACATCCAAGTTTGAATGTCACCTTAAAAACCCTAACGAAAAGTTGTGTGTGCAATGAAAATGAAAGTATGTTATGCAATTAAATGTGTGCAATGAAAACGAAAGTGTGTTATGCAATCAAATTTGAATGAAAGTTGTTATGTGTGCAATGAATGAAAAGGAAAGGGTGTTCTGTTATCAAACTTGAATATAATTTTTTTTCTTTAAAGTTAATTTGAATTTTTTCTTTCGGAAAATTTGAATTATACCTTCTTTTTGTATAGTTTTATGAGAGATTTTTTATTTCTATTGTTTTTCTAATTTTTTTAGCTGGGTGTTTTTATTTCTGTTCTTTTTTTAATTTTTTTTAGTCGGGTGTCTTGAATTATATTATATTCAATGTTTATGCTGGTTATGGGATTAATTACATTTGTGATATAGCGAGTGATCTATAGAGTAATATTAATGTTTATTTTATATTTTAGGAGTAAGTAGTAGAATTGTGTTAATTCCACGGGCGAATTTGTATAAGTTGCCCAATTACGGACAAAACAAACTATTTTTTTTTCTTTGACAAAAGAGCAACAGAGATAGCATTATTTTTGAGAACTTGGCTAAATAATATATGTGCGACTGAATTACATTTTCTACGAACAAATAACGCTTTCTACGCACAATATATTAAAATTTAGCAATTGTTTAAACTTACATAAACCAAACTTAAATAGAGGTAAAAAAAAGTAGTTTTTAAATAGTGGGTAATTACATAAACCAACTTAAACTTGCATACAAAAATAAATTTTATATAATGAATTTAAAACATTTGCGGAACTACATTCTTGTTCCAACCGTTGTATAAAATCTATATTATAAAACACTATCTTTGACTAAATTTTTTTTCAAAAATATTAGAATCTAATAGTTAAAAATGTACATGTTATGGTCTGCATTAATTTTACACCATTGGATGAGTTTTATACACACATCAAGATGTCACATCAAAGTTAAAACACTCACACTAATAACATATACACAATAAACTCTCACGTACTAATAATTTTGTCTACATTAAAAATGTCATAACTTAAAATAAAAAATTCAAAATTTAATAAAAAGACTCTTTAAAAAATTAAAAACAAGTCGGTCTAATCCGGTATATTTTTAGTTTTTTTAACATGAAGATATATTGAATTTACGTTTCAGTTATTCACAACGTAACACTAAACTAGACAATGGACTCAAAATAAACTAATTGATTTTGTCGATTTAATTTTGTCACACGTTAATTTTTTTAACCTATTATCAGATGTTTTTATTTTACCATGCCGGGCGGCACGGGTATACCTAGTTTAATATATAAAACCTACATGTCAGACATACTTTTACCCAAAACTTGAAATACAAAAAAAAAAAAAAAATTGTTCTAATGGTACTTTTGCAAACTCTTGTGTAAAATTTTAAAAAACTAATAAGAAACCACCACATGTTATATGTCACTTTAAATTATTTTTCATAATTTTTCTTGAATTTTTTATTACATAATTTTATAATCACTGTGTATACTGTTTTATAGGTTTTGATAAATAGATTTCAAATATATAATTTTTATTAAAATCGATATTCTTTACTAAAAGTTATAATATTTTAAAATTTTATAAAGAAAATTGTGAAGAGAGAAAGTTCATGTGGTAGTGTAAAACGGGTGTGTATTTTACACATTCACTTTACAAAAAACTCAATTTTATATGACTATTGGAGCACTTTTTGTAAATTTTACACAAAACATGATTTTGCACTATAGCAGGAGATTCTCTCATTTTGATATCTTAATTAAGTTGTATAATTGAGTAATACAAAAATTCCGGTATAACAAGAGATAGAGTTGTACATATATATATAAGGATTAAAATTTTAGAAAATAATGACTAAGATAAGTGAATGTTTAATTGTGAGAAATAATTTAGCTCTCTGTTGATGAATATTATCAATTATTATCTATAGATCTCAACATATCGGTTCGCGTCTGTTTCGTGTCGGGTTTTTAACGAATACATGTAATTTTTAACTTTACCGGCCCAAACACAATTCAATAAACTATAAGGTGCTCTTTTCTAATTTGTATACAACTCAATTTGTTATCAATAACACGGTACGCCATGATTGTACTCGTTAAACAGATAAAGTTTAAAATAATAATAAAATTAATTTTCTAAAAAGTTTTGGATTAGTATAACAAAACCATTGGGATTAGCTTAGTGGCCGAATCTCACTCGTGACTAGCTAGCAAGAGGTCTTGAGTTTAAATTTTATATTGATGTATTTTCATTCTTTTTTGCGAAAAAGAAAAAAACACTATTAAAACATGAGTGAAGAGCTAAAAAGGAAAAAAAGAAAAACAGAGATAACATATCGATAAATCCTAAGACAGATACAAACCCTTTCATGATTTAATAAATTTTAGTTGAAAAAATGTGTCATAAGTATCTCCGCCGTAACACACTCCTATTCCATACTAGATGGAGGGCTTTTTCCACAATTTGTTTTAGCCATGAGGACAACTTTTAATCTTTATATACTAAAAGGATACACCCCTTTACCATGATATATATCTTTTATTTCTTTATCACCAATAATGGTTCCACCTCCGCAACTACCATACACCAAAATTCCGGCAACCAGTGTTGGAGCTCTGATCAGGTCCTTAGACACTAGAGCTCCGGTAAGAATTTCTATATAGTACAAAAATAAATTGTATTCGAATTTACGTATTAAATTGCCAGCAAATTTAGTACAAAAATATATTTGCACTCAAATTTACAACTTTAATTATATGTGGATTTAGTGCAAAAATAAATTTTTACTAAAATTCATATCCCAATTTTTCTATGGATTTGGTGCACAATATATGCCCTAATATTTGCCCTAAGGATCTCACAAATTTCTATGCCAAACCTCACTCTGATACGAAATTGTCACGGGGTAATTCTCTTTTTTCGTTAGAGGCTTACCAAGTGATTGCGTTGTTTCACAAACAACCAGCAAATACAAGCACACACACAAATCAGATTATAGGGACAAGCAAATTACAGGGACAACACTCCCAAACCTTTTTCTCTATTGCCTCAATAGTTACAAGGAAATACACAAATCTCGAATTTGTTTAACCAGCCAAACACACTTGGCTAAGACAACAATTATATGCATGCATGCAGTTGACAACCCCAACTGCATAGGAAAATTCGAATTCAAACACAAAGAAACCAACACAACTGCAAGGTGGTTTTGTCTGCACAAAACTGCCTTGTCTAATTCAAACACAAGGAACCCACACAGCTGCCTTGTCCAAATTCAAACACAAGAACCCACACAACTGCCAGGTAGTTTTGTCCACACAAAACTACCTTGTCCTGTGCCAAGCATGTGCAAGGGAGTTTCCCTTGTCTCAATTTAGACAGCCAACTGCCCACAAGCAACTAGCTTCCTCAGCTGCCTATCCATGTATCAAAACGACGTAGTTTCGGTCCTTTCTCGAATTCCCACAAATTCAAGTCATGAGCCACTCATGACTTAGGCAACATTAGCCCACAATGCAACTCTAGTAACCCACGTGCTGTGTCGGACGCCCACGCTTAGCCCGCATGGGGACTACATGCCACAACTTACACCAACCCCCTATAATACCACTTAATGAAATATCTAAAGTGGTAGCAGTGCACATCAGGTGTCAGAAGTTGCTGCAACCCAAGTGCCCACGCACTTGGCTGGATTTCTCGAATAGAGCCTAACTGCCCGCACAGAAAGCCTCTAAAATCCTGCACCCCTTATTTCAACCGAGCATGCCTTGGCAATGGTGCAACCAAGTCATGCTAACTCCAACCCCAACTACTTAGGGTCTAACAAGCCACCCCCACTAGATTTCCTCGACGTCCTCGTCGAGGTCGTGTCTAAGTAACGGTGGATCAAGTTTTCAAACTGCCAAAGCTATATGTCCTTCTCCCAAGTTGCCTCTTCTGGTGCCTTTCCTTTCTACTTTACCAAGTAGTAAGTTCTTCGATTCTTCTTACTCTGACCCTCGGTTCTGTGATCTAGGATTGCCTCAGCAACCTCGGTGTACTGTTTTCTGATTGTTGGAGGAGCCCATGTCCTTGCACCCCTGCTAGGATCGTTTGTGTCCTCAACATACTTCTTCAAAAAACTAACATGAAAGATTTGATGGAGTTTGAGTCGGGCTGGCAAATCAAGGCAATAAGCCAACCTTCCAATCCTCCTTGTGATCTCGAACGGACCATCATATCGCTGAATCAACCCTTTGTGAGCGGTTTTCCAGCAAACTTTCTTCCAAACATGTGGAGTCAACTTCAGCATCACTCGGTGACCCACATCAAACTCAACTGGCCTTCTACTTTCATTTGCCCATTTCTTCATTCTTCGCACTGATTTAGCCAATACATCCTTGGCCTCCTCAGCCCTCTCTTGTTTTTCTCGAGCATAACGATAGGCTGCGGGCAAAGTACCTGTTGTTTTCTTCCTCTCCGTCTTATCCTGCTGGCAAACAAGACAAGTTCTGACATAGAGTTCAACATGTACTTCCATACGGGGCTAATAATAACTCTCAGAAATAAGAGCAAGTGTGCGTTCTTGCCCTGGATGACCTGCATAAAGAGCATCATGAGTTTCTTTCAGCAAAACCTGTCGTAACCCACCCTCTTTGGCACATACGGTCTGTACCCTTTTGCATATAAAACGCCATCCTCGATCCAAAACCTTCGGATCAAACCATTCTGCACCTGTCACACCAATTGATTGGTAACCGGATCAAGATCAGTCTTCTCTCTGATCTGCTGTAATATGTCACCTGTAACCTGTGAAACTGATGTAACTCTCACGACTGCTACAGTACTACACTCTGCATTCTCAACCACCGCTGGCATACGGCTAAGAGCATCAGTAACCTGATTCACACTCCCTGGTTTATATTGCAATGTATAATGGAACTGAGCCATGAAGTCATTCCATCTTGCCTGTTTAGGGGTTAGTTTCTTCATAGAATTAAATCAACTAGTAGCAACATTATCAGTAAACACAAGGAAATGTCTACCCAACAAGTAGTGCCGCCATGTATGAACATAATGAACGACTGCTGTCATCTCCTTCTCATGAACTGAATACCGCCGCTCGGTATCACTAAGTTTCCTGCTTTCAAAAGCCACGGGATGATCTGCCTGTACAAGAACACACCCAATTGCAAAGTCCGATGCATCTGTATGGACTTCAAAAGGCAATTCAAAATCAGGCAAACGAAGTATGGGACTAGTAGTCACTATCGCCTTCAATTTATCGAATGCCTTCTGGCATTCAGGCGACCAAATCCAAGGCCTATCCTTCTTCAACTGATCGGTCAAACATGCACATTTCTTAGAATACCCCTTCACAAACTTTCGATAATAATTCGTCAAACCCAGAAAACTCCTAAGTTCTGTGACCTTTTTGGGAGCAGGCCATTCCACAATAGCCTGGATTTTCTTTGGGTCCATCCGCACGCTACCCTCAGAAATTATATGGCTAAGGAACATGATTTCCTTCTGGCCAAACTCACACTTTTGCAATTTTAAGTACAATTTTGCCTCCCTTAGTTTGTTTAAGGCCAACCTGAGGTGCTCAACATGTTCCTCAAGGGTTCGACTATATACCACAATATCATCCAAATATATCACCATGAAATAATCAAGGTACTCTCTAAACAAATTGTTCATCAACGTACAGAAAGTAGCAGGTGCATTTGTCAAGCCGAAAGGCATAACTAGATACTCATAAGAGCCATACCTTGTTACACAAGCAGTTTTCGGCTCATCACCTTCAGCAATTCTGACCTGATAATACCCTGATCGCAGATCCATTTTGGTGAAGAATTTGGCTTTCCCCAAACGATCAAACAATTTATCCTGAATCGGCACTGGATAATTGTTTCGAATGGTGACCTTATTCAAGGCCCGATAGTCCACACACATTCTGAGTGAACCATCCTTCTTCTTCTGAAAAAGAACAGGGGCACCGTAAGGCGCCTTTGAAGGCCTAATGAACCCAGCCTTCAACATCTCATCTAACTGTTTCCGCAACTCAACCAACTCAGTCGGGGCCATGCGATATGGGGCCTGTGCTGGTGGTTTTGCACCAGGCACCAACTCGATGGCATGATCAATCTCCCTCCTTGGAGGCAATTTTGATGGGAGTTCATCAGGCATCACATCATCGAACTCTTTCAGTAACTCTGCAACAAATTCTGGCACTTGCAAACCCACAGATTCCTCTTCCTCAAAGATCATAGCCAAGTATGTCATTTCCCCTTTCTTCAGACCACTCTTCAATTGCAAGGCAGAACACATTTTTGTCTGGCCTCGGGTCCTCGACAATGGAACAAAACACGGATTTGGCATATCCATGATGAACAATCCTTGCAAGTGCGGCATAACTGAAACTTGCGCCTTAAGGAAGAATTCCAAGCCGAGTATGACTTAAAAATCATCCAAAGGCACAGCCATGAAACTGCAACGACCACACCAATTACCCACTTTCAATGACACATCTCTTGCAACGCCACCAACCGGTCTCGCATCCGAGTTCACTGCTTTGATTCTGCTGCCATCATCAACTAATGAGAAGCCCAATCTCTGCACTTCTCGGTCTGAAACGAAGTTGTGCGTGGCACCAGTGTCGACCATCGCACGAATATCCACATTGTTCAGCAAAACTTGAACATACATCAACCCACTCACGGTCGCAGGCTGCACTTCCCTCTGAATCACATTGAGGAGTTGCAGCGGGTTGACACGAGTTGGTTCATTTCCAGAATGGCATCCCTCTTCCACCACCACAGCATTAACTTTTTCCTTCTTGGTACAATTCTTGGCCATGTGCGGGCCATCACAAATGAAACACCCTCCCCTCTTGGACGCTGCGGGCTTTTCATGCTGGGTCTGTGAAATATTTGAAGTGGAACTTTCATTGCGGCCTTTCTTTTTTTTCTTTCACTTATTGTTCTTCGACCCCTCCTTGCATTTCCCTTTGTCCTTCTCTGTTGGGGCTGCATTATATTTGTAATCGACAAGCGCATCTGCCGCGGCCATGGCTGCAGACAAGTCTTTGACACATTGCCTTCGCATTTCAGTTTGTGCCCAATTCTGCAGTCCATTCATGAAGTTGAACATTTTGTCATCATCAGACATGTTCTTAATGTCCAACATTAAGGACGAGAATTCTTTCACATACTCACAAACAGTACCAGTTTGCTTCAACCGGTGGAGATTATCACGGGCCTGCCATACAGTATTGGTAGGAAGGAACTGCTCTCTCAATTCCTTCATCATTGCTTCCCAAGTCTGAATTTAAGGACGGGATTCATCCTCATACCGAGTGCGCCACCACAATTTCGCATCTCCTGAAAGGAACATGCTTGTAAAATTAACCTTCTCGGCATCCGGTGTACGGACTTCCTTAAAGTAGTGAGACATATCCCACAAGAAATTCTCTAATTCCTTTGCATTTCTACTGCCAGAAAAGGGCTTCGGTTCAGGGACTTTCGTTTTGAAGGCGCATGCATCAGATCCAGACACACCGCCAGAGGAATGGACTTCCATCTTCAGAATTCCAAGTTCTGCATCGAGTTTGGAAAGCCTGGCCTTATGATCGTCCGCAAGAGCCTTCACATCAGTAATAACCGAGTCATTTTGTTCCCCGGTATCTTTGACGTGGTTCTCAAGCATAACACGAAGGGACTACAATTCAGACCAGATCTCTTCCATGCCAACAAGCAAAGTGGGATTGGTTTCCTCCCCAGCAGGAGGAACACCCACGAGTTCTTCTAAGCGAGTCACACGTTCACGAATTTTCGCTGTTCCACTAGCCATGGATACTGTCAAATAAGGATCTCACAAATTTCTAAGCCAAACCTTGCTCTGATACCAAATTTTCACGGGGTAATTCTCTTTTTTCGTTAGAGGCTTACCAAGTGATTGCGTTGTTTCACAAACAACCAGCAAATACAAGCACACACACAAATCAGATTATAGGGACAAGCAAATTACAGGGACAACACTCCTAAACCTTTTTCTCTATTGCCTCAATAGTTACAAGGAAATACATAAATCTCGAATTTGCTTAACCAGCCAAACACACTTGGCTGAGACAACAATTATATGCATGCATGCAGTTGACAACCCCAACTGCATAGGGAAATTCGAATTCAAACACAAAGAAACCAACACAACTGCAAGGTGGTTTTGTCTGCACAAAACTGTCTTGTCTAATTCAAACACAAGGAACCCACACAACTGCCTTGTCCAAATTCAAACACAAGAACCCACACAACTGCCAGGTAGTTTTGTCCACACAAAACTACCTTGTCCTGTGCCAAGCATGTGCAAGGGAGTTTCCCTTGTCTCAATTTAGACAGCCAACTGCCCACAAGCAGCTAGCTTCCTCAGCTGCCTATCCATGTATCAAAACGACGTAGTTTCGGTCCTTTCTCGAATTCCCACAAATTCAAGTCATGAGCCACTTATGACTTAGGCAATATTAGCCCACAATGTAACTCTAGTAACCCACGTGCTGTGTCGGATGCCCACGCTTAGCCCGAATGGGGACTGCATGCTACAGCTTACACCAGCCCCCTATAATACCACTTAATGAAATATCCAAAGTGGTAGCAGTGCACATCAGTTGTCACAAGTTACTGCAACCCAAGTGCCCACGCACTTGGCTGGATTTCTCGAATAGAGCCTAACTGCCCGCACAGAAAGCCTCTAAAATCCTGCACCCCTTATTTCTACCGGGCATGCCTTAGCAATGGTGCAACCAAGTCATGCCAACTCCAACCCCAACTACTTAGGGTCTAACAGTGCTCCACTAGTAGGGTTTAAGTTTAGTGCGCCAACTTTCATGGTTTGCAACTATGATGTTTCTATTGTTGAGGATCAGGCAATCTCTTTTCCTTGTGTAAACTCTTTTGTGGCTGAAGCTAGGGCTCTTTGGAAAGTCGTTATATTTTTTGCTTTCTCGATCAGTTTAGGTTTCGATAGTTGTAAAATATGATTGTCTCCCTATTGTAGAAGCTATTGCCGCCCCCCTGTTTTCTTGCCTTGGGATTCAACGAGTTTGATTTAAAGATCTCGAAAGTTAACTTTTAAATGCCCGAATGCATCGTTCTGGTTTGTCCCCATGAGTAGGCCTGTCAACGGATCGATTGGATTAAGGTGTATTTAAATCCATATTTATAAAAAAAATCAGATTGGATTTAGATCGAATCATGTAACGGATCACCAAAATACTGATCCATATCCAAATTTGTTCAGATTGTATATAATCTATTTCGTTAAAATTTTTAATTATATTATAATTAGTTTGTAAGTATGTAAAAAAAATAATGAAACTAACATAAAGTTAAACCTAACCACAATCAAATTTCTTCTTTTCAAGTAAAAAAGAAACTTATTTAATGCTTTTTAACTTATAGTTATTTTTTATAAGAGTATTAATTTACCGTGGTAAATATAAATAATGATAAATTTAAATATAAATGTTTGTCTTGGATCGGATCGACATATGTCCATATTCGATTTGTTAATCAAAGGGTTAACGGGTTTAAATCAAATTTGGATGTAAGGATCATAATTTTCAATCCATATCCGACATTCCGACTAAATGAATTGGGTTGGGTCATATTTAAAATACAAATTTAATCTATTGACAGACCTACGACCTGCGCTTATTGGGTAGATGAAGGTTGTTCAGCACTTATTGGGTAGCCGAAGGTTGTTGCTGTTTCTCTTAATTGGAAGTCTAATTAATTTGCCTCAGGAGTTCACAGCTTTGCTGTCCTGGGATTTTGCACCTGAAGGAATTGGTTAGCTTTTTCTATGTATTGATGTTAGATTTTCCTTTTCTTGTTCTTTCTTTGTCTTAAAAAAAATGTAAGTCATAGTGGAGTGGGGTGGGGTGGGGAATTCTTTATTATTAGTAAAAAAAAAGAGATCTAATTTTTTTTTTTAAATAAAAAATACTACTAAAATAAACTTTTTGGTAAAGTGACTTATATATGACCTCATCGTAATAATTTTAAAAACTCAAATTTCTAATTTATATATCAAAGTTATATTCTTTTTGAGCAAAGGTTGATATCAAATTAATTATCTCTCTTAAAAATAATTTTATATTATGATAAATTTTGTATAATATGGTTCATAAAATTGACCTATTAAAATTTATTTATTTTTATATACACATGGTACATTTTATGAATTAGTTTTATTTAAAATCAATTATGAACAATGTTTTATTATTCAACAGCCATGGTTTGCATTTCAAATGGGTCATGGACAGCACATGAATATTGACCATATATTTGAGTAGGTTGTGTTATATACTTATATTTTAGTAACTAATTAGAAATTACATACTCGTTACAGTTATGTATTTTTTATATAGTAACAGTGAATATTGAGATATTAGAGGAGGATATTGAGATATTAGAGGAAGCTAAACTCTTTGCGTATTAGGAAAAGATAATCCTTTTTCGTTGATATAACACTCAAACTTTTAACCAAATTTGAAGCAGATGACTTTACTGGATGAAATTTCCCAATTTGCATGAAATTTCCCAATTTCTTTTATTTCTAAAATTGTTTTATTTTTAAAATTGTTTTATTTCTAAGCTTATCTATTTCTAAGCGTATCTAAATGTAATCCCTTTATGTGTACCATTTCTTTGGTGATTAAACAAAGCTTAGTGACTTCTAAATTTGATACTTTTTGAAAAAATAAATTAATTACATCATTTTAGAAAGTATATATATATATTATCATGTCTAGTTGTAATTTCTCTCTGTGTATCATTTCTTTGGCCATTAAATAAAGATTAGTCACTAAATAAATAATTTATTTGTATTTACTAGTAAAATACGAAAAATATCCCCCAAATGATAACGATTGTGCAATACTTCCACTACACCAGAAATGCCAAACAGGCACTGCTTAAAACAGTGCCAAAACGGATCTGGAACGGTTCCTAACCGTGCCCAAAACAGGCGTGGTATTTTTTTTGGAACGGCTATATCCGTTCCCATTCCATGTTATATTTTAGTCAAACCATACCCTTTTCATACTAAAACTGGAATGGTTTTGGAACGGTTAAAAACCGTGCCAAACCCGTTTCTGATTCTACCCCATTTTCAAGCCAATTGCCACGTGTTATTTTTTCATCTGACCACGGGTCATTTTTGTATTTCTCTACGTGTCGTTATAACTAACACCGTCATTGAGGTACAATTTTTGTCACGTTTTTGGAACGGTGTTTCGCCGTGCCCAAACTGTACCAGTTTGAAAATTTAGATTTTCGACCTTTTTTTTGGTCCAGTCACATTTTTGACTTTTTTCAATTTTGGGATTTTTTCAGCCCGGTACCAACAAATCTCAAATAAAATCTCAGTCTAGTCCAACCTAACACCATCAAATATATTTCAATTAAAAATGATAATATACTCCATAAAAGTAATCACAAAGTCGTAATTAATAACACGATAATGTACAAAATATTGAGGTTAATGTAAATACAAGTTAAAATGTTATAACATGTATCACCCTAACCAAAAAGGAGATAACAAAATAACACTATAAAAGAAAGTTAATGTTTGGCACATATGAATCAAAGTTTAAGATAGTAACATTGCCATCTATCTTTTCTTAGCTTGGTTCGAGATGTAAGACTTTCAGACTGCACATCCATTCGCAAGAGTTAGGATCATCAATACACCCCAATTGCGAAAACCATTCACAAAGGTTTCCACAATTTTCTTAGCTTGTTCTCTCTTCTCCACTCAACGTTGTCAATTGTGGAAACCTTACCTCCTGTAACAAACAACAATACACTCCAATCAGTTTTCTCGCTATCAATCAACCACCACATTTTTCGCACACTCATGCTTTATGTTTTCTCCAAACACAAGTTAAACTTAAGCGACTATTTCACAACTTGCTCTTATGAAGGATTATTGTGAGATGTTAGAATTTAAGATAAACGACAATTTATACTTTTTTGTAGCTTTAGAGAGTTTGTCCCCTTCTATGCAATTTATTCTTTTTTATAATTGTCTAATTAAAAACATATTAATAAATCGATGAATTATGCGGACCAATCATTTTGAGGGGATAAATAAATGAATTTTTTGATGAAACTTAGTGAAGATGATCAACATGATTAGTATATCATCTCCACCAAATTTTATCGAAAAAATCTATTGTAAAGAGGGTTAACTAAAAAATTTATATATATGAGCATTTCTTGCTTTAAATTTTTTAAAATGTTTAGCCAACCCAAGTTTGATAAAAAAAATTCATCCATTTACTTCCTCAAAATGATTAGTTTGCATTTAAGGACCAAAGAAATTGTCCTCTTCAGATCCTTCCCTATATACATACATATTTTTATTTTTTGCTTTTAAAATACAGATGAATCAATATTTAAAATTCATTTAAATATTTAAGGACCAAAGAAATGCTTTTAAAATTCATTTACTAATACAGATGAATCAATCTTTAAAGTTTGTTGTGTTAAGATACCGCTAGAATAAATCTTAGTACAAGCGTAAAATGGACCGGACAATTATGCGTACAATAATCAAAGAAACAAACACTACTGATATTCAAGCAATACGAAAAATAAGGGATTAAATAACAAAACAACTAACCAAACACACAAGCAATTAGGTTGTGTCGGCAAAATCGTCACTAATCTACCTTGTGATAACTATTATTGATGAGATCAATTACGAGTATAACGAGCAAAGTAAACCCTAGCCGCCAATTAAAGTTCTTAATACTATATATACTCTCTAATCTAACTAGTAAACAATACAATATAACTCATACAGGATATTGAAAAATAGGGCTTGTATGAAAAAGTTTTCTTCAAAAAAATCAGGGAATAATATTTTTTAAAAATTAAGAGCTTATATTTAACCAAATTCCAAAAGGATTACAAAGTTAACTTTGTAGTAAATTTTTAAATTATATTTTTTATAAAATCATACAAAGTCAAGTTTATACTACATGTTTTTAGCATATTATTATAAATAAATGTTTAATTGACAATGCTTTAGAATAATTTTAATAAATTATATATTCAAAATCTATTTATTAATAAAATGCACATAATAATTTTTTCGGAGTTATGCAAAGTTAAGTTTGCACTATTTATTTTCTAAAATATTACTATGTATTTTTGTTTATTTTACGTTGTTTTAAAATTTTATGAATGAAACATAAGAATATACTTGTTAAAAAATATAAACACATCATGCAAAACAAATTTGCACTAAATTTTTTTTATTGCAAAGTTAAGTTTGCACAAAACACAATTTTATGTAAAGTTAAGTTTGCACTCAATACAATTTAGTACAAAGTAAAATTTGCACTCAATCAAACCTCTTATTTCTAAAAAATATTATTCGTTGATTTTTTTATCATGCAAGTCCTTTTACCTTCTTTCTAATAAATCAAACACATGACAAATGGTCTAATTATAAAATATAAATCTTATGAGTTTAAAATTGTACAAAGTGAAAACTTACTAGAAATTAAATAATACAAATTCAACAATAATTTGAACAATATAAAATTAATTAAAAATTGGACAATTTAAAACTCAATAGGAATAAGATTCCTATCCAACTCCAAATCAATAATTATAATATATAATACTTGAGGACTGTTAGAAATTAATGGTAGATACTGAAGCTGTAATTCTAACCTCCAATTGCTCGGCCCGTACGAGGAGGTTTGGGATGGTCCGGATGGAGACTTATTTTAACGATGGTCAGTGGATTGGTGGAGAATTCTACAATGGGAAGCGCAAGGACAAGCGCCCCCCGCAGACTAAAGATGACGTGCTCTACGGCATATTTACCTCTGGTGATAGCGACTCCTCCGACGGAGGAGGCAGCTCCAGGAAGCGAAGAAAAGATCTCTCCAAGAAGATCGACCTCACCAAGAATACCAAGGAAGGTGCACAGCAGCGGCGCGAGAGGGAAAGGGAGAAGTCCAAGTTAACCCATAAATCTTTTCAAGCGGGAAATAGGAGAGAATCAGAGCTGGGTGACGTTGGTAAGTTTGAAAAGCACACGAAAGGAATTGGGATGAAGCTGCTTGAGAAGATGGGTTACAAAGGAGGTGGGCTTGGGAAGAACGAGCAAGGTATTGTTGCTCCGATAGAAGCGAAGCTGCGACCCAAGAATATGGGGATGGGTTTCAACGATTACAAAGAGGCCTCTTCATCAACATTGCAGGAAGTGGAGGAGAAGAAGTCTTTGCATCATGCAGCAGCTCCCCTTAACGTGGGGCGCTTGAAAGAGAAGATTCGGTCCAAGTCCAAGCATTCTCTGCTGAATAATAAGAAAAAGATGGATTATTTGACTGCCGAAGAGTTATTGGCCAAGAAGCAGGATCAGGGCCTGGAAGTTGTTCAGAAAGTGTTTGATATGAGGGGCCGACAAGTTCGAGTGTTGACGAACTTGGAGAACTTGAATGCTGAAGAGAAAGCAAGGGAAAACAATATCCACATGCCCGAAATTCAGCACAATGTGAGATTGATTGTTGATTTAGCGGAGCTTGATATACAGAAGATTGACCGTGATTTGAGGAATGAGAGGGAGAAGGTGGTCACTCTGCAGAAGGAGAAGGAGAAGCTTAAACTCAAAGTAGCTTGCCAAAAGAAGCAGCTTGATCGTATGGAAGAAATAGTTGGTTTATTGGACCGGATAGGTGATGAGAACTTGTCCGGAACATTGACCCTAGACTCCCTTGCAAGGTCATTTGGGGACTTGCAGGGGCGATATGCTGATGAATATAAGTTGTGTAATTTGCCGAGCATTGCATGCTCATTTGCTCTACCCCTATTTATCAGGATATTTCAGGGATGGGACCCACTTCTAAATCCAACACATGAGCTGGAACTTGTATCCTTGTGGAAAAACCTTTTGCAAGGAGAGGATTATTTGAACTTCGATGCAGCATCACCCTATGCTAGGCTGTTTATGGAAGTTGTGTTTCCCGCTGTGAGGATATCGGGCACCAATACTTGGCAGGCAAGAGACCCTGAACCAATGCTTCGTTTTTTGGAGTCTTGGGAAAGGCTGCTGCCTCCCCCTGTCCTCCAGAGCATACTGGACAACGTTGTTATGCCAAAATTATCAGCTGCGGTGGACTCATGGGTTCCACGCAGAGAGACCATTGCAATACATTCCTGGCTGCATCCATGGTTACCCTTGTTGAGACAGAAGTTGGAGACTTTCTATCTCACAATTTGCATCAGATTGGAAAGTGTTCTTCACGCTTGGCACCCCAGTGATATGTCAGCTTACACTATATTGTCACCTTGGAAGACCGTGTTTGATCCTACCAATTGGGAACAATTGATGGTCCGTTATATTATTCCAAAGTTGTTGGAAGTGATGCACCGTTTCCAAATAAATCCAGCAAATCAGAAGCTTGATGAGTTTTATTGGATACGGACTTGGGCCACTGCTATTCCGGTTCATCACATGCTTCACTTGATGGACTTGTTCTTCAACAAGTGGCAAGAGGTTCTCTATCACTGGTTGTGCTCACATCCAAACTTTGAAGAAGTGACAGAATGGTATTTGGGCTGGAAAGAACTTATCCCAACTGAACTTCTTACAAACGAGCATATACGCTACCGGCTTAATCTGGGTCTGGACATGATGAACCAGGCTGTCGAAGGCATGAAGGTGGCCCAACCTGGTTTGAAGGAGAACATTAGTTATCTTAGGGTGCTCGAGCAAAGGCAGTTTGAGGCTCAGCAAAAAGCAGCAGTGCAAGCTCAACAACGAGCATCTGCAAGCTTGGGCGGCAGTGCAACTGAGACGGGAGATATAGGTGGAGGTGGACATGAAATGAGCTTGAAAGATGTTATTGAAGCTTATGCACAACAGCATGGTTTGTTGTTTAAGCCTAAACATGGGAGAATGCAAGATGGTCATCAGATATATCGCTTTGGTAACATTAGCATAGTAATAGACTCCCTCAATCAGAAGGTATTTACACAAACCGACGACAGATGGTCCCTGGTTTCCCTTGAGCAGATCTTGGAGCATCACAATAAGTCTAGTGGTGTAAGGAGACGATAAAATTCTTGTAATTGTCTTGGTGAATGGAAAAGAAAAGACTCCTAGGTGATAGAAATCAATTCTCTATGTATATATATATCATATTTTCTAGAGTTTGTTATCGCAGAATGTTGATTTGATAGATGTCATATAAATAGAATTTAATTTAATTATTTTTGAGAAACATGATATATGAATAATTAATAGCGTCAGGTGTTTAAAATCTAGTTGATAACTTAGTTGAATAATAAGGTTAATTTCCTTCTATGTTCATGGAGATCAATCATAACATATAGAAGAAGATTTTAATTTTTGTCAACATGAAAAGAAGCCCAAATTATATTATTGATGGTACAAGAAAGAGACTATGTGATCACCCCATTTTTTGTTTGCTTAATCAACCTTAAGGGAAATTAAGAACTTAAATGAAATTATGCAATAAATTTAATATAGAAGTATATTTTGATTAGGAATCTAAATGAAAAACTAAATATACATTTATAAAAATATTTTAATTGGTGGATATATTTCTAGATTTTTAAAAGGGTGATTTTGTAAAATTTGGTTCAAAATTGCCATAAAGTTAGAGTGGATAAACCGAAAGAAGTTACATATAGAAATAAAATCACCCAAAGTAGGATCATTCCGAGCAAAGAAACAAAATACAAATATAAATAACTTAACGGGCTAGTGAAGATTTTGTTGGTCTTGCGTTGGATCTCCACCCAAAAGCACAAATATGCTCGTCTACACTTACATGAGAAAGACGTCTACATTTAAGAGGAAGGAGGACAAAAACTTTCACAATATCAAAAACAGAAACCCGACAAATCTGAAAATTAGTTCAAATTCAGTTAGATCTAGATCTATTTAATGTTTTTTAGAGGAAGTTGAATTAATACAATGGATTCAAAAGCATAAAATCTCTCTTGTTCGAAATAATCAAAACACATCGAAATGGTATTGCGCGGAAATTCATTGATAATGACTTTGCTAGGTTTTAAAGGCCGAGCTATCTTCTTTTTTGTCGATTGAGCCACTCTCCCTCATTCCACTCGTCCAACCCTCTCGTTCATGAAAGGAAAGCGGGTGTGTGTGGTGAGGGGTGCGGGAAATTTCAGAGACTCAAAACGTCAGAGAGAAAAATAAGACTAGGTTTTTCTTTTTTCATAATTTTAAACCTAACAATTTCACTTTTCACAAAGTGAACATAGTTCGAACACTGTCAAGGAGTATTTAGTTAATTAATCCCTCTCTGTATGATTTATGATATTTCTAAATCATAAAATCACTTAATATTGAACTTATTGAATATCTTGATTCATAGATTTCAAATATATATATATATATATATATATGACACTAAAAAAGTGTAAATGAGATTTGCAAATGAAAATACAATCAATTTATAAAAATTAAAAGAAAATTTTAGAAAAAAAAATGATATAGTGTGAAATATATTTATTTTAGTAAACTTAGAAAGGAATGAAGGAAAGGAATTACTAGAAAAGAAAGATTATACATATCTTAGAGCATCCACAGTGGGTAGGGTAAAATGATAAATTTACCCTACCCAAGCCACAGTGGAAGAAAATGTAGGCTAAAATTTTAGCAGGTAGGGTACCGAACGAGTAAATTTACCTTACGGCTAAATTTTACTCATACGAATGTGGCTCATTCGTATGATTTTTTTTTTTTTGTGAAAAACCTCGTACAATAGTGGCACATTTGTATGACTTTTTTTTTTTTTTGAAACACCTCATACAATAGTGGCTCATTCGTATGAGCTCTTTTTTTTTTTAACCCATACGAATGAGCTTCATTCGTATGTATCATTTTAATTTTTTTTTACTCTATCCGTTGTATTCTCCTCTAAAATGTAATTAAATGTATGTTAAATTTAGCATAAATTTTTCTACTACGATGTGGATGCTCTTACCCAGTAGTAAGAATTCTTTTGTCTTATTTATAATATGTTTGTGACCTCCTTTTTTTTTTTGGACAAGCGCGAAAAGAAAATTATATTAAATCAAATTACATCATAGATAAAGCGGGTGGGAACAACCTCCCAATACCCCAAAACAGACAAAGAAGTAGAAACATGAGCTAAGTAATGCGTCACCTGGTTCGCTGACCTACTCATAAACCGAAAATTAACTCCTAGAATATCTTGCACGTGGATTTTACGATCCTGAATTACTGAGCCAATATATGAAGAATCTAAAAAATCACCCCTAAGTGCAAAAATTAAAATTAGTGAATCGGCCTCCACACATACGTTCGATAAACCTGCGTCTTTGATCCAAGAAAGAGCTTCCCGACAGCTTATAGCTTTGGCTAGAAGAGGGTATAACAGAGCAAATGTAGAGCCATTACGAGCATGCAGAAAATGACCGAAATCGTTACGAATCACAAAGCCGAACCGCACCTTGCCTTGATCTTCAAACACCGGCCCATCGATACTACATTTGACCCTACCTGCCACCAGTCTTGCCCATTTAAAATCACCTTTTGCAACTAGAATACTACTGGTTTTTCTAAATGATTTTTGAGCTATTGTCCATTACGAGAAAAGGTTCAGAGCTGAGCCTATAACACGCACAGCTGGGACGTGTTTGCCATTCCAAACCTAATCATTCCGATTATTCCAAATTGCCCAAAGAGTCATAGCCACGACACAAACATCACCAACCTTAAATTTATTATAAACCGCGTTCCACCGAGCAAGAAACATACCTGCAGTTGGGCTAAATATACCAATACAGGAAGCTACCCAAACCGTTATTGCAAATTGACAAGAAACCAAAGCATGGAGAGCTGTTTCCTGCTCTAAATTACAAACAGGACATAATGCATTTACCTCTACGTGTCTCGTTGCAAGAACCGGGTTTAAAGGAAAAGAATTAGAGTAGATTCGCCACAAAAATAATTGAACTTTTTCTGGAACTTTGAGCCCCCAAAGGTGGCTCCACCGGACCTATGAAGCATTAGGAATTTGCTGTATATTCATCGAGCACCAGGCTTTGTAGCCTTCCTTTATCGAGTATCTACCTTAAGGGTCTCCATCCCAGTACCAGCAGTCTTCTCGAAGTTGACTACTCAATGGAATTTTTTAAATTAAATTGCGGTCACGAATTGAGAAAAGGTCTGTAATAATAGTCATATCCGACCCCTCTGTCAAGCTTATATGTAAAGAGCTCACCAATAAATCTTTAAGGCCGGATTCTGGAATTGATTCAACATAGGGATTATGAGGATCCGGAAGCCAAGGATCTAAAAATACATTAATATTAACACCAGTCCTAACACGTAAACGAGCCTTTTTCTTCACCAACAGCAGAGAAGCAATGATGCTTGACCAAATGTAACTTGGATTGGCACCAAGCTTAGCCAATATAAAATTCCCGTGGGGAAATTATCTCGCTTTCAATACACGCGCCATAAGAGAATTCGAGTGTGTTAGTAGCCTCCAACCTTGCTTCGCGATCATCGCGATATTATAATCATAGAGTCGTCTAAAGCCTAACCCGCCATTTTTTTTGGAATCGAGAGTCAATCCCATGAAAACCAATGAATACCTCTATTCGAACCAGAACCCCACCAAAACGAATTCATCATGCGCTGGATTTTTGCGCAAAGAGATCTTGGGATAACTAACACGCTTATCACATATGAAGGGATTGCTTAAGCTATAGTTTTTAATAAAGTTTCTTTATGTCTTATTGTAAGATTTCTTTTCTTATTACAACTGTCCCCACTGAAATAGTATTTTCATTCATATTGTGGTATAGAGTGAGAAAAAAAAATGATTTGAATAGGTGAAGTTAACAAGTACAAAATGTTAATTTAGCAAACCCACACTATGGTAAACTCAAAAAATATATTAGTAATTAAATAGAGTACAACAAGAATCATTAGTTTTATTATAAATTTATGAGAATTAAAATAAAACTTAAAATCTAAAATTTAAATATATTGAACATATTATAAAATAAAGAAGACTGCTATTGACACACACTAAAATACTCTTTAACACTTCATACTATTTACTCGGCATCTAAACACCGAATATATGTGCACATATTCGGTACTTAAAGGTTGAGCCATTGTTGAAAAAAAAATTGGCTCAGTCCCTAAACACTAAGTATGTGCACACATACTCGACACTTAAGGGCCGAGTTAATATTATAGTTTTAGGCCATCTCCAATGGCTAGTTTAACAGTCTACTGTAAAAGTGGGTATTTAGCTTATTAATAAAAATCAAAATGCAGTGAAAAAAAGGTAAAATTAGCTTCCACGACACATCATGTGTCGAAGGAGAAATAAGAATTTTTGGTCGACACATGATGTGTCGTGCAAATGGACACTGTCCCACGACACATCATGTGTCATCACAATGGTGTCTTGTTGGTATTCCAATTTTTTCCTTCATGTGTAGCTTCACCATCCCTCACATCTCTCCATCTCCATCGACCTCCTTCTCCCTCACAACCTTTTCATCTGCACCCTGACTAACAACATAGTAATAATATTAATACACTCAATAGACCCAAAACACCACCACAATAATAATAATGCACTCACATGACACATCAAACATGATGTGTCATAGGAGTGCAAAAATTTTGCCACATCATGTATTGTGAAATATTTCTTTTATTGCTTTAATTTATCATGCATCATGTAATGTATAAAATTATCGGCCATTAAATTTAACTTTTATATACACTTTCTCTTTTAATTTTAATATTTTACATGACCATGTGGAACATGAAAAAATGAATATTATTTTAGTGTGCAAATAGCATCCCAAAAGAAAAAGGGAAAAATGTGGGACCAGTTGAATTAAAAAGAAAAGAGGGAAAGAAAGTAGTAGTTGGTTCATCAAACCCAAACAAACTCAATTCACTCGCTTTGTTTACTCCGCCACTCCCAACGGACTTTCCCAAGTCTTCACTCATAAACCTCCGCGCGCGCACACATTTATATATACATACACCTCTCTCTCTCATTTCTCCATCTCTGCAAAAACCCTCGACTCCATCGCCACCGCACTCTCTCTCTCTCTCTCAAAATGCAGTCGGCGATCTCTCTTTCTCTCTCTTCCCCTTCCGCTGTCGCCAGATCCGACTGCGCCGACCTCTTCTCCGCGGGCGGCACCTCAATCACGCCGCCGAGGTCTCTCCGGTTCTGCGGTCTAAGAAGGGAAGTGTTTGGAGGAGTTAATTGGTCTTTGAGGAGCTCAACTCGATTCGTTGCTTCGTCTAAGCAATTGCGATCGGCGAAGAAAGTGTCGGCCTCGCTGTCGAATGGGAATGGGAGTAGTCCGTCGAAGGAATTCGATTACGATCTGGTGATTATTGGAGCTGGTGTTGGTGGTCATGGTGCTGCCCTTCATGCCGTTGAGAAGGTAAAAGGATCGTTTGGTTAGCCTCTCATGCTCACTTCTGAATACTTAATGCTGCGGAATAGAGTTTTCGAAAAATGTGTTTGATTTATTTGACTCTGAATGCTGAATACATGTCATTTTACACTTATCATTATTATATACATCCCTATAATAGAAGAAATAGGGGTGCTATTGGAATAAAATTCTTCAAACACCAATGTTGATACTGAATTATGAATATTTAATACAGAATAGAATCTTCGAAAAATGTGTTTGATTTATTTGACTCTTACCATTTTAATCATTTACCCTTATTGGGCCATAGGGGTATTATTGGAATAAAATTAAATTAAGCATTCAATGCTACGCCTACATCTTAATGTTGAATGCCGAATTTTACTTTAATTCAAGAGTTAAAAACAAACACCAACTAAATCTTATGTTTTCGTTTGATAGCTGATTCGTTTTGTTTGATTTATATGGTTGTTGGATTATATTAAGTTTGTAGACTTGTAGTTGAGATAATTAATTGCATACATTGATCAAGCTTAATTCTTTGGTATCTGGTAATTGAATGGTTATAGTATACTAACTACATTATCAGTTGTACTTGAAGTTTGATTTGGAGCATTTAGAAATGTTATCTATTTTATACTTCTCAGAAAATCCTGTACTTTTCCAATTGATGCACTAATTTCAACAAAATATTCGTCAATAATAGAACGATGTAATTGATGCAAGACTTGGTACATTGATCTTAGAAATTGGGCTATTACCTTCCCAAAAAGAGAAGATGGACTCTTAATGTAAGGGGGGTGTATTCAATTCAGATTTTAAAAGATTCTAACTAACTTTTTAAAACCCGTGGATTCTGTTAAGTCTATGGACTGTTTTAAATCCATATAGAATCTGACAGATTTTAATGCATGGATTCTTTGGGATTTCTGCAGATTTTAATAAGTCCATGGATTTCTGCAGATTTTAATAAGTTCATCAAAAAAATAAAAAATAAAAAATCAAAAGACAAAAGACAAACAATAAAATAAATTAATTACGAGTTTAAAATAACATTATCAAAAATGTAAAGACAATTAACGAAATACATTATAAAAATTCATACTGCACCCACAAAATTAGACTTCTCACCCACTAGTATTTTTTAATGAAATTGACATGAATTGTTTTTAAAAATTTGAACGATAATTAGCGGTCTAACCATTTGAAATTATGTTAATGCGCGTGATAACCACATTAGTAAAAGAGAGAATAAAGACTTTATAGGGACGAAGAATAAATTATAATGTGTTCATCACATAATAAGAAATTTGAATTTTGAGAGAGATAGAGGGGCAGGGGAAGGGGGGAGAGAGAGAGAGGGGAGGATAATGTTGAGTAAAGTTCTTAAAAGAATTAGAAATCCATCTGAAATCTCTGGGTAAGTGAGAAGATTTCAAGATGGATTTTTATGTATAAAAAAGGCTTTACAATCCACCAAAATCCACCACTAATTAAAATCCTACTAAGTCATTAGACTTTTGAATACCATAAGATTTAGATGGATTTTTTAAAATCTTAATTGAATACATCAAGATTTTAAAAGACTTTTTAAAATCTCAATTGAATACATCAAGATTTTAAAAGACTTTTTTAAATCTTAATTGAATACCCATGAACTTTAAAAGTCCATTAAAATCCTATAGATTCTAAATCCAATACACCCCCCTTAATGTGGGATGAATGGACTACTATTAACTTGTATTTCCCTATTTTATGCAGCAATTATGATTTATGAGTACATAATGTCTTATCCAAGAATATCCCTGAAGTAGCTATACCTAATAATTTAAATATTTAAAAGTAAGTATCTGGGTGTATCCGGTACATATTCGAGAGTATCCGGAGAGTATATCTGATACAGATACACCTTTACTTCTTAGTAACTCACCAGCTTGATTGAACTGCAACAATGAAATGATCCATCATTTATGATAAAGATGCTAACCAAATATTTAGTGAACTAAACTTGAAATTGGGATACTAATTCTGTTGACTAATTTTTATTGTTTCTTCTAGTCATATTTTTTGGGTGTCCACAAAATGATAATTACTGTATCTGGTCCCACCATAGTTATTTTAGTGGCTTTCCATCTATAAAACAGGGGTCAAATAGGAGTGTTGTCAAAGTTACGTTGAAGCTTTCCTTTGGGAAAGGTACATAAATGGAACATGGATGAGGAGCTTTTTATGTGTTCTCTTAAGATGCATTTGTGGTAAATAAATGAAATCTATCTTTGCAGGGCTTGAAAACTGCCATCATAGAGGGGGATGTAGTTGGGGGAACATGTGTGAATCGGGGTTGCGTCCCTTCCAAAGCTCTTCTTGCTGTAAGTGGGCGGATGAGGGAACTTCAGAATGAACTCCATATGAAGTCTTTCGGTTTACAGGTATTCTTACTGCCCTGGAAGCTCATGCTAACTTTTAAAGCAATGTTAACGATACTTGTGCTATAATTTTAGGGATTTTTTTGACTTTTCCCCATGTTCTTAATTTGAAATAGAATTAACACCTTGTTTTCGTGGTCATTAGGCCACTGACTAAAGGGGAATCTCAAAGAATTACATAAAAAATGGTGGTCAATGTCTAATTTATTTTTTATTTTTTAACCTAATCCTTGACTTAACCCCCTGTTTTTGTGTAATTCTTTGAGATTCCCCCTCATGCAGGGGGGCAAAGTCTAATGATTATGAAAACAGGGGGACAAGTCTAATTTTGCATATAAAATGGGGGCAAAGTCAAAAAGCCCATTATTTCCAGTTGGTTGTTATCCTTCTGTGCAGTCTTTACAGGGCACGATAATATATGCATATATTTAATATCTCACACCCAAATTATTTGACATGATTAAGTCTTAGTTACATTTAACTCACTAAACCACTGGGTGAACAAAAACACTTCATTGGCTATCTGGTGTTGAGATGTGATGCAGTTCTTGTTATTTATTTCACGGACTTAAACTCTTTACCTTGTCACAAGCATTTACTATATTGTGGATAAGCAGTTAGTGTAAAGAAGGACTAGAGTAGTTTCTCATGAGATATATTCATGTTCAACTACCTGAGTCCGCAACTATGTGTACTTGATTAAAATATGAAGGTAAAAAAAGAAAGAAAACGATGAACTGAGACATTATCGCTCAGTCTTTACAAGAATACCTCATTGATATTGGGTATACAGAAATTGCTCTCTATTATTTGAAACAAGAGAGTCAAGTGGCAGAGATTATCACAAAATATAGAAAAAAAATTATATCCGGCATACTGATGAATACATGCGGACAACTCTCCACACTCGCATTTCATACAACTAACCTGATACATGACGTCATACTTTAAAAACAATGCATAGGAGTCAAAGCCCTAATCTACACATTTTGGCATCGGATGTTGTTAGTTTCTCTGATTCTTTAAGAATAATTATTTCAATTTGATATCTTCTAAAGAGTCAAGCAAAATGCAAGATTTTTCATTTTCCTGCCCAATCCTTGTTGTTTCTGTTCTGATTCTTCTTAAGGATTATTGTAGGTTATTGCCTTTACATCTTTTTGTATTCATGACAGGTTGCAGCTGCTGGGTATGACAGACAGGGAGTTGCCGACCATGCAAATAATCTTGCCTCCAAAATTAGAAATAATTTAACCAATTCAATGAAAGCACTTGGTGTTGATATATTAACAGGCGTTGGTACAATTTTGGTACGTCATGTGTGCAAGCATTTAGATCCAGCAAAAACAGAATTGTCATTCTTTTGCTTCTTGTTTGACTTAAATGTATCATACATTTGTACCCTTGAAATGAATATTAGTAAGTATTTTTATATCCATGGTGTATTTCAGGGTCCACAAAAGGTCAAGTATGGAAAAGTTGGGTTACCTGACACAGTAATTACAGCAAAAGACATAATCATTGCTACCGGTTCTACACCGCTTGTGCCCAAGGGAATTGAAGTTGATGGTAAGTGCTTGTTTTCATCCATATGCTAGCGTCAAGACCTTTCAACTAAGCTGCAACAGGCTTAGTCAACTCAAAAAATAGGCCTATCTGTTGTGTTTACAATGGTTAAAGCCGCTTAAAACATCAAAGAAAATTGCAAGATCAATGTGGCATTTAGGGTGCAGTTGATAAAAATATGAAAAATAATTTTAAAAAATACTAATCTTCATGAGAAAACGGAAAAATATATCATATGGTGAGATGCTATATAATTTTTTGGTTTTTCCATGGAATTGGGGTTGGGTAAGAAAAAATTTCCAGAGGAAAGCATAGAGAACGTCCAAATCAGTATCTCGTTGTTTTCCAATTATTTTTCCAACATTTTCAACAAACAGACCCTTAGTGAATCAAAAAGTGATATGTGCTCTATGCTCCCCTCAACCTTTCTTTCACTGTATATATGATTCCTTACTTTAGCACAGAAACATTGGGTTCCTTTTTGCTGCATTGCCTTTGCTTTTGTAGAAGAAAAGTTACAGTTCTTTTTTGCTTAGTTGCTTTCATTGGATCACTAAATATGACCTATTAGTTTCCTACAGGTAAGACTGTAATAACCAGTGATCACGCGCTAAAGTTGGAATTTGTTCCCGAATGGATAGCTATCGTAGGAAGTGGTTACATTGGTCTTGAATTCAGTGATGTGTATACAGCACTTGGCTGTGAGGTAGGCACACTATCACTTAATTCTAAAGTATGCCATTTCCAGTAAATTTCTCTGAAGTAAAATATAGCAAGTGCCATTTTTAACAGCTCGTGGTGAGGTAAAATAATGTCCACCTTGGTTAATGGTGAATGTAGAATTAAATTTTCAACTATTCACCATTGAACTTTCTTCACTGTTTTCATTAAAATTGCATAATTTCAGTGTGTGCATTTATTCATTATTTTATAAAAACCAAAAATTTACCCAAAATAAGTTAATGTACGTTTGATCATTTTGTTTCCCTAGTTGAAAAATATTTCACCCAAACCAATGGCCTTATGGGTCTCATTTTTGCCTTAAACTACAAATGTACATAGACGTCACCCTCCTGAGTGTCTTGACTTCCATATTCCCTCCAAAGTCTAATGTCACTTACATTTAGAATAGCTTACTCAAATAATTAGTAGAGTAATGCTACACTCACTAAAAATGTACACAAAATGAGGTGTCAGCTCATCATTGGGAGAAGAATGGATCCATTTACACTCCCAAGTCCCAATCCAATCATGTGTTAACAGTGTAACACCTCATCTTGTGATCAAATTTTTGTGCACATTTTTAGTGACTACAGTGTGATTCTAATTATTATATCGCGTTCTCTTCCCACTTTCTATGACTTCTATAAATGGAATAACTTGTTTCACCAAGCTGACCACAGAATTGTTCCACAGGTTACGTTTATTGAAGCTTTAGATCAGTTAATGCCTGGTTTTGATCCTGAGATTGGGAAATTGGCTCAGCGTGTCCTCATCAATCCTCGAAAAATTGATTATCATACTGGTGTATTTGCGAGCAAGGTGCTTTATTGCTGATCTTAGTTTCGTTCTGTTTGCATAGCACTGTCCCAATTTATCATTTACATTTGTTATATGTTTCTTTTTAACAGATTACTCCCGCAAAGGATGGGAAACCTGTACAAATTGAGCTTATTGATGCCAAGACAAAGGAACCAAAGGATACTCTAGAGGTGAGTTGCAATTTTAGGCTGTGGGCATTAGAGCTTATAACTCCAAATATTCCCATGCAGTAATACCTTTATGGCATTGCATCTAGTTTTACAAAAGGAATTAGTATTTTAGATTCCTGGAAAACTGCTTTTCCTGGCATTTGTGATTCCTTGCTAATTTTTGGTGAAGACGGATATTCTGCTCTCCTCGTATTGAGAAAAACTTGCAATTATATTATTAAATATAAAAATTATTTAATTAAAATTATAACATATTATTAAATATTTTATGATTCAAAATAAAATGTTTGGTTACTTGGGGTAATTTTTTCAGAAAAAAAGAGAGGAAAGGATCCTAGGAATCCTCTTAGCATCACACTCCCCCAAAATAAAAAACCAAAACCCCAACCCTCCTACATTGAATATCAGAATTAATGCAAGGAATTCTAATCTCCTACGAATCCTAGATTCCTTTGGAAAACACCAAACAAACGTGGAATCTTGAGTGAACAGGAAACTAGGATTCCAGGAATGGTCCAAAGAACGACCCAAATGGAACCTTATTTTTCCCGTGACGGGAAGGAATCCCAAAAGTAATCTCTTATTTGGATTATTGCCTTTTGTTTATTGTATTTGCTCTACACTTAAGTTATTATCTCTGATGCATTGACATCTTGTTACAGGTAGATGCTGCCCTCATTGCAACTGGAAGGGCCCCATTCACAAAAGGGCTTGGATTGGAGAATGTTAGTAAACTTGGACAACAATAATAATGGAATTATGCTCTAATGTAGATCAACATCCACCCCACTTCAATAATCATAATTTTTTTATATGCTTTGTTTGTTGCAGATCAATGTAGAAACTCAACGTGGATTTGTTCCTGTTGATAATCGCATGCAAGTACTTGATGCAGAGGGAAAAGTGGTTAGTGATATCACACTTTAGCTTCTTGCTGTTTTTCCTTTTCTTTTTTATGATGTTCTTCTTAGTTTCTGGCCAGCTTTAGCGCCCAGTAGTGAAGATTCCATACTATCAAGTGATTTGACGTTTGCTGACTCATTAAATGTCAAGAAAGCCCGAAAGTACCCCTACCAACTTAAAATTTTGTCGAGTTACAATGTGTGACATGGCACAATCAATTTAGATTCTATTTGACATCATTTTTGTTGGTTACAGATTTCAAAATCCCCAAATTTTACACCTTTCAGAACCGAGTTATCCTTGTGCTAAAAATCTTAATTTTACTCTGGGTTATTCTATTCCTGATCCAAAATTATAAAATAAGTAGGTTCACTTACAGAACGTTGACTTGTCTTTACAACTAAAAAGCATATC
Organism: Lonicera japonica; assembly: GCA_021464415.1. Classification (NCBI taxonomy): domain Eukaryota; kingdom Viridiplantae; phylum Streptophyta; class Magnoliopsida; order Dipsacales; family Caprifoliaceae; genus Lonicera; species Lonicera japonica. The sequence goes on from JAKCWG010000650.1 coordinate 132,338, forward strand.
AAAGGTAAAACATAAGACCAACTGATGACCACATCTCTCTCTCTCTCTCTCTTCCTGCACTTTATATTATATCCCGCTACAGAATGGATGCCAATAAAGGATGCTGGCATTGATACCCCACTTGGGTCTCTTTCTCCCCCTCTCTCTCTCTAATATATTTGTGCATATATATGTCCATGCGCTCTCTATCTGGCCATGGCGGGATATAGGTTTATTTGTTTATGAATTATGAAAGCTAGAGCATAATATCCCGTAAAAATAAATCAGATTGTTTCAATCTAAAGAAGATTACTATTGATGGTAGAAAAATGAGGGAAATGTGTTTGTTGTCTTTTCATACACTTGTTATTGTCTATTTAACTTCATCAATCGGTAGAATAGCAAACCTTCAGCTTCTGAACTGAATTATCGAAGTTTTCAGCTTGTGTCATTTAATGAGTCAACTAATGATCAAACCCTTAGAGTGGACGGAACTCTCAGTTTGGGTGTCAACGAGAAACTATTGGAAACTTTAATACCAATTCAAAATATGCAAAATGAATGGGCTTCAAAGTTCAAATGTCCCTTTTTTCATTTTAATGCCTTGTACTGTATCTATAAAAGTGTTTCTTTGACATGAGCCTCCAATGATTAGGTCCCTCATGTGTATTGCATTGGAGATGCAAATGGGAAAATGATGCTTGCTCATGCAGCTAGCGCACAAGGAATTTCCGGTAACCTTATTTTCGACCTTCCGTAAGATTTTCAAATTATATTTTATAATTATAAGTGACGCATGGCATTATTTTATTATATTATAGTTGTTGAGAAAGTTACGGGGAAAGACCACGTACTGAATCATCTGAGCATCCCAGCAGCATGTTTCACCCACCCCGAAATCAGTATGGTTGGATTAACTGAGGTATATCTCTACAGTTCTATTGAACACTTTTAGCCTTTATTATTTGAACAATTTTAGCTTTAATAAACGATTATAACTTTTTGGCAGCCTCAAGCAAGAGAAAAAGGTGAGAAGGAGGGATTTGAAGTTAGTGTTACCAAGACCAGCTTCAAGGCAAACACAAAAGCCCTCGCAGAAAATGAAGGGGAAGGAATCGCTAAGGTGAGTCATTATTTGACCACCAAATTTGTTCAGGAAACAGTAATATTCATATAACCTATGGTTTAGATTAAACTCTTTTCTTTAAAACTTCAAAATATTTTAAACTATTCTTTTATAAAATCCGCACTCGATAGAAAATTTGTTGGAAAATGATGAATAGGATAGAGAGACCCTATTGACTATTGAAGATAACCGTTATCGGGGACTTGCTATGTATGTATGTGTCTTTATATATATGACTGACGCATTTTTTTTTTACCCCCTTCAAAAAATGCAGTTGATTTACAGACCTGACAATGGGGAAATCCTTGGAGTTCATATTTTCGGGTTGCATGCAGCCGACCTCATACATGAAGCATCCAATGCAATAGCTTTGGGCACTCGTATACAGGTTTGATTCATTCTGCCCCATTCATCTTCAACATGAACAAGTAAAAGAAGCGTATAGTATATAAATTGTTGATTTGGTAAATCTATGTATATAATATGGTAAAACGGTGGGAAAAGTAACCTCGAGATGGGAACCACGCCACACCTTTCAATGGGTCATTCAACTTCTATTTTTATTTGTTCGAAAAACATGAGAGATGAAGAAAATGCAGGCGCAATAAAATGAAGTCATAATTCACACTAAACCAACAATAACAACTACAAAGGTGAGGGTGAGGGTGATACAGGATAGAAAATAACTCAACTCAACCACAATAACATGGCTATGTTTATTCAGTATTAAATTCTATATTGAAATCCTTACTGGTTTATACATAAATCGACATACATAGACCGATATTAGTTAAACATCAGATGATTGAAATGCTATAAGAAGACAATTTTAGTTAATTTTTTAACATGCAAATTGATATCCTGCAGGACTTAAAATTTGCTGTCCATGCACATCCCACGTTGTCTGAAGTGCTTGATGAACTATTCAAATCAGCCAAGGTAACTCCCTCTCTTTCTTCATGCTTTCTATAACCATCTTTTGCGCAATGATTGTGCTACAAATGTTTCTAATAGAGAACTTAGTCCAGTTGCCTTGTCATCGTTGTAAACCAACCCCTTGCCAACCGGCCCAACCCCAACAGCAAATTTAGTTTAATTTGTGGGCATTCATAATGATGGGCCTCATTGGTTTTAAGTATAATACACTCAGGGCCAAGACACACTGGGGCTTGGTGGGTGGGGAGGCGTTTGGGGGCACAGGGCTCTACCACGGAAAAAAGAAAGAAATAAGAGTAAGGTATATATGGTATATACTAGATTTGTGATGGTTATTAGCTCGACAAACACTTGTCATGGCCATGGAATGTTACTATGGGTCTGCCTGGTTCAGTCTTTTTATCTTTCCTGGAATCGTAAATTTCTGTTCATGTAAATTCCAACGTTTGGTTGGTTGGAGTTCTGCAACGGAATCCAAGATTCCTAGAAAAGAGAATTCCCTATATCAATTCATATTAGGATCGTAAATTCGACCGAGTTGGCCCAAAGCCCACCCATTGTACCCACTAAATACGGGATGAGTCTTAATTGAGTTTGAGCCGGGCCAAATGTGAACATGATTTCAAGCCCGAATTCAGTTTGTACGTGTAACCCTAGGCAAACTTTAGACAAAAGCATATATGCAATGATATAGGTTTTTTACCCGTAAACAGGTTAAAGCTAGCGCTTCAACACCACTTAGTGAGCCGATACCCGCCATGAAGTAATCTATTGAAATGCAGATTCTGCCTAGAATTTACAAGAAGGGGATCATCAGTTCTCCAAGGAAGAAAATAGAAGAGAAGCTACATGTATTGGGGACAGTATTTTCCGCACTAATCTTTCTTTTACTTATTTTTTCACTATAAACTGTGTGTTTGTACACATTTATCCGTAGGAGACTTGTATACATACATCGTCACATAGTTCTTGCGCAGCTGAGGAAATCAGTTTTGTTTCAATTGTATTTGAATCCTTTTTGAAGTTTTTATTTTTCCCTGGAAAATGTAGAAATTTGAGAATAAAAGAGAGGTAGGAATGACCTCTGTTTAGCTATGGGTAAATGAGGTGCTTTAATGGCAAGAAAGTTCAATAGTGAAGAAAAATGGAACTTTATATTATGTTTCCGATAAAATGTAATTTTTGCCCAAAGATTGATTGCTTTTATGAATTGGTCAAAAATATAAAAAAAAATTATGGAGATGCGGGGTATCGATCCCCGTACCTCTCGCATGCTAAGCGAGCGCTCTACCATCTGAGCTACATCCCCTGTTGAAGGTTTGCTGTGGATTTAGATTTTATTGCATTCCATTAATGGTTTGAGAGGTAAACCTTCCCTGACTATATTTTAGAGAGATTTGAACCTTTCCTGCTCAACTATTCTTCCGAGAGATTTGAAATTTCCCCCAACAGGATTTGAGACTGCTCCTTGAAAATGCGTTTGACGGGATTTGGGGTTTTTGCTTTAGATCTCTACTGGCTTGTGTCAAATACTCCATTTTGAATTTTACCGTAAGACTTTGTCTCTTCGCTTTTGAATTAGCAATCTCTCATTTAAAAGAGGGGTGCACTTTTCATTGAGTTAGAAAAGCAAATATCTTTAGCCTTTCAGCATTGTTCGTATATTAAGGCTCAATTTGACAATAATATGCAGAAAAAAAAAATGCCAACTAATTTTAGTGGGAAGATGGAAAATAAGTTGAGGGATGTAGTGAAATTAACTTTTGCTTTTCGGCTCCTTTCATGGAAAAAATTTCTTTGAGTTGTGGTGAAATTTTTTATTTCCACAAAACATAAAAGGGGATAAATGATATATACTCACAAAAATGAGTATGAGATTGATAATTAATTTAAGTGAAAGATGGATAGTAACATGGAAAATGAAAAGAAAAATAACTAATTTAGATGAGAAGATGAAAAACAAGTTGAGGAATGCGGTGAAATGCTCTCTCATCTCATGCTCATTTTTGAGAGTATATATACTCCACCCCTTTATGTTTTGTGGAAAAAATTTATTCGAAATTTTTCCATGGAACAAACAAAACGGCAAGAGTTAATAATAATCACCACATTCCTCAAGTTATTTCCCATCTTCTCACAAAAATAGATTATTTTTCATCTTATTATTAAACAGAGTTTAAATTGTTAATGTGTTAGGCTGTACCTAAATTTCAAAATAACCTTACTCTAAAAGGTATGGTTGTTAGGACTCCAAACTAATATTCCAACACTTTAAAAAATGTCTTGAATGTATCAAAAATGTCAAAAAATATACCACTAAAATAATTTTAGAGTGATAAAAATAGACTTACCCTAAATCTTTCACCCGTTGGCAAAAAGGTCCTTAAAACTTCAATAAATTAAAAATTGCGCTTAAATAATAAATTTTTTGGTCCCAACTTGGGCCAATGTACTAAAGTAATAATCTAGCTAAATGTATAAAGATAATAATATTTTTGAATTTCTGTAGGTCCTATTGGCCAATGTACAAAAGTAATAAAAGGGCCAATGAACTTTATGACTCATACACCATTGATAGGTGAAAGAAGAATATGCATATTATTATAATTTTGGGTCTCAAATTAAAGCTTATGACGATTACAGATGATGTTTAATGCATATGCATGTGACATCTCGACACATTTAATGTTCTATGGATTCAAATTTTTAAATACTTGATCTTTTCAAGTTCTATTTTAAATAGATTATGTAATCAATTTTTTATTGTAGTAATTTTGCATTTGTATAAAGAAAATTACAAAAAGAGGTGCTTTTGAGAAATTATGGAAGAGATTGGGAGGGGAAAATGTATAGAATTTGTCCAAATTATATCGTTCAAGGATTCGAGAATGTTGGCTAATGGTTGGATGGATTACATTTTGTCTTCGAAAAATCAAATATTTGTTAGGGAAATATGAATTTGAAACATCAACAAAAATAAAGGATGATTATCAATTTAAGACAGAGTCATAAATCTAGTGTTTACTAAAGAAAGATAAATAATTAAGAAGCAACTAGTACACATAGAGATACAAAACGAATGTTAGCTTAACATATACTAAATTAGGAGTGTTGTGATAAACCCAAAAACTGAACAATCAAACCATACGGAGCCAAATTGATCTGTAAAAAACTGAACTGAAAAAACACTAAAACCGAAACCTAAACAAAGAAATCAAAATTGAATATATTTGGTTTAGATTTGGAGTGTGACATTGCAAAACCGAACCGAACTGAACTAAAATGAATTATTACATATGTGACTCAAAAATAATATTATTTCACTATTTAAAATTTTATGTCCCAAAGTTTACAAGATATAGTAAAAAATCGACTCTTTGAACTATCATAAATATTTGAACTATATTATAAATATAACGGTTAATATTTTGCCGTGTAAAATAAGAGCGTCTTCAACATATTAATCATAATGAAGATACTCTCTAAAGTAGCTTGCCCAAACTAAATATCACACTTCCAATAGACTAGCTAAAAGAGAATTTCTGAATACAGAGCCTTCAAACACTCGCCGTAATTATTTATCTAGTAGAATTTCTTCTTTTTTCCAATTCCCCTTTCTTTCTCCGATTCCAATCTCTTCCAAGACACAGTAATATATATCTCACCCCCTTTATCTTTTCTATTTTATTGAGATAGAATTCAAACATTCCTCATATTATTTTTCTTTATTTTGTTGAAGACCTGCTTATTTTGCTTTTGTCTCAATGACAAAATTTCCACTAGATAAATAATTATGCAAATAATATTTTATTTTTAAAAAAAAAAAAAGAACTTAAATTAATATCTTCATTTTACCTTCTACTATTTAGGAGACGTGTGTCAATCTCGAAATCTTGAATAGATAAAACACTCAAAAGAAATGTCATACTCAGTGACAATGATAACCTAATACTAAAAGTAACAAAATAATATATTAAAAATAATAATAAAATAGTCTAAATAGAGAGCGTCCTTTGAGTTGAAAACTAAATGATACTCTCTACTCCAAAAGATTCTCTCTGAAATAGAGATGCTCTAAGAGTAAGTATAAAATTATTATATTTTTTACCAAAATAAGTATTGTCTTACAATTTATTTGTTTAAAATTATATATATATGAAAACCGAATAAAATCAAACCAAAACCAAATCAAAAAGTTTAGTTTGTGTTTGGGTTTGGAAGATTTAGAAACCGAAACAGAACTTTCAAATTCGATTTGGGTTGGGTCTCATAATTTTTACCCTAACTGAAATCAAAAACACCCCTATACTAAATAAGAAAGAGAAAAATAGGAAACATAGAACCACAAAAAACTCCAAAATAGTTGCTCTACTAACACACTTACCATTAATTTAGATTAGGCGATGTAATCAGCATTGAGCTTCATATCAATATATCAATGTCAAGTTTGTTCGCGGAATAATTTTTGAAAAGCTTTTTGTGTGTGTAACATTTTCTCAATAAATAATTTATATATAAATATATACATACGAGTACACTATAGAAATTAAATGACCGTCAGCTTATGATGCTTTCTATATTTTGTAACTGCAGCAAAGATGTATAATTTGTTTATGAAGCAACCGATACAGATGGAAATAGAATATGGTAAAGCTCTTTTCCTTGTTTGTATATAATTTTCCCAAATTTGAGGAAAATTGATTTGAGAGGGAAAAAAAAAATGGAGATGCGGGGTATCGATCCCCGTACCTCTCGCATGCTAAGCGAGCGCTCTACCATCTGAGCTACATCCCCTCACAAAATTTGTTTTTCTGGTTTTACTTATATAATTTGTTCGATGTTTAAATATTAATCAGTTCATATTTCTTTTTTATTTTTTTAAAATCGCTTCATATGTCTGTAATTTTAAATAACTTTTTCAGGAGATACACTTTTTTTTTGTGGGAATTTTGTCCTACAATTTTTTATCGTTAGTATCTAAATCCCCATGGTAAACCCAGATAAATTATTTTAAACAATTATAAATGGCGTACTGTAAAAGAAAAGAAAATTGTACTTTAGGCTATTGTTAGATATTATCAAAAATGTTGGGGGTCGATTGAAAAAAAGTTGAAAATTTGGCATTGTAATAAAATTAAAATCTTCGAACAATTTGAATAAAAAAAAACAAAAATGAAGAATTTAATTATATGGAGGCTAATCAATTTTTAATCCCCAACGATGTTATGCTATATAAGTTTAGAAAAAACAAATAAAGAACTACATATTTTCATGAAGAATAATAAATAAATTTTTGGCAGTGGTTGATAAGTTTACACTCATGCAGTCACGCTATTGCTAATGGTTTAAATAACAAATAGTTTGATGACTATTTTGTAATCAGTTGACATTCTCCTTATACTCGTAATAAAGAAATTCCAGATTTAACCCACATGAGTCGTGATTGTTGAATTCTTTGTTGGTCTACTCTTATTGTGGTGGTTGTAGATTTATAGTTCATAAAATAAAAAAAATAGTTGTTTTATGAAATTCTTGATTTGTATCAAAAGAAAATAAAAAATAAATAACATATAGTATTGTTTTAGATTTTCTTAGTTTTTGTAGAGGATTGGTGATTAGGCCATCTTCAACGGCTATTTCTATAAACTCATGTCTATGTTGTATCAATGAACTTTTAGTAGATTTCTATGTCTATTTAACAACAATATTGGATTTTTAGAAAAGACTCAAAAGTGTCTTCAATGGTATTATTTCTACCTTATTTTCTAATCTTAGTTGGTACTTGAGTAATTAATTTGATTGATTAATATTGTGTTAGGTCTATTTAATGGGAATCCATGCAGAAACTCTCATTGGAGAGAGTTTTTATAAAAAAAAAATTCTATTATAGAAATATCTATCGATAGAAATGACCATTGGAAATGGTTTAAGACCTAATAAGTGGGATCTTTTTTCGGGCTGGCTTAGTCGATATTTGGTGACTTAGGATATTAAATAATAATAATAATAATAATTGAAAAAAAAAAACTGAAAATGCTACTAATTTTAATGAGAACCTAAAAAAGATAAGTGACTTGATAAAATGTTTTATTACTTCTAATTTTTCTATGGAACAAAAAAAAGTTCAATTATACTGCAACATTTTCAATATTTTTCAAATTTTTTATCCAAAGGACCCTTGTTATCACAGAAAATGATTTTTTCCTTGTGTAGAAAAAATGATTACTCTTGATTCAAAACGAAAACCAAAATAATATGGTAACTCTCCATTCATGTGTCTTCGCATCTCATTTATCTTAAGAATTTAAGAGTCTTTTTTGGTGGTCATAAAGTACTCTCTCCGTCTCAAATTAAGAATTTCGCTTTTAATATTGGTCTCATTTTTATTTTAGGATACGATCAATATTCATCTTTCTTAAAATTGTCTCATTTCTTTTTGAAGATATAATCAACATACAAAACCGCGAACCATTTAATTTTAATTTGAGGCGAAGAAAGTATAGATTCTTAACAAAACCTCAAGAAAACTTCCAAAAAATACTGGATCTTTAAGAGACAAACCACACATTATGCAGTAAGAAGAATATACAAATCCTCATGAGATCTGTTATACATGACACAACTTGGTACACAATTCACATAAAACTATTGAAGGACCCCCTACTAATAATCATACAATATGAATTAATCCTAGAAATTAAATACATAAAGGATAAAACAAAGTGTTAATATTAAAATCGAGTTTAATTCATTGTTGATACTAATCGGACCTATTTTCGATTTAATCCGTATTTCCACTCACAAATCACGTCATTTTCGAGTCCATATCAACATTAGTGTAACCAACCTTACCACTAATTTCAAGTTTAAGCACAAACAAACAGTATGGAAAATCATTCAAACCTACATCCTTTATGTCATTATTATATAAGATGGACATGTTTGTCATTTAACCAAAAATCCTGAATAAGAAGGGAAAAAACATATAAAACAGTGTCTACCAAACAAAGATCAATTAAACTCCAACTCAAAAAGGTTAATTAAGAAAATAAAAACAAATTTGAAAAACAATGAGAGCCAACCAGCAATAATAAATCCTTCTACTTGATGTATTGAGAGAGCCACTTGAAGCCCTCGCCGTAGCCCATTTTGCGGACGATGCTGCACATGAATACCTCGAGTGGTCGAACTGCTGAGTCGGTAAGGTTGACCTTGCCCTTGCCCGTGGTCAGTCCGGTCAGACCCATGTTGTAACGTAGCTCGTCTTCCGAGGCAGCATAAGGGATGTCGATCTTGTTGCCCAGTATCAGAAACGGCACGTTTGCCAATGACTCATCTGAGAGTAGCGCGTCTAGCTCTTTCTTGGACTCGGCAAACCTCTCCTTGTCGTATGCGTCCACCAGGTAAACCACCGCATCCACCTTTTTTCATCACCAGAGAGAAATATTACATTAGAAGGGCAACACCACATCAATGTCATATATACATCACAGGATAAAATCTGCCAAAACGAAAGACAAGTGTTCCGTGCTGTGTTGGGTTTCATGTAATATAATCCAAAATGAAATTTAATCAGAGTAATATATGGGTCCATCTTCCCTCATGAAGGTGTCACAATATTACAAACGAAAGTGATTGTTTCAGAAAAATTCTGAAAAATTATAATCGCCTCCGTCCCAAATTAAGAGTCTCCACTATTCCTTTTTGGGATGCACCAAATTAGGAGTCCATTTACTTTTTCAGAACAGTACAATCAAAGTACCAAAACTCATGATAGGAAACCAGTTTTGTTATAAACCAGCGATCGTGGTACATGATGGAATCTCAATTAGGTATGGAGGAGAATTGGATTCCATGGAAAAACCAAAAAAGTAACCAAATCACTCATCTCTTTTTCCAAATTCTCATAGAACTTAATTGTTTTTTCAATCATTTTCCAACTTTTTTTTTTTTTAATCAAACACACCCTAAGTGTATGAAACAGCAAAGATAATATGAATCAATTTAAACAAGGTTGGCATGGACTTCTAATAAAGAAAATGAAAATAAAAAGTTGGCAATTTATTATGAACTGAAGTAGCATGGAAAGAGTAAAATTGAACCGTAAAAGATGCGTTGAGAGAAGGCTGTCAAGATAAATAGACCAAGACATTCAGGAAAGATTATGAGAACCTACAAGTTCAAACCTTTCGAGAATGCAGGGCAAATATGTCCAAAATAAAGACAATTAGGCTCTCTTTGATAATAAGACAAAAAATTATAGGAAAAACAATTGATTTGTACGAGAAGTTGGACAATAAGTTGAGTGATAAGTTGAGTGATGTGATGAGTAGATGACCTCCATCCTCCTTTATTTTTTATAGAAAATTTTTCTTCATCACCACTCAAAGAAATTTTTTCCTCAAAAAAACCAAAAAGTAAGATAACATTTCACCCCATTCCTTAACTTATACAAATCAATTGTTTTTTTCTATCATTTTCCATCTTGTCGTCAAATTTGACCCTTAGAATCACTTTCAAAAGCATGCCCTAAGTTGTCTAACATCATAACCAAAACTGTCCCTACCAATTAAAAAGCAGAAAAAATTTGTTCTAGGATTTTCATGAAAACAGCAAAAGAGAAAAGGGGAGGGGGGTTCCCTTTTTTCTTCTATAAAAACTTTGAGTGTGGCATCCTTAGTATTATTTATTAGGAGTCCCTTTTTCAAGCATGGTCCCCAAAGCCACAGACAGGTTGAAAATTAAGAACACTAAAACATCACTAGATTATTTGTGAGTTGTGACTAGATGGAATCTTGAGAGTTGATTTAGTTATCCCAAAATACAACACTGATGAGAAGCTTGGAATTTCAAAATTGTTATCCATGATAGCAGTCTAGGAATGAAAACAACCACATGTCAGAAAACGTTCTATTTCCTTTACTTGGATCAACAAAAGTTAAGATCCTGTATTGTGTCTACAACTCTAGATGCTTTTTTTTTTTTTGTAAACATTGCCATAATAGAATTTGTTTGCAGAGTGATTCAAAGGACAATCCTTCAAATATTTCTCCATTTTCTAGTTTCTAATACCATTGAAAGGAAGAAATATAAAAAATTCCTACGAATAACTAAATAGAATTAAATGAATAAATGTGTATGGAAAGATACTATTCGAACACCTCCTGAAAAACAAAAAAGGTGCTATCAGTGAACTCCCACTGTCAATTTCGGCCTCCCATGAATCAGATAAACACAGAGAATCGTTTAGCTGGGATTATGAAGGCACATAAACAAACATCTGGATAACTAAACCTGTGCATGACCAATCCATATGAGTTGACAGTTGAGTTGTAGACTTATTATGGTGTGGAGGGCATCAGATTTACACTCCGTTGCAATTAGGTTATTATTGCCAAAAACATGCAAATGTATCTTTGTATAGATATTTGTCCACAATATCTTTGTATAATTATTTGTACACCATATCAAACTTACAAGAAAGATACTTCTTCAATTAGAATCATAGTCATATTGAAAAAATAATGATCTACTTTCCAATAAAAATTAAATAAGGGTAACTGCCTAGATCACTTAAAATTGAACCAGGCCAGAAGTGGATAAAAGAACAAACCCTTCCAAATGGTTAATTCTTCGGCCAAGAATACCAAAACTATGGTTTGTTGATTTTATTTAGTAAAAATAACCTCAGATTACCTCTAAACAGGCAAATAAGCCCAATTGAAAGAGACAAAATATAAATATAATATGACATTACCAATCCTTCAAAGCATCAATCAAACCAATTATAGTTTTAGTCAAAACATACTAATTTAAGACACATCTTTGTAGAAAAGTCACCAAGACCAAATTAAGCATGAGACGGGGCAATGTCGCTAAGATAGTCAACAAATGACATGGTGTGAACCCACTTTGTCAAAATCATATTAAGAAATAAGCAATAGTACCCAATTCGAATATCAAGAAATAAATAGTAAGTGAACACAAACGACATCATTCAAGCTAAACATCCAGGTAAGGCATTATCCCCTAATTGGTGTATCATGTGTAAGAACGATGAGGAAAACATTGATCACTTGCTTCTTCATTGTCGATTTACTCATGGGATATGGAGTAGGGTGTTAAAGGTATTTAAAATCAGCGGGGCATTTCCTAAGACATGGAGAGATTTTTTGGAAATCAAATGGCAGTGGAATGGCAATAAAAAGAAATCAGCTGTGCTTTGGAGATGTTGTTGCTTGGCTGTCGCTTGGTGGGTTTGGCAAGAAAGAAACTTGAGAATATTTGAAGATAAGATGTTGGAGACTGAATCTCTATGGGATAGAATACACTACTCTGCCTCCATATGGGCATGCTCAGATAGAGTGTTCCAGAGATACTCGGTGTCGGACATGCTAAACAATTGGGAAGAAATCAAAGAATGATTATGCCATTAGTTCTCCTTGCTTTGATTGTTTTGCTTGTATTATTTAGTTTGTAGTCTTTTTTCTTTGGAAGTTTCTTTTTGGTGGACTGCTGGTCCCCCATCTTCGACTTCTTTGTATCGCCTTTTCTTGATTTTATCAATTAAATGCGTTTTGTTTCTTGATCAAAAAAAAGTAAGAGAAGAGAATTTGTCCATTTGAATAAAGATCCAGCATACCTTGGCGTAGTAATCTTTCCAAACTCTACGGGCAATCTGATGGCCTCCCAAATCAAAAGCCTTGAACTTGATTTTCCCAATACTCAGCTCCTCGGATGTTGGATACTGAGTTGGCTGGTGTTGAACCAATCTCTGCCAAATTCCACAAAACCTTAGTACTAAAACAGGAACAAAAACAGACAACATCTCAATAATTTTCCACATAAACCAAATGAAATCACTAGCCAATAAGAGACAAACATAAGATGCAAGATCAAATGCTAATTTTCTCTTCTCATTTTCTAGCATTTTTCAGAATCCAAACAGCACAGAGCAACAACATATTAGAAGATTTAAGATATAATCATATGAAAAAATTAGGATCCAGATTCCAGTTCCTCAGCTCGGAATTTTTTGGATGCAGCCCTTGACTTTTTCTTTTAAAGGAAGTTGTCCTTGAGACAAATACCAATGTAACCTAAGAGAGATACCGTGTAACCTAAGACACGAATATTGTGAACCTAAAACATAGATACTACGAAAGATACTATTTAATTAAGTCCTCCTTGAAAGGACACTGTGATAGATACCGTGTAATATACTATTTAATTGAGTCATCGTCACATAGCCATAATGTGACACAGGTAACATGACATGTTATTTATTTGAGTCATCATTAGAGGCAGAAAAATGTCTCATATTGTGACAGAAGCTATTTAGTTAGGCTATCTGCACTGCAGATGCCAATAAGGTAAATCTGCCATTTGTTCTGCCCCACTGTACGTAAATTTATGCTAAAAATGTAAGCAAAATGGTAAAAGCAAGCCAAAGTTAGCATCCGACAATTATTTACATTAGGCGACATATGATGTATCGCCTCAAGAATGACACACACGACATGCTTTGGGCGACACATCTTAAGTTTAAAATAGCATGGGGTGACACATGATGTTTCTGGCATTTGGGGAGACACATGATGTGTCATCCTACTGAACTTTTACAACTTTTACACTTTTGCCGGTGCAATTTTTATAAAATTAGTAGGCTAACTACCCACTTTTACACTACATTTTTACCGAATGCATTATAGAAGGCCTTAAGTCCTCTATGAAGAGGATACTATGAGTCTATGACTGATACTATTTAATTAAGTCATCATCACAGGTGACGGATACCATGAACAACTCTATTTGTGTCCTCGTCATAGGCACATAACGATACAGATATTATGAGGCAAATACTGTAACAATCACACTTATAGATAAATGCCAATAATATAAACAAATTTAGGTACCTCGTCTTTCAACATATGAAGCAACGTCGTTTTACCGGCATTATCGAGCCCTAAGAACAAGATCTTCGCCTCTTTCTGCCAAAGACCTAGCGATGCGAGAACTCCATAGAACCAATCCAGCAAAAACATGATGATGATTCTAAAATCTACTTCCGATCCAAACAATTAACCCCCGAGTTCAGCAAAAACTTGTGCTAAAAGTACAAATGATTGCAATCAAATCGATCGATCTACTAACTCCAAGGTTCGTAATCTCTCGATTCACTCACAGACAGAGTGGAGAAAGGAGAATACTAGCTTTTAGAGAGAGAACAAACTGAACGAAGAAATGCGAACCCTAGATAAAGAAACAGATTTGTTGCATTGATTGAAAAGTTTTTCATTTTTATATTAAAATTCTGTTTTTTGTCTTCGCTTTGTCCATTATACGTACACATATATGATACCTGCTAGTAATGACACACTTATGGACCCATAAAAGTTTCGATTATTTAATTTTTATTTGAACTAAATTTTTCTTCAATAAAATTAAAAAAAAATTTAAATGCTTTTAATGTGTATAATAAAAAAGGGGTGGTTATATTCGATCCTCAACAATTGAATAATAGACATTTTACTCGGTTGCGAATGACCGAATTAAAGTACGAGTGTTACCAAGTGTTTTTGGGGTGCCAACATTACCACCCTAAAAAAGTGATATAAAATATCATATGTTTAGTGTTTGTAGTGATTAAATATTCAAGCGAATGATTACTAATCTCACCTAAAAGGTGATATTATTTTATCCTGTTAAGAAAAAATAAATAATATTATCTAACTTTTTAATTCAGTGCCTTGAAATCACCTTTAGGTTATGTTTGATCTACCAGATTAAAGAGTCGGATAGTATTATTTAATTATATCTGAAAAAGATAAAACAATTCCACGTATTAGTTGAGATTCGTTAATTCCTATTTTGGTGGAATAAAAAATTTTAGTGTGAGAAACAATCCGCCCGGATATTCAATTCTAACAAACACTAAATATGAGATAGAATAAAGTTATCATATCTTACCCTTTTATTCTGCGCGTCAAACACACCCTTAAAATATAATAATTCATTTTTATATTCAATCCATCAAAAATTAAACATGAGGTAGAATAATTTTATTATAATTTATTTTCTTATCAACATATTAAATACAACCTTATATAAAAGTGATTTGTTTTTTTTTAAATATAAGTATGTAAATAAAAAAATGAGTAATTTAATTTAGTAATTTAATGATTGTGTCATTAAATTACTGATTGGGCATGTTTCGTTACGAGCATGTGGGCCGGTGTTACTGGGATTGCGGTTGGTGGTTGTGACGAATTAAATTTAGTAATTTAATGATTGTGTCATTGGGTAAATTATGAGCGCTGGATTAATGAGTAACGGCTGAGATTTACGGTGAAGAATTCTTTTTTGAGGCTTTGGTGGTCCTTGGTCGTACCAAGTTTTGGTAGGAATATTTGGCAACTACCTTGTATTAATTAAACCAACTGTCACACGAATTATCATTTTGTACTTAACTGAAACAAATTAATAAAAATGTGGTATTATTCAAAATAATTATTTATATTGTTAAAATAATATACAACTATACAAATATATGTTGCTTTTTTTGGTTCTTCATGAAATGTCCAGATCAAGCTTTCGGTATCTTAACTAATTTTGCTCGTGTTTTGTGACTGTCTATTGTTGCTGGTCAAGCATTATTTTGACAACGTTAGAGTTCGACTTGAGAATTCCAAGTCGACTCAAGATTATCCCAGTGACAGTCTTATATCACCGGGTTAAGAGGCTTAATTATACAAATATATTATTACAATTTTTTAAATAATTTTATACTCTTATAAAAAATTATATTTATGCAATATGTGTAGTTCAATAAAAATATAGTTTTTGTTAAAACTAACCATATTACCATAGTAATATTTCTTTGTTTAGGGTAAAATATTGTTTCAAGAAATTGTGTGTTTACTTCTAATATCGTATATTACTTTATTAAGTAATAAGTATAACTTGTTTTTCATTATAATAACCACTCTTTTTTATTTATAATCAAACTAAATATATTTATTTTCAAATTTCAAAACAAACATAAAAACAGAAAAAAATACAAAAAACATATACATCTATTAAATAACACAAGTTGTTTAAAAATTAGGCAATTCATTAACTTTGGAACACAATTTGGTACACCAATTAAAAAATATTAAAATTTAAAAAATTTAAAAGGAAAAATTAAATATATAGTTTTATTTTTGTTCTTTGAATTTTATTTATTTAGACATCAAAACATCTAGCTAAACGGCTAGAAGAAACATAAACATTTACATTTATCAATCGCTTGTTAAAAAAAGAAAAAAAAATAATACTTACATATATTTCTACCTTTCTGAGGAGGAAGAAAAATATTGGATTCTTTATGATAATTCTACTTTATTTTTTGGAATGTATTAAATCTTCTTTTCTTTTTAAAACATAATTAATATACTAATTTTCATGATAGATTATGTTTCAACTAATGCTTTTCTTCTAAAAAAAATAATAAGTTAAAAATTTACACTACTAATTTAAGAATGAAGTCATAGAACGTATATAAACTTTTGTTTGTAACAAGGACTTTGTACGGTCATTGATCATGCACAACCCCAAAGCCCATCTTTCGATTTACATGTACATTTAAAGCTGAAGTTTAAAAAAAAAAATAGAAGGATCAACTAATTCTACTACTGAATTTTTGCATTTTCTGATCGTTGAAATTTTAAATGTTTAATTAACGCACACTTTTTGATTGTACTTTTTGATGAAATTTGTAGAGATATCTACTAATCATGGAGATCGTCTTCACAAAATCTCATCAAAGTATCCGTTTACTTTCTCAAAATAGTTGGTCCACATTTGATCCTAAAAAATAGTTGAGTGAATGACACCAGAAGTCCTTAAACTATGTCCTACGTTTCAATAAAAGCTCATCAACTCAATTTTTTGTGTCAATTGAGCCTTTAAGTTATACAAGTTGAACACCACCAACAGCCTTTCCATCCAAATAATCCGATAAATCAAACGGATTGAAGGAATTTTTGGACATTTAACCAAGTTAATTGAAAAAACAGGGAGGTTTAAAAAGAAGAAAGAGATTATAGAAATTGAATAATAGTGTTCAAGTTTTTTAACAATGCTTGAAGGTTTAGCATAGAGAGTTTTCTACCATTTTGATTTTGATATTCCATTTATTTATTTATTTCCAATTGGATCAAATTTCATAAAATCCTTAACATAAAAAGAAAATCGAAATAATATATATAAGTTAATTTATTGTCTACATATATAGACATAGAGATAAAGACGAGTAAGAAAAATGAAGTAACCAAGAAGACGTGGATGGTTGGTGGCCATTTCTCTCTCTTCCCTCGTTATTCTTTTTTCTTTTAATTTTTCTCCTTTTTCTGCACTTAACTGGTTAAGGGAACCAAAGACCTTAAAATTCTTTTTTAATTACCAATTTTTGTTATGATATTATAATTAAAAATTTTTAAATATCTCATCTACATAAACACAACTTTATTTAAAAAACACATAAACACATAATTTAAAAAGACTCTTGTGTCATTTACTTCTCTTGAAAGAAGGCAGTTAAATAATATTTACTAGGGTAGTCAAGTTAGGGCACGTTAATGGGATAACAAAAATATTTTAATTTTTTAAAAAAATTAAATATATGTTTATGGATTAACAATAATAACTATTTATTTTAATTTTTTTAAATATATGTTCAATCAAACATAGGGGGGGTGTTTTGGGTTTTATTGGGGATGTACCTAATGTGCATATTAATTCACTGTTATAAATAAAGTTATAATATCTTTTTTTCAAACATAATTATAAATAACTAAAATTGTTAATTAAATAAAAAAAAAAAACCAAAACCAAACCCCAAAAAAACAAA
>JAKCWG010000967.1:0-291841 GCA_021464415.1 Lonicera japonica
GTTAAAACTTTTCGCATCATTTGTTTAATTACCTTAAAAGCCAATGTTATAAAAAACTTATGGCATTTTACAAAATGCTAGAAAATATCAGCAGCACTTATGTAAAATGCCTATAAAGATTCATTTGCGGCATTTATAAGTGTTGAGAAAAACACTATGCTGGACAAAGTACTAAATCAAACATATTTTGTAAAATATTAACGACATTAACTGGGGCACTTATGTAAAATACCAATAAAGATTCATTTGTAGCGTTTATAAGTGCTGAGAAAAACACTATGCTGGACAAAGTACTAAATCAAACATATTTTTAAAATATTAACGACATTAACTGGGGCACTTATGTAAAATGCCGATAAAGATTCATTTGCGGCGTTTATAAGTGCTAAGAGAAACACTATGCTAGACAAAATACAAAATCAAACATATTTTTCTTTCGGAGGGATTCAAACCCTTCAACCATGCGAAATTAGCACCAATTATTCTTAATCCCTTACCCATTAACTACTACGCCAAAATACTCATTCGTTATTTTAATAGTAAACCTTTTCTTTTAATATCTTATTCGCATATACATACTGAGTTAGGTTTTAAAGAGGGATTTTCTCACATTAATTAAAAAAGGGACGGCCATTTGGAGAGGTAAATAGATGAATTTATTTTTTTGAAATGTTGTAGAGGTGATCTATATGGTTAGTAGATCTCACCTCCTACCAATTTAAAAAAAATAATAAAAAAAAATAACCTCAATCAAGAAGTGGGCGCATTAAAAAATTAATATATATGTACATTTTCGACCATTGAAATTTTTGACAATCATCTCAACCACTTATAGAAGTTATTAATGAAATTTCATGGAGATGACCTATTCATAATATAGATCACTTTTACAAAATTCCAAAAAAAAATTTTTTTATCAATTTACCCCCGCAAATGACCCAACACTATACACACTTATAAAGTGGGAATCACTCTTTATAACCTAACTCTATACATAATTATATTATATATACTAGATTTTTGTACACACCCGATGCGTGTACGGTGTAAATGTAAGTGACATAAATAAATCAAACAAATTTTACAAAATAATAAGTGTCCCGGTGGTTGAGGTACTTTATAACCCTTGGAGGTTCAAATCATATTGCTTGTGCAATAATAATTTTTTTGTTAGATTAAAAGCATGCAAGTACAAAATTGGAAGAACAATAATCTCAATGCACTCTTCGATAACAAACGATTTGCTTTCCGGCTTTATATAATCTATTAATAAATTAGGTCAGTTCTAATATGAAATGACTTTTTGTATTTATGTTTCCAACTGGTGGTTCAAATTTAATTTGAGTCTTTATGCTTTAATCTGGCTGCTCACATATAACATTCACTTATCTTTCAAACTGGTGGCTCAGATTTAACTTCAACATTTATGTTTTAATCCGACGACTCATATTTATCTCTTAATTAATTTATCTCTTAACTAATGTCAATGGTAATACACTAAACAAGTATTTATTAAACATATATTTATCTCTTAATTAATTAGTCTGTGATAAACTTTAACTTTACTTAACTTTTTTTTCTCCTTATAAAATCAAACATAAAATTTGTACATAGTTTTAGATCTTTCAATTTGTGCTTCGTTTCTATTTATCCATATCTTCTAATTAACTTCAATTTATGTGATAAAGTAAACTAATATTATGTTCTAATATTTATCTCACAAATTGAAATTAATTTTCTTCCTCCTTCTACTTAATTTGTATTTGTACGTACTTTTAGATCTCCAAACTTGCGCTTTGTTTCTATATCTCCATATCTTCTAATTAATTTCAATTTATGTGTGATAAAGTAAACAAGTATTTTGTTCTAATATGTATCTCATAAATTGAAATTAATTCTCTTTTTCTTTCTCCTTCTACTTAACTTGGATTTAAATTTAACATGTAAGCAAGTAGGAAATATATAAAAACTATAATTTATTAAATTCAATAAATGGAAGAAAAAAATAAAATAAAAATTGCGTCTAACCTACATTGCCATTGTTTAAAGGTATCATTGCAGTGTATATATATATTTTCATTGAACTTTCCATTTTTGTTTAAAAGTACATTGATTGGTAGGATTTGCACATTATTATGCACTATCTTTGCAAATCATTAATAAAAATCTTATTAAATAACAAAAATATAATTACAAAACAATATTTATCATTCTTTCATTTGATAGTCCACGCTATTAAAATAGTACATATGTACTTAGTTAAATATACTTTAAAGAGCAGTGGATTTGGTGGTGGTGTTCGTAATGCTAACAGGGATTTCATTGCAGGCATCTCTGGTCAAATAGCAGGCTCTCGATCTCCTCGTATGGCAGAAGTTATGGGCATGAGAGAAGTTCTTAGCTGGCTTAAAAGTATTAATGCGGGGGCGATTATTGTTGAAACTGATTCACAATTGGTCGATAATGCTATTGTGAGAATCCGCAAATGCGACCCCCGGGTCTCTTCCCCGCTTTGTTGGGCATCTGAAACGTCGGAACGTATCCCGTCGTTTTATTTGCTGGAGTATCTTTGTTGATTCATATCAAGTGTTCCTATGTTCTATTTCTAGATGCGGAAGGATTCGTTCAGAGTCGCTAGTACGTTTTACGGGAAAACGGACAAAATAGTTGTGTAAGAGGAAAGGCTACAGAGAAGCCTTTATTTACACGTTTATTTACGAAACCAAGATTCTATAGGGTTCGAAAACTATATTACGGTTTGGGAAGGTGTTAAGCACCCATTCCGCCCTTTCGGTCTCTAGTGGACTTATATGTTTATTCTATGTTGAAAAACTTGAATACTTTTACTGACAATCTACTATTTTTCGAGTGAAAAAACCCTAATTTGGGAAAGATGGGAAAAGCGATAAAAACCTTTGTGTTCCGAGATCCGATATTTTTATTATTTGAAAGATGTCAATACAAATGACAAAACCTTTTATTTTGGAAGAGTATTCCGTATCATTTCCTTAGATAATGACGGTTTTCTCGTGTTGTGATTGCTTTTATAAAAGTTCGGATTTGTATCGGGACTAGTTCAATATGGAATTATAACTCTTTGAGGAGAGTTTTATCAGACATGTCGTAGTCTATAGAGAAGACATGATATGTTGATTTTTGATTCTTAGATAAGTCTTATTAGTCCGGATTTTGAAAACAGGATTTTATCCGGATGGTAATTTACTTATTCTTCTGGTTTTGCAAATAATTTTATCAGGGTCTTTTGTTTGGAAAGTAGTAGACTATTTTTAACTTGGCAATAAGTTTATTCACATAAAACGTGGACAAAACAACGGAAGTAAAACAAGTAGTACACAGATATTTAATTTAAATACTAGAAGAGGTTTTCTTTACCTTCCTGACGAGAATGATAATAAGAAAGAAAATATAATACGGCGGGGAGATTTCCGGCGATAATGATCTTTTCCTTCTTCAAATATTTCCGAGAATTTGATTCCAGAGACAGGACACGTTGAGTGTCGAGAATAGATTTGACAACTCTTCGAAAATAAGATGATAATATAAAATGCTTGATAAAAGACCAGAAAATCAGATTTTAGGCTTAGGATTCTCAGATCCCAAATCGCTGCCATGAACCCTTGGGGGTGTTGGCCTATTTATAGTGGTGGGAGTATTATGTCGCGCGACACTTCTCCAAAAGGGGCTTATGTCGCGCGACAATGTGTATCATGTCGCGCGACAAACGGCTGAAGTGATGTTTCTGACAGACTAATGTGTCAGAAAGTGGATGGTCTGGTGTCAGGGGAGATTGTCGCGCGACATAGGGGAGATTGTCGCGCGACATACCCATATGTCGTGCGACAATCCTGTTTAAAATTAGGTTGGTTGGCTAACAAACCCTTTCGAGGTAGTTTTGGGTGCTCGAGTAGGTCCCAGACCCAAAAACAGTAGTTCTCGAAGGTCGTTAGGGTTCTTACGAGGGTCACGGATCGGGGTGTCTACAGACCCTCTCGACTCAAGCTCCTTGCTTGCAAGGAGTTGAGGCGACTGAGAGAGACCATGATCCATGGCTCCCGCAAGAACTCTAAGGAAG
Source organism: Lonicera japonica (assembly GCA_021464415.1). Lineage (NCBI taxonomy): Eukaryota > Viridiplantae > Streptophyta > Magnoliopsida > Dipsacales > Caprifoliaceae > Lonicera > Lonicera japonica. The sequence continues at coordinate 4,094 of JAKCWG010000967.1, forward strand.
TGTGTGTATGCAAAAAAGTGCTCGTGAGTGCCTCCGGAGAGGGCTTTGTGTTTGGTTTTGCCTCCGGAGAGGGCTTGTGTTACCTCATCGCCTCTTTCGAGGACTTTCACTTGCTCCATTTGCCTCAGATGGGAGGACTACCATTGCTCCTCTAGCCTCAGATGGAAGGACTACCTTTTGTTCCATTTTGCGCCTCAGGTGGGAGGACTACCATTGTTTCACTGTGCCTCTCTGGGAGGGCTTTGTTCTTCTCGCCTCAGGTGGGAGGACTACCATTGCTACACTGTGCCTCTCTGAGAGGGCTTCGCCTCAGGTGGGAGGACTACCATTGTTCCACTGTGCCTCTCTGGGAGGGCTTTGTTCTTCTTGGCTCAGGTGGGAAGACTACCATTGCTACACTGTGCCTCTTTGGGAGGGCTTTTTGATCTGTAAAAAGAAAGAAAATTGCCTCTAGGGAGGGCTTTCGTGAGTAATTCTGCCTCTGGTGAGGGCTCGTGTTGTACACTGGTGAGTTTAATTGTTGTCTCCCTTAGACTGCTAAAGTGAGAGAGAGAAGTTTTAGTGAGGGTGAAAAGAGCTTCTCGAGGTCCAATCTTCATCCGGATGTCCGTTTTCTTGTATCTTTCTGAACTTTACTCTCATGTTTTCCTTGAGTGAAGATACTTCTTTCAGAAGGCAGTTTTCGGATTTCTTTTGCTCTCCGTAAAATGCTTATTCGAGTCTTCCAAATCATCTCTTATGTATCGTGTTGAAAAGAAAATTTGTTTGAAAGTTCAATCTTTGATCTCTGTTCTTTTCATAGTTTTCTTTTTTGATTGGCCCGCATCGTATTCTGTTTTTTGATGCCCTTATTTCTCCCTCTTTTGGGAAAGACTTTTCCTGGCCTTCTCTGTTTTTGACCAAGAGTCTCTTTATCCCTTTATTGTGATCAGGAGCCTTACTCACCCAAAACGAAGCCCTGAGCCGGCTTTGGCCTAGCTGTCACTTTTTTGTGTGGCTCTCCCTGTCACTCTGTATTTCTGTTTCTCTTGCTTGCTTTTGGGTGCTCATGCAGGTTCTTTTCCTTTTCTACTATTTCAATTTTTTCTATTCCCGTCTTATATCTTGCTTTTTCTCATTGATGGTCTTGGTCCTTTTTTGGGAGATCAGAGACAATTTTATCCATCGTATTTTGTTTTCGCATTTTCGGAGAGATGATTTGGAAATCTTTTCCTCGAATTTTCATCCTGAGTGTGCGGTTTTTTAGTAATTTTCTCGAAAACTGCTTCTCTGAAGTACCCCTGCAGGAGATAAAAACGAGACAAAGGTCAAAAAATCAGGGGAGGGAGCTGATTGTCGCGCGACACTTCGGTGTGGGACTCTTTGTCGCACGACAAACTGGTTTACTATATAAGTCCCTTGCTGAGCTCATTCCACCTCTTTCTCTCTCTAGCTTTCTTTCTCTCTTCTTCTACGCGCGGAAGCTCTGCTGCTTTTCTGATTTTTCGACTTTCTCTCTTACTTTCTTATATCCTGATGGATCCCGCACAGGCGGATAGACTGGAGGGTGACCAGGAGGAGGTCACTTTTACTGATGCTCAGGAGGTTCTCCGTTGCAGCCCCCATCATGACGACTGGGCGGACCTCGACTGGTATGGCGAGGACGGGGTGGACCGCGGTCGGGCGGTGGTTTATCGGGATGTGACCCGGGCTGCTCCAGTCCCGGATGTCCCGTGGCTCTTGATGGAGCCTGTCTCTCATGAGATTCGTCGACGGTCTCTGGTACGTTTTCTCTTTGTGTATTTATCTTGTCTGATTATTTATGCCGTTTCCTGCATGTATTTTGAAAACAAGTTGGTATGCATGTTTGCCTGGAAATAACGTCCGATTTTAGCGAATACATACTTTTACTTGTGATACCCTTTAGGTTTTTAGAAAACTACATAATATACCCTTATAACTCCATATCTCTCATAATTACACCAAAGTACCCTCAGGTTTCGAAAATTACATAATTTACCCTTATAACCCTATTTTACCAAAGTACCCTCAGGTTTTGAAAATTACATAATTTACCCTTATAACCCTCTATCTCTCATAATTACACCAAAGTGCCCTTAGGTTTGGAAAATTACATATTTTACCCTTATAACCCTATATCTCTCATAAGTACACCAAAGTACCCTCAGGTTGGGAAAATTACATAATTTACCCTTATAACCCTATATCTCTCATAATTACACCAAAGTACCCTCAGTTTGGAAAAATTACATATTTTACCCTTATAACCCTATATCTCTCATAAGTACACCAAAGTACCCTCAGCTTGGGAAAATTACATAATTTACCCTTATAACCCTATATCTCTCATAATTACACCAAAGTACCCTCAGTTTGGAAAAATTACATAATTTACCCTTATAACCATATATCTCTCATAATTATACCAAAGTACCCTCAAGTTTGGAAAATTTCATAATTTACCCTTATAACCCTATATCTCTCATAATTACACTAAAGTACCCTTAGGTTTTGAAAATTACATAATTTACCCTTATAACCCTCTATCTCTCATAATTACACCAAAGTGCCCTTAGGTTTGGAAAATTACATATTTTACCCTTATAACCCTATATCTCTCATAAGTACACCAAAGTACCCTCAGGTTGGGAAAATTACATAATTTACCCTTATAACCCTATATCTCTCATAATTACACCAAAGTACCCTCAGTTTGGAAAAATTACATAATTTGCCCTTATAACCCTATATCTCTCATAAGTACACCAAAGTACCCTCAGGTTTGGAAAATTACATAATTTTCCCTTATAACCCTATATCTCTCATAATTACACCAAAGTACCCTCAGGTTTGAAAAATTACATTATTTACCCTTATAACCCTATATCTCATAATTACACCAAAGTACCCTTAGGTTTTGGAAAATTACATAGTTTACCCTTATAACCCTATATCTCTCATAATTACACAAAAGTACCCTCAGGTTTTGGAATATTACATAATTTACCCTTATAACCCTATATTTCTCATAATTACACCAAAATACCCTCAAGTTTGGAAAATTACATAATTTACCCTTATAACCCTATATTTATATATAAATATCTTTTGTTGCATGTAGTGGGTTGATCGAGGTTGGGGTTCTCCCAACGCTATTTCTCTGGAGTGGTGACAGGCATTGGCCCTTGTCCAGGAGTTGATTCTTGCGACTCCTTTTGGCTCTCTCTTCGATGCCCTCCTGGAGCGGTATTTAGGGCTGCTGTGTTGGTGTCGGCTTTGGCCTGTCATTGGTGGGACACTACTCACACCTTTCACTGGAGCTGGGGGGAGATGACGATGACCCCTCTTGACTTATTTGCTCTGACTGGGATTCCTTCAGGGGGGTCTCTATACAGATCGATGTCCCTTTGCGTCTGACGGCAGAGGGCATTGTTGGTGCGCTAGGATGGTTCCCGGAGCGACGGAGTTCCGGTGATACGATCCCTCGGGCCGTCTTGGTTACGCAGCTAGCCACAGAGAGAGCTCGGTTAGTTGCTTCAGGGGTGCCGATGACCCGTCAAGAGGCACGCCAGTATGCCCGCGTTCTTCTTCTGCTGACGCTCCACGATCTGTTCGAGGCCCGCGGGGGGGACACGGCCCATCTCTGGTGGTTGCCTTACCTCCGGGATTTCAGCATCATGTTCGACTATGATTGGGGCGGTTTTATTCTTGCTGTCCTCTACGATGCCATGGACTAGGTTTCTCGCCACTTAGCCCTGAACTTTAAGGGCTTTTCTTTGCTACGGGAGGTATATATTTTTGTTTCCTTATCCTTGCTTCAGTTCTTTTTTATTTTTTTATTATCTGTGGTCGCTGATAATTCTTTATGTCTTTTCTTTAGAGTTGGTTTGTGGCTTATACCCGCCTGGGTTGCACCCAGGTGGATCTCTTCGTTGAGAACGAGGACCAGTTTCCCTTTCTCTGCCGATTCATCGCGGGGAACTACAGGCCTCCCTATGTATACCGGACTAGGGAGACCAAAGCTGCTGCTGTCCACGACCTGTTGGAGGAGCAGGTAAATATCTTATTATTCCTTCTTTTCAAACAGATAAATAGTAAATGTAATGTAAATAACTAAATATAAAAATATCATCATTTTTCTTGTTCAGATTGAGTGGGCCCCCTGGGGTGATCTGGGTCTCCACTTTGGATATGGTCGTGCTCTAACTGCCTCGAGGACCAAGCGGCTTATCAGGGATGAGTACGACCTCCTATTCTACTTGGGCGAGAGGGTTATCCACCAGCATACACCGGCTCAGTGGCCAAGAGTTCCTTCGTTCCCGCCAGTTCTGATGAGGTGAATGGGCGAGATCGATCCTGTGACGGTGCAGGCGTTGGTTTATGGGCTCAGTTTCCAGACGTTCACGGAGGAGGGGGATTACGGTGTCTTCGCTGCCCGCTACTTGATGAGGGAGCCGAAGGGGACTCGGGGACGGGTCTTTTATGAGAGGTACCGGGCGTTGGGAGGTGATCCCAACTATATATGAAGGCAGACCCATTTGTCCCGGACGGTTCCTGATCATCTGCCGCCTGTCCTCGATCAGAGGGATAACATTTTGGACTCTGATGATGATGATCCTGAGGGAGAGAGGGACGCCCCTGCTAGTGCTGAGGGAGGCGATGATAGGCCTGAGGGAGGTGATGATAGACCCGAGGGCGGTGAGGGAGGTAGGACAGCGGCTGTTCCAGAGTAGCCTCCTCAGACTATACCTAGAGCGGAGCAGCCTGCTGAGGGTTTTGAGTTCTCCACTGGTCCGTCAGTATCTCTGGGGGGCTATTTTTGAGGCTGCGGAGGCCGCTGAGGGAGGGGCTGCAGATTTTTCAGAGCGATCCTGGGAGCCCGCAGACTTTGGGGTCGATTACGAGTAGTTTGGGCAAACCCCTCATGCTACTGTGGTACTCTTTCTAGTAGGGTCCCGCCTTTGAGAGCGACGGCTATGGTGGATCCCCCAGGTGTTCGTACTTTCACTACACTGACCTCGCTTCTGTCGACTGCTATGGGCCCTCCGGCCCAATCTCCAGGTTTTGGGGGTTCTTCTTCTCGGCCTCCCCTGTTCCCGATCCACAAGGAGGGTGGGTCCACTTCTGCTGCTGTACCAGCGGGTTCATCTGTTCACCCGATAGACCTGCCGCCACTTCCTCGGGACATATCTTATATTGGCGCCGGTCTACGTCGATATACGGTGCATGAGTATCCTCTTCCCGAGGATACATTTGATTACTTGGGTGGTCATTTTGATGATGAGGTATGTGTCTTATCTTCCCTTACTATCCCTTTATATCCATATTCATTTATCTTTACTGTGCTGATTCTCTCTTTTGTCAGCGGGTGAGCGTTCGTGTGGCGGATCTGAGAGCTTGGCACTCTCAGTATCTATATAGCTGGAACCTGCTCCAGTACGTTGGTCGAGACCCTACGGTTTACATGCGCGACTATCAGAGGGCGATAGATGTTTCCCTGCGGGTGGATGATCCTCTGTCTTCTTCTCGTGCTAAGACAGAGTCTCGGAGGAGTACCAGTCGGACCTCTAGGCGATCCCGGTCTTCGGTGATCCGTCCTACGGCACCGGTCCAGTCTACGAGGCCCTCTCAGATAGCAGTTCCGTCTCACCCGGATATCTCAACAGTCGATCCTACTCCGGAGGAGGGTTCGGGAGATAGTGGGAGCGTGTCGAAGCGCGCCCGAATAGATTAGCTTTTTTGCTTTTTCTCTACATTTAGTTAGTTCAGACAGATATGTAATTATGTTTTTAGACAGAAATTTAGTTTTGAAAACTGTTCTTTTAATTGGATCTATGAAAATCTTTATTTTGTGTTTTGATGACATATTTGTTATTCTCTACTTGTGCAAGACACACACATATATATATATAAAGGTCAGCGATTTAGGAGCCATACACTACACCATTTTGCGGAATTTGTAACAGACAGATTTTTCGGTTAGTAACGGACTAAATCCGTTATATTACAGTAACATTTTTTATCCGTTACTAATATTAAAAATCTGTTACTGAGTGAATAAATATTAACTTTCCCTTTATTTAGTAATTAATTGTTAAACAAAAAAAAATAAGTAACAGATAATCCGTTACTGAAGATCCGTTACTAAGCCAAAAAAAGCGCCTAATTTTTTGTTTTGCCCGCTTACAGCTTACATTTTAATTAAAAAAATGATTAAAAAAAAATAAAAAATTTCACATTGCTACATCTCAGTCTTTGAAACAGAGAACAAAAAAGCCCTAGTTAATTACTCACACTCCCATCCTTGCTGCCGCTCTTCATTTCTCCCCTTCCTCGCCGCAATTTTTCATAGCTCCTCACCGCAATTCCCCGCCGCAATTCTCCAACCTCATCTATATCTGTTACCTGTCTCTTTTTATCTCTGCCTATGATATATTCTCTCTCTCTCCGCCGTCGCCGGTCCATCTCCACCGTCACTCGTCCATCTCCAAGCTTAAATAGGTAAATCATAAACCCTAGTGATCTATTTGTGGAAGGATGATGTTGTTTCTGTACAATCTATAACCATAATTAGTGTCTTAGCTTGGTATATGTAATGTATGTATGCGGACAAAGGTGTTCCTCCCTTTCTACGGACTGATTATGAATTTGTGCTTTGATTGATTATTTGAGCCTGATATGAAGTTGGTGGATTCGGTGTAAGACAATGAAATTTTTAGCTTGACTAATTATCTATTTTGTGGAAGGATGATGTTGTTTTTCAATGTATAACTAGAATTAGCGTCTTAGCTTGTGGTATATAATGAATGTGTGTTGATAAAGCTATTCCTCACTTTGTACGGATTGATTACGAATTGTTTGGAGTTTACCACTCTTTAACAGCCCTAGATTGTTAATTCCGACCTAATTTGTTGGTGGATTACTCGAATTTTGTTAGTTTATGTTGATTATATCTGCAGTTGTTCGTTTCTTTGCATTTGTGTTTTGATTGATTATTTGAGCCTGATATCAAGTTGGTGGAATCAGTGTAAGATGATGAAAATTTCAACATATTTAGTGAAAGGATGATGTTTTTGTACAATCGAAGAGATGCTGGATGTCTTAATATAACCAGAATTCGTTCCTTAACTTGATATATAATGTACGTGCATGGATAAAGCTATTCCCCACTTTCTACGGACTGATCATGAAACTTTTTCTGTTTATCACTCTCTAATTTGTCTTTGGATTTGTGCAATTTTACTAGTTTTTATTGATGTTAATTATATCTGCCTTTATTCTTTTATTTTTTTTGTGTGTTTTGATCGATTATTTGAGGCTGATGTTAGGTTGGTGGAATCAGTGTAAGATGATGAAAATTTCAGCTAAATTAATTATTTCTCTCTATCTCTTTTTTTTTTCTTTTTCGTGGAAGGATCATGTTGTCTTTGTACAAGCTAAAGAGGAGCTTGACGGCTTACTATAACTAGAATTAGTGTAACTTAGCCTTATAATGGAAAAAGGATCTTAGTTGCTACTTGCCAGGACAATTTCTAGTATAGGAGTTCTATAAACAACGCGGTTAATTTAAAACATGGATTCAAATGGATGTACCTCGCAAGAAAATTCTAGAGATGCGGTTTGTAATATTTAATTATGGTGTACCTTGTAACAATATTATGATCTTACTCAATTTCCATTTTCTAGGGACTTTAGTTTGGAGTTTGGTTACTTGACCAAAAGTTAAGATCGATAATTATTGAGTGTAATTTGGAGTTTGTTTAGACTTTAAACTGCACATACATTGAGTGTAATGGATTGTGCCCTTCCCTTTTTAAACTGCACATACATCTCTTAAAAAAAAAAACACTGCACATATATTGCATCCAAGTATTTTCCAGATATCCTCATCATCCTTGCTTTTATCTTTTCAATATTTTGTATACTAAAAGTGTATTGAGGTGAAAATGCTTCGGTCATTAAAGTGTTGTAATGGGAAAGGGTTGTGTTAGACAGACATTCTGCAGAAAGCCTCAGGTTAAAACTTAAGACCTTTGTTCTTTTCGAATCTTTCAAAGTTACTGTTACTATGGAAGTTTGGACTCCAATAACCTGTATTGGGCATTTTTAAGCAAGTTCAGTCCATCAAGCATTTTACCTGTTTGTTAAGTTGATATCTCGTTATCTTTTTGCAGTATATAGGATATGGAGTTGAAGTGAGCATATTGGTGCTTCAATCCTGCTTGGATTACTTGAATATTTATGATAAAGACATGAAGAATATGCAGCTGGAACCCGTGTTTGCTTCAATATTTAGATACATCTTGGAAAGACCGAATTTCACTACTGTGTTCTGTGAGTCGCTAAGAAGTACAGCAGTTAGTGGAGATTTTCCAGAGAATCTATGCAATGTATTACAATTGTCTGTATTTGAGAAATTTGGAATTGGTTTTGCTCTATCGGATTCAAAAAATCTTGACATTAGAATGTGTGGTAAGGCCACTTGCCCTCTCTTACAAGTGCAGATTGTTGAATTTGTGTGTGCATTATCAGTGTCTGCAGTAACGTGAATACATATATGGGGAATCTGAAACGATACCATAAGATGATATTTCTAAAGCCAAAGTTGTGACACGGCGAGGATACAATGATAAAAATATATATCGGGCTTTATTGATACTGTATCTGTACCAGATCTTCCATTTTTTGAGAATTTTGCACTTTCCTTGTACTTAGAACTAACAGTGCCTCTCTTTATGTAGTTTGAGTTGTGCACTTGATGCTTCTTGTTTGATATATAAGCTCATATTACCTGCATTGCAGGGAAGAACTTCTGCACGGTTCAGATCAAGGAGTTGTGTGACAGCCATCTGTCTGTGGATTCAACTGAGCAAATTCAGAACATACTTATGTTTCTTAGGCAATCTGACGGCCTTTCCAAGCATGTGGATTCCTTTATCCGTCTGTTACCTAAAGTGCAGTTGAAGGAAGATACTGAATTTATTTTGGCTCCGTTGCTTTCAAAAGAATTACGTGAGGCAAACTTCTTGAGGTAATTCTCAATGGTAGCAACCTTTCTCTTGCTTGAAGCCTTTGCCAATGATTTCAAGCTATTTTTTGTCGATTTATTCAGGCGTCTTTTGTATTCAGGGCTTGGTTTGTTGTTTGTTTTGTGAAGTCATGTATCTTCTTATTTTTTTAATTTTGTCACATGGATTCCTTTTATTGTTGTTTCCCTTTTTAAACTTATATATATGGGTTTGCTGCAGGAATTTGGAAAGCAATGAAGATGAGTTTAATACTCTTCTGGCTGAAATGGAGAAAGAAATTAGTATAGCTGATGTAATGAGAGAAATGGGTTATCGGTGCACAGTGAATGACTCACAGTGCAAAGATATGTTATCTCTTTTCTTAACACTGACCGAAAGTACCGTTGCCAGGATACTTGGAACAGTTTCCTGCACCCATGCGGATCTTGATGACAACCAGAACTCGTTCTTGACATTCTGTTATGCTCTTGGTACCAGCAGTTTGTCTGATCTGCCCATCTACGAACTCCTGGAACATTGATGTTCTCGTAGATTCAATCAAACAGCTTGTGAGTTCTATACTTTTACATCGTTAGAATGCAACGATGAAAACAAGCTTCGCCACAACCAATATGGATCCTGTAGTGAATCTAAAACAATCATGAGTTGTAGTGAAACTTAATATTTTTGAACTCTAAAAAGAGATATAGATTATAGACTCTCGACTCGTATAAAATCTAAAGTAATCAAGAGTGTAATAATTTCTGCACTTTCATCAACTAAATTGAGACTACTGAGTTGTTGTTTTCACTTGCAGTTCAGTTTTGTTATAAACTTAGATTTTAATTTGGTTTTTCGGTTTTTAAGCAATCTTTGCCTCTCTATATGATATTTGTTTATAGTTTATGATTTTTGGTATCGATAATCTATTTAAGATATGAGTTGGAAATGCTAACTTTCGTTATAAGCCTTACATCCCCAAATTTCAAAAATCCCCAAATCGGGTCTTGTGTAACCATTTCTTTGTATATATATGTATCGTCTTATTTTTAAGAATGGGGGTCGGGTATATATATTTAAGGGTTGTTAGATTTCAATTTAAAATTCAAATCCTCGTAATAAGTATATGAAGCTAATGAATCACGAAAAATTCTCTTGTAAATTTGAGTGATGTGATGTATCAGTGAGTAAAAGGGATAATGGAAGGTCTGTTTATACAGATATGAATTGGGTAATTCATAAGGTTAGTTTGTATATTTCATATGTCGGTAGGTGTGGTGAGAGACAATTAAATGAGAGTGATGTACATAAGAGGAATCAGTAAAGAGAACTTTGTCCCAAAACTTTATGGGGGTTTAGGTACTATTCTAAAATTGAAACTTGTTTATACATGAATAATTAATTCAAATAGCATGCTTGAAGTTCAAATTAATTCCCCAAAATCTAAACCACACATACTTTGGTCGATATGCTTAGTTGTTAAAATTTTAGTATGCCGGTTCATGATAATTTTTTATTTGATGTAGAGGTTTGGAGATGACGTTGAAGTTGAACTTCAACAAAATGAAGCTTCGACTGGAGAAATAGGCGTGACCTCATCAGACATTGTTCAAGAGGTTCGTCATATAATTTTAACTTGTGCAGTTGTCATCTACAGATGGCATTTAAGAGCATTATTTGTCATTTTAGAAGGAATCACAGTTCATTGTTTTCATTAGTCATTGGTTGAGTACTAAAATTGTCCTTTTGAGTTTTTCTTTTTACTTTTTTTTTGGTAAAATAAGAAACTGAATATTATTATTATAACAAGAGAAGTACAGACTGAGGACAAGGAGTCCACCATCATAACACAAAGTTCTAACATGATAAATTAAGAAAGCTAAAACCCAAAAGACAAGAGAATTTTCTCTTTTTCGTAAAGAATGCTTGCAGTTTTATATTTTTTTACTCAATATTCCTGGCTGGCACAGTGTATTTTAATTTAATGCATCATAGTATCTTAAGTGCAGTATGACCAAGAAGTAGGGAGGGTGAGTGGAGGGAGGAATGCTCATTGGTTTTGCCTTTGGGGGGGGGGGGGGGAGAAAGAAGTGTAAAAGTACATTATTTATGTGAGTTGAGTAGTCACTGGGTACTATGTTTCAAATGACCAAAACAAACAGGCTATTATTGGTTAGCAATTTAATGTAATTTTTGGATGCTTATGTTAATATTCTCTAATCATGTTACTTGTTATATATATATATAGTTTGACTTTAATTAGTTAATTAATTAAGTAGGTAAGTACATTATTTATAATAATAATAATAATAATATATATATAGGAGCATTTTTTGATTGAAATGGTTTTTGACATATGGTTAACCTGTAGATTGCATATTGTTTTGGTTACTAAAATGGGAGAGAGTAGAGAATGGAATATGAATAGGAAAATAAATTAGCAGTTCTGCTGTAGTGCATGTACAAAAGAACACTTTGTAAGTAGTTCTTATAAATCATGAGCTGTGTATATAAAAATTGGAGGATTACAGCCTTTAAGTTTTGGGATGTATATTGGCTTATGTTTGCTGTATGTATATTGACTCTAGTTGCAGCCAAATTGAGCACAACTTTATCAAGTATAATTACTGCATTGAAAGATGAATTCAAATCATACGTCCAAGAAGCAGTGAAAGTGCAATTTCAGGATTTTCAATTAGCGATCCAAGGTACTATGCAAAATATGATGGCCGATTTGAATCGTGGATCACCGCATATGACGACGCCTAGAAGTGAGTTTGCTAGTAACTCCATTCATCGCTTTTGTAATCTAGCTCAAAATTTGGATAATGTTTTCACTCCAAGCCCCGTTGAAAGGCCTAATTCGTCCAACAAACCGCCGATCATATTGATTGATAGAGAAAATAAAGAATTAGCCAAGGGGTACGTTGTGACAGATGCAACGGCTGGAATTTGTCATGGCAAGAAGGTTGGTATTGGTGAGAAGAAAGTCTATTTCGATGAAGTGTTAGAACCGGATGCTCCATTATGCTTCCCTCAAGATGGTAATCATACTTTCTCTGCCTATGTTGCTGGGGGTTATATAATATGGTTCGAGCCTTGGTTGAAGTATATCTAGTTTACTTTTATCCAAGTTACATGCACTTTTGAATATTTATTTTTTGGATATAATAGCACTTTATATTTGATTTGGCCATTTTGGATTTAGTATGTTTTTGGTATGGTTGGACATCATTGGATTTAGTATGTTTATGTATGGTTGGACATCCTTGGTACTTTATATTTGTCGATGGAGATGTTATTGTAAGAATATTGGTTTGGTTTTTAGATGAATATTGATCGGTAGTTCTTTGATGAATATTGGTTTGTATGATGTCATATATGAAATTGTATTGTGCAGCTAAAATAGTATTACTAAAACAGGTTATATTTATAGGGATACAAATATGTATTGTGCTATAGGGAATTGGGAAATTTTAAAAAAAAATTTAGCCAATTTATTCTCTGTAACGGTCATGAACCGTTACAAATGTGTAATAGATTTATAATTAGTAACGTATTATTTCCGTTAGAAACGATTAAATATTTAAATACTTTTGTGTTGTATTGTAACGACTGTACATTATTTTGTAACGGAGTTAATCCGTTACTGAAATTAGCATAATAACGGATTACTAACGGATATTGTCCGTTACGAAACATTTTTTGGTAACGATTTTCTCTAATTTTAGTAACGCATATATCCGTTACTAAAGTGTTTTTAACGCTAAATTACTAACGGATTTTTTGTGTTACAAACATTTTTAGCAATGGACAAAATCCGTTACTAATGGGCGATTCTGGTGTAGTGATACCTTGTAGCGTAGTGACACTTTTAGGGTCCCTGCAAAAGAACAGAGTGAGCATAGTGCATGCAAAAGTGATTCTTTTGGCAAAGATGACTCTCAATGTTTAAAGAAACAAAAATAGGGTGACTCCACATAAGATTGTCGCGTGACAATCCCTACCGGATATGGGTTTGTCGCGCGACAAACAGTCACAGGGCACTCCTTTTTGCTATAAATACACCTATCCTCCTTCCTTCATCCCCACACCTTTCCCCAAATGTCTTCATATTGCACAAACTCTGATTTTTCTTATGTTAAAGCCCGAGATGCTCTGATATCCTCTGAAAATAGTTTGAACTTTGGGGCATTCAGTCCTTTAGCAGGCTGGTTCATTCAGTCCTTTAGCAGACTACTGATCATTTTTTCTGCTTCGGGTTAGATGAGCTCTGTCCTACTTATGAGGAATTTTCCTGGCTGTTGCGTTCTGACGTTCGTCTCCCGATGGCTGTTCCCATAGAAAAAATTGGTCCTCTAGATGTGCTGATTGCTCTGTTAGCTATCCCTCAAGCGGCCTGCGATGGTTTTATTTTCAATGGTCTTCTTGATCTCTATAAAATGGTAAGGTTTTTCCATCGTTATGAAGAGAGAGCCTCTTATAGCGTGGGGCGTACTGCGGCAGCCTTGATCTGTCTGGTTTTTGATATGCTACTGGTGACGCGTTATTTTCGTGTTGATCCGATTATTCTGAGTTTGATTTATCATGCTAGGAATAGGGAGTCTATAGTGCCGATCGTTCTTGCAGAGACTCTGAATGGCCTGGATGACGTTCAAAGGGGGTCCTCACCCTTTTTCAGGGAAAGTCCGCGTTTGCTATATATGTGGCTATTGGAGCATTTTCGATCGGTGGGTTTCAACAGGGTTCGTCTCGACAACCCGACGCACTTCTTTCGTCGTCCCCTCTTTGGTGCTTTGACCATGTCTTCCTCTGATTGGACGGTGTGGTTTTTGGAAAATTTTTGGGCTATTCGGTGGAACATTCCTTGGTGGAAGCTGAGGGCGATGGTGCTTAGTACCAGAGGACAGAATTATGTTCAACTTCGTGGGCTCTGGTTCATTTCTTTTTATCTCCTAGGACACCTTCTTCGACAGTTCAACGTTCATCAGGACATTCCCCTTGGTCTGAACAACTTTTCTTCCGAGTCTAAGTTTTTGACCCAGTATGTTTCGTTATCAGTGGAGAGAATGTGGCGTGCTCGGCTGACTCATCAGTTCAACTATGCCCGTTTTGGTATTTTCAGGCCCCTCCGGGCCGACATCATCCGTTCTCGTTGGGGGTCCCTGGAAGGAGAGCTGATTGATGATCCTTTTCAAATGGAGTGGTTCCGGTTTATGGATTCTGAGCCTTTAGAGGAGAGCATTGTCTTGGCGTACCAGATCTCGGACGAGGCTCGAATTGACTTAGCTACTGAGGATCCTGCTTGGCCAACCCCTAGGGTTTAGGTCTTTCTGCATGTTGTATCTCTTTTGTAACCTTCGGTGTTCTGAACCACCTTAATAATAAACAAGGGACTTTTTATGAGAAATAAATTTCTTTGCAATGTTTAAACCGGGCCTGAAGTCACTTCTCAGGTTGCCTACGTTCCCCTTTTTATTTTTCTAAAAAACACATAATTTTGAGTTGGGGCTCAGGTTTACGTAGTTCTTAATCATACATGTTACATCTATTGGTAGTATTTCTTCAGTCGATCCATGTTGACTGGTGAATGTAGTAACTGTCCGTCTAAATCAGCGAGTATGGCGGCACCCCCTGTATCAATTTCTTTGACGATGTATGGCCCTATCCATTTTTGCCCGAATTTCCCTTTTGGTCCCTAGCTGGCTCTCGAATTTCTTTTAATACGATGTCGTTCTCATTGATGCCCCGAGTCTTCACTTTTTGGTTGAATGCTCGAGCGATTCTCTTCTGATACCCTTGATGGTGGTACGCGGCTTTCAATCTCTTTTCATCTAGTAGAGCTAGCTCATTATAACGTGCCTGGACGCACTCCAGTTCATTTACTTGATTCTCTAGCATTACTCTGAGAGAGGGGACCTCTAACTCAACAAGGAGGACTGCTTCCATCCCGTATGTAAGAGAAAATGGGGTTGCCCCGGTGGAGACCCTCTTGGTGGTGCGGTATCCCCACAATGCGTATGGCAATTTCTCTGGCCAGTCCCGACAAGTGTCGGTCATCTTGTTTAGGACATTCTTTAGATTCTTGTTGGCGGCCTCGACTGCCCCATTGGTTTGTGGTCTATATGGCGAAGACTTGTGTCGAGTGATACTATACTCCTCCATGACTGTATTGGCCTATCCCTCGAAGTGAGTGCCATTGTCCGAGATGATCGCGTGTGGGACCCCATACCGGTAGATGATGTTTCGTTGGATGAATCGGGCAACCTTTCTGGTGTCAAGGGCTTGGAAAGACTCGGCCTCTACCTATTTGGTGAAGTAATCGATGGCCACTAGTATAAATTCATGGCCGTTGCTTGCTTTAGGTGAGATCTTCCCAATGATGTCGATTCCCCAGGTCGCGAAAGGCCAGGGAGCAGTCATGTTGTACAACTCTTTTGGAGGTAGTTTTTGAGATTTCGCGTAGATTTGGCATTTGTGACAACGGTGCACGTGGTTAACGCAGTCGTTCTGTAGAGTAGACCAGTAGTATCCTTGCCTGATGATTTTGCGGGCAAGTGTATGGCCACTCATATGAGGTCCACAATCGCCCCCATGTATCTGATCCATCATTTTAACTGATTCTCCTTCTGTGAGACATTGGAGGTGAGCTCCGTCGTAGTTTCTCTTGTATAGCCTCCCAGCGCAAAGTATGAATCTCGATGCCAATCTTCTGAGCGTAACCCGGGTTTTCTTGTCTGCTTGCTTGGGATACTGATGGTTCTTCAACAGGTTCCAAATGTCATAAAACCAAGCGGTTAAGTCGCTGTTCTCCTCATTCTCTACCTCAAGGGCCATGCAGTGTGCTGGTCCTGATCTTCTCTGTACCGTAACAGTTATTTCTTCAATCCCCTCCGGGATATCGATCATAGATGCCAGGGTTGCTAGTGCGTCAGTAAAACTGTTTTGTGACCTGGGGACATAGTAAAACTCTGAATGCTCAAACCTCCCTGCGACATCCTCTATTCGGGCGAGGTAAGGGACTAATTTCTCATCTCTGATTTTCCATTCCTTCAGAACTTGGTGGACCACTAATGCTGAATCTCCGTATACTTGTATTCTCTTTATACCTCTTTGGAGCGCGATTTCTAATCCGATTATACAGGCTTCATACTCGGCCATGTTGTTGGTGCAGAAGAAGTCTAGACGATATGATACTAGGGAGTGAGTTTGGTCTGGAGAGACTAGCAGGATGCCTATTCCGTTTCCGTTCCGGTTGGCAGCCCCGTCGAAGTACAATTTCCAGTCTTCATCGATCTCAACACTCATGATAGTTTCGTCTGGAAATTTGGCTTCTTCTAGCATGTCCCCCAATATTGGATTGTAGGCCAGGTAATCAGCTATGATCTTTCCCTTTACTGCCTTTTGGGTCATGTAGGTGATGTCGAATTCGGAGAGCAAGAATAACCACTTCGCCATGCGGTTCGAGAGAGCTGGTTTCTCGAAAAGGTATTTCAACGGATCAATTCGTGATGCCAGGATGACCGGAAAAACTAGCATGTAGTGCCATTATTTCTGTGTTACCCATACGAGAGCGGTGCATGACTTCTCCAATGGCGTGTAGTTTATCTCAAATGGGGACAGTTTCTTACTGATGTAGTAGATGGCTTGTTCCTTCCGTGTATCGGTCAGATGTTTGGCTAGCATGGCCCCTGTAGCTGAATCAATGACGGTCAAATATAAGATTAATGGTAGTTCGGTCTGTGGCGGGGCTAGCACTGGGGGTTTAGAGAGGTAGTCTTTGATTTTATCAAAAGCTTCTTGGCACTGATCGTCCCATTCTCCTGGTGAAGACTTCCTCAGGAGTTTGAAGATGGGTTTGCAAGTCTGAGTGAGCTGAGAGATGAACCTGCTGATGTACTGTAAATTATCCAAAAATTCCCAGACTTCCTTCTCGGTACGAGGCTCGGGCATTTCTCGAATAGCTCGAACTTTGGCAGGGTCTACCTCGATTCCCTTTTTACTGATGACATAGCCTAGGAGCTTTCCTTTGGTTACCCCAAACACACATTTCTGCGGGTTAAGTCTCATCTGATACTGGCGGAGCCGGTCAAAGAAGGCTCATAAGGTTGGTACATGGCCTTCTCTCTCTTTCGACTTGATTATCATGTCATCCACATATACTTCTACCTCTTTGTGAATCATGTCGTGGAAGATAGCAGTAGCTGCCCTCTGATATGTTGCCCCGGCGTTCTTCAGTCCGAATGGCATAACGGTGTAGCAGTATGTTCCCCATGGCGTAATAAATGCCGTTTTCTCTTGGTGATCTGGGTGCATCTTGATTTGATTATATCCGGCGAAACCATTTACGAATGACTTCAGGGCATGGTTAGCGGTATTATCCACTATTAAGTCAATGTTGGGTAATGGAAAATCGTCTTTCGGGTAAGCTTTATTGAGATCTCAGTAATCTACGCACATGCGGACCTTACCATTCGCTTTTGGAACATGTACAATGTTGGCTAACCATGAAGGGTATTCGACCACCCGCAAAAAAACCCACACTCATATTTACTAATATTTTACACAGATCTATTGCGACAATTTTTTGTCATTAAAGATGACGTTGGAGTGCTAGTAATTGTTTTGTGTAGTATTTTAATATCATTACCCTATATGGAATATATTGTAGTCAATTGTTTCCTAATATGTATTTCAATACATTTCTATTGCAAATTTAAAAATTCAAAACTATTCTAAACAAGATTTGTAGGTAGTATTCTCAGTACTTGACCAAAATTCGAAAATGTAAATATACAGAGGTTGAAAACACAAGCAAGACAAATTGCCTGTTCGGTTCAACAATTTTTTGAAATTTTATCATCTTGCTAATATATTGAACCCATATAAATATTGCCGGAGAACAACTTGCGGGTGAGAAATCTGTTTAATTGGCGTGTAAATTATACTAGAAATTAGGTAGAAGGTCTTATTACACATTTTTTTTTACCAAAAATCCAATGAATAATATTTTTTTGAATGAATGGCCTATTTTTAACTGGTGATTAGTGCAAGAGGCTATTTTATTTTATATTTTAAATGAAGGTATTTGAATAAATTTAAATATCATTTAATTAATAAAAACATGTTATATATTACCTAAATTACCCCTCTTCTTATGAAATTTGCACAAAAAATATGGACTGCAAAATTTATATTGCAGTGAAATATGGACTGCAAAGTTCATATTGCAGTGAAATATGGACTGCAATATGAACTTTGAACTAGAAATATGAACTGCAATACGGACTGCAATGTGAACTTTGCACTAAAAATATGAACTGCAAAGTTTATATTGCACTAAAATATGGATTGCAAGGTTCATATTACAGTGAAATATGGACTGCAAGGTTTATATTGCAGTTCATATTTTAATGCATATTAGTATTTTTTGAGTTTAATTTTAAGGGTTGAGATGTCATTTGATTTACAATGAAAAATAAGACACATGTCATATTATGAATAAAATAAAAAATAAGCGCTTCATTTACAAAAAAATTATTCCTTAACTTTAGTGTGAAAATCTTTCTCTAATAAGACATTTTTTTAATTGTTCGTAAAATATAAGACTGTGATATAGCTAGGCTGTTTTTCACTAGTTTTGATATAAACCAACTTTCTTAAATTCATTTGAAATATCATCTCGGCAGTTGAATCGTAACTCGTCCCCCTCCCAATCCTTGTAACAACCAACATTAACACCAGACTGTGCTACAAGACTATTGGCCTGGCTCTAATTTATCATCTCTCGATCATGCATTCTAATAAATTAATTAAATTGGGTGATGAGCAGAAAAAAAGGAAGAGGTTATATATAAAAGGAAAACTTTGGTTTGCATTAAACTTCCAACAATATTGTATGAAGGCCTTTCAATCTTCATTCTAGCTCTATAGGCACACATGCACGGAAAAGAAAAGGCATGCAGATCGAGAAGAATATACAAAAGCAACTTTAACATTACCCTCCATATATCGAAAGTTAGCAATGCATCTAATTCCTTGAGATAAGATTAAAAGTACACATATTTGCCTTTTTTCCCCTCAAATTTTTGCATGGGCACGTGCAATAAAAGAAAGGAAAAAAAAATGTGGGTACGTGGTCACTATTAGTAAGCCCCGGCCCCTTGCCTTGCCCCCTATATAAACCCACATTGTGAAGGCAAAAGAAAATCATCCACATCTACATATCATAAGTAGTTTTACTACTAAAAACATATATAGATATGGAATTTCGTCGAGGGTTTATGTTTATGATGATTTTTAGTGTTTTTGTATCTATTGGTTATTGTGATGATACTGATGTTGTTTGTGATTGCACTACGGAAATCACTCGTGACGCTTTCCCACGAGGCTTTCTCTTCGGAGCTTCAACCGCTTCCTATCAAGTATATCGATATATATATATATTGCATGCATACATCTATTAATAGTTAATTAGTATTTCTATTCCTATCGCAGTACGTATATATGTTACTAGTTAGAGACGTAGCCAGAATTTAATGAGAGTGGCGGCTATAAAACTACAAACGATAAACATTGATGAACACAACAAAAACATATACTTAATATTTGGTTCATATTGTTGTCGATTGTCAGTAAATTACATTTTCTGTGTCAATTTTTCATATTCTGAACGCATTTTATGATACTCTCATGATATTTGTTATTTAATACTTCATTTTCTATGTACACAACTTAGTAGTAACATTCATTCATACTAATCTAAAGTTCAAAGCAGATTTCTTAGTACGAATATAGTATTATTTTTTTAGAAATTGAAAGGAATTAGTTGAAATATTAAAAAAAATGGTATTTTATCATAGAAAATACAGAAATGATTGTATTAGAATAAAAAAAGACAAGATGCTTTGACATTGGTACAACCCACTTCGAAGTTGGGTTTTGTTTATAATTTATTTAAATATAAGACTTTTTTTTATTACCAATATGAAAGGAAAAATAATTTTAATACTTTGATTTTAACAAGAACACTGAATACTTAATATTAATAGCGTGGATATATTACCACCCCCAATATCTCTTGCAAACACTTCCACTTTTTATTCGATTTTTTACAATCAAGTAAGGTGTATGTTAGTCAGTTGTGAAGAACAGAGTATCCCTTACTCGGTTGTCAAGGACAAAGTATATAGACTTGTATTGGCTCTCAAGAACCGATTAACGGACACCTTACTTGGTTGCAAATAATCGAATGAAAGTGAGAGTGTTACTAAGTGTTCTTCAGTTGCCAATATCACCACTCATATTAATATATCCATTGACAAAGCTGTTTGTACTTATTAGATCTGACAAGTACGTACTTCTAGAGTGATTGAAAATTTTGAATTCTATATTATATTTAAATTATACGATTTGAATTGAAAAACATTTAGGATTTTTATTTTTTAAAATTCAAATACAAGATTGTATGCAAAATTTTTAAATATATATATATTAATTACATCACAAGTAAACAAGTTGGATTTTCTACTAAAGATTATCTATTTTTGGTTTCTTTAATTATTTTAGATTGAAGGTGGTGTGGATAGTCGAGGGCCGAATATCTGGGATCACTACACTCACAACTATCCAGGTGTCTCTTTGTCTTCATTCTCTTGTTATATATATACATATGCATGTACATACGTACGTATTCTATTAGTGAAAAACTAATTTCCATTATAATCTAAATAAATAAAAATTTGCAGGTAGGATAGCTGACCTTAGTAATGCAGATGTGGCTGCTGATTCTTACCATCTGTACAAGGTCCAGTACTTATTATCAAACTTAACCTCTTTTTGATTGTTGGAAACGAAACAATAAACTAGAAATTTATACCCGGAATTAGGCAATGAAAAATTGGCGGCTCTACACTAAACTTAGTCATTTTCTTTAAAACGTTTCGTGGCTCTATAAAAATTCGTGCTAGTAGTTCTGAATTGTCACGCCCTCCTCAGAATAAAAAAAACCCAAATTTTTTTTCTCTGTTTCAACTCAGAATCAATAATTTTTTTTGCTAGAGTGGAACAAGATATGGTTTTTTGTCTTTCTCATGTCTCTTAATTGAAGAAGACCAAAAATATATAAGAATTTTTTTTTTCAAACGTTGCAATCTTCGGGAAGTGGGGTTTGGGACTATCACTTCTACGGATTAGAGAAAACTTAATCAAGTCTGTTAGGATTAAATTGAAAATTAATTTTATTTTATTTAATAAATAAATAAAATAAAATTTCATATACATTTTTTGGATGTGTGGGACAAAGGAAAACAAGCAAAAATTAGTTGCTTTGATTTCTCAAAATGCAAGTTTTTATTTATTTTTGATAAAATAGTTACAATGTTCCAAATACACACTTAGTTTCTACACTTTTGTTATCTTCAATCCTGATTTAATTAAAATCAATAATACGGACCGTTCGCACCAGATTCTGTCATCGTGGTAGTCATCGAAACCCCCACTTGCCCGCTTGGTGGAGAGAGAGAGAGAGAGAGAGAGAGTTAATTAATACAGCGATTGGCTGACTGAAGTTTAATTAAATCATGATTAAATTGTGTACTTACACTCTTGCATATGCGAAACTCACAATGCTGGATACAGAAGATCTAAAGTTCTACATTACATTATCGCTTTATTTGATTGTAAAGATGGAAAAGAAAATTAAATTTAATTAGTTTGTGTCAAAAGATAGAAAATAAGGTGAGAGATGTTACTCATTTTATGCGTATATATCCTCCATCCTTCAATAATTTTGGTGGAAAATTTTTAGTCACCACCAAGCAAAGAAAATTTCTTCATGGAAAAACTCAAAAATCTAGAGGATATCATCTCTATCACTCAACTTATTTTCCATCTTTTCACCAAAACTAACTCAATTTATTTTCCTTTTTCACCTTGCAATCAAATGGAGCCTACATACATGGAGTTTGATTACATTTTAATTATTTTATTTTTTTGCAGGAAGACAGCAATTGCTAAAAGTTTGAACCTCGATGTTTATAGAATCTCAATTTCGTGGCCGAGGATTTTACCTTGTAAGCAATACATGTGTATTTTGTCTCCCTTTGATAACAACATGAAACATGAAAAGAAAAACAACTAATTTGGGTAAAAAGAATGAAAATAATTTGAGGGATGTGGTGTACCAAAGTTAGTTATTTTTCTTTTCATTTTTCATGTTTGCTATCAAATGGAGCATTTTTTAAACCATGTCAATTCAGATGGAAAAACATAAAAACATGTAAAGAATTAAAAATTAAATAACAGATCTTCAATTCTCGGCTCAATTCAATTTTTTTATACTAATTTTTCATTATATATTGCATTTTCAGATGGAAAGCTAAATGGTTCTCATATAAACTGGGAAGGAATCGATTATTACAATAGACTCATCAATGAGACCATAGAGCAAGGTTTTGATTCAATGAAACTTATACACATGTACTAATTCAAATGCAGTTTTCATTATTTTTTTATTAACTCAAATTATGCATGTTTGTTATAACGACGCAGGTTTAGAGCTTTACGTGACTCTCTTCCACTTTGATCTTCCTCAAGCCCTAGAAGAAGCATACGGTGGTTTTTTGAATAAGGATATTGTGTAAGTAGCTTGATTTTATCAGCGTTGATTATATATGAAATATCATTTTTTCTATATATAATATGATCATGTTATCACATTTTATATAAGATTCGCAACCTTTTAAGTTTATTTCACAAAACAAAGATGAAACATAGTTGATTTACTCAACAGGGAAGACTTTAAATATTATGTGGATATTTGTTTCAAATATTTCGGTGATCGGGTAAAGAATTGGCTTACATTGAATGAGCCATGGAGTTATGCTAGTCTTGGATATGGAACTGGGAACCTCGCACCAGGTCGATGCTCTAGATGGCTAAGGACAGGTTGTATTGATGGCGATTTAGGGACGGAACCATATTGGGTTGCACACAACATGCTTCTGGCACATGCTGCCGCAGTCAACCTTTACAGAAACAAGTATCAGGTTCGGCTTGAATATCCTAAAACACTGTTGCAAATAGTTGAAACCATTCATTATATATATTTATCTATGTACATTTAGTCTTTGGGTAACAACCTTTTGTATTGAATGTCGAACTTGTACAGAAAAGTCAAAAAGGAAAGATTGGGATTACGATTTGTTCAAAAATTTTTGTGCCTTATGATGATACAAGGAATGATGACCATGAAGCTAAACAACGAGCCCTTGATTTCGAACTTGGATGGTAAGTATTGGTTTTTGAAATTGTATTATAAATACTGTTGATATTTCATCTTTCCCCCGTAAATTATATTGTTTATTGTTTCCAAATTAGCTTATGGCATGTTTAATTAATTCTTCGATACTTATTTTAGGTTCTTACACCCAATTACATACGGTGACTATCCACTGAGCATGAGATATCTTGTTGGAAGGCAGCTGCCTGATTTCACAGCGGATGAAACCGCATTGCTCAGACGTTCCTATGATATTCTAGGACTAAACTACTATACAACCGGCTATGCGCTCAACAACCCAAACCCTTTTGGCACACCTCCAAGTTATAGTACAGATTCCCAAGTGAATGAAACATGTAAGTGCAAGCTAAATGTTTTCTTTCATGCCTCTATAGAACCATTGAATAATTATTATAATTAATTTTATTTTTTTTGTTTTTTCTTGTTTCAGATGAACGCGATGGTGTCTTTATTGGTCAAGGGGTGTGGATGTCTAATTCAAGTCAAACATTTTTTTTATTATTTTCACTGTTTCATTCACAAGCTTTTGTTATTGTTGTTGGATTTTTTTTATTTTGTTTTTTAGATTAAAATTACCCATTTCTTAAAAATTTGCAAGTAATCCAATTTGACAAGTCAAAATGCTAGTTAATCTTTGGAGTAAAAAAGACCTATTTGGTCCCCAATTTAGGCTCCGGTTGTGGAGTGCACACTCCAAACAATTTTTTTTGTGTCAATTTACAACCCAAATTAAAGTTAATGTTCGAGTTATTTCAATTTTACCTCAATGAAGTTTGACCACTTTTTCACTTTTATCCGTCAAGTTCATTTTGTGCCATGTCCATCCAAAAAGATTGATCCCGTTTTCACTTTAGTCTAAATGCAACATGCCATTTCTTTTTTGGTCGGAAAATGCTACGTGCAGTAAATCTGGCTTGAAGATCAAAGTGACATGTGGCACTTTCCGTCAAAAAAACTAACAGTGGGTTTAGTTTTGTACTAAAGTGAAAACAGGGGCAAACTTTAAGGAAGGACATGATGGAAAATGAATTTCATGGAAAAAAGTGCACAAATACTCAAAATTTAGTGTCCTCCACTCCTCCTCAATGTTTTTTGTCCAGAAACCGTGAATAATTTAATATAACCTTCTCATGAACTAAATTAAGGAGGGTAAAAACAATAAACCTCCATTGTACATCACATTTGGCGCCATTTATATACATAAATATACGACTGTCTTTGTACGGCCACCAAGCCCTTAGCGACTAATTTTCGTTGCAAAAACAAAGGGAGATATTTTTAGCAACGAAACATCATCGCCAAAGGCATATAAGGACAATCCACACTAGATCTCTATATATGTGGTATTGTCTATACAATACCGCCAATTTACTTTTGAACGTTGATTGTCTTAATTGCTCATGTATAAAGTTTTAACTATACATACTTTTGCAGGAAGGTTGGATATATATCTATCCTAAAGGGATCCGAGGACTTTTGGAATATATAAAGAAAAATTACACTGATGCACCCATAATCATTACAGAGAATGGTATGATTGAAATATACATATATATATATGACTGATGTATGATTTGTTTTACAGTAACTTTTTTCGCATTGAATAATGTCTTGTGGTCGTTCAAGACTTTGTTCAACTAGAAATGACAGTGACCCACTCGGTGAACTCAATGACACCCTAAGACAGAAATTCATCCATGATCATCTTTGTTGTATTCACCAGGCAATTAAGTACGTACAACAAAACATATATCTCGCCCTGTACATTCATTTGATTCACCAAATGTGATCATCTTTGACTTTATTTTCAATTTTGCAGCACCGATGGAGCGAATGTTATCGGGCTACACACAACTTTATGGACTCTATTACGTAGATTTCCAATCGCCAAATTTGACAAGGATCCCAAAAACCTCGGGAAACTGGTATCGGAGTATTCTTGAAAAACCATCTCAGAAATACTCTTTACCAGCTATTTCCGACCAATAGAATTGAATTACCGCTTTTACGCCAGAAAATCGTCAACATAGTGGAGGTCATGTCTAGTAGTGAACCACCCCTACAACTAGAAATGGTGGCTAAATAATCCACATGTATTAACTCCTTCCTATGTATAATGGAGATTAGGCCATTAATTATGTCCATCCCCTTCTTTCGATATAATAATGTTAAATCGTCAACCATTTTATGTATGTGTTTTATTTTTGTTTCTCAAATCTTAATTTTCTCGTTTCAAACGCATCAGATGAAAATTTTAAAAGTATAATCAACACCCTAGCTACTTTTCCCTTATAGTAAAAATCTGGTTCCATCATGGATGCATACATGTGTTTGCATTTATATACAAAAAAAATAAAAAAATGGCCACTAAACTAATAGTCAATTTCATTGTACCCACAAAACTTTAATTTATTTTAATTTACCCATTACACTTTTTTGTTCTTTCAATCAACCCATCCATCAAGTTCTGTCAATAACCGTTAGTGGAGATATTTTAGTCATTTCAACTCTAAAGCACTTCCATCATTTCAATTTACCACTAAACCTTTTAGTTGTTTCAATGAACCCACTAAACTATTGATTTTATAAAAAAAAATGTGTTTGATTTTTTAAAAAAAAGAGACATTTTTTTTTATTGTGAAGCACACATGATTAAAAAAAATACATAAATTGTGGATCACAAATTTTTTTTTTGTGCAAACTTGGTTTTCCAGTTCCAATTTTGAAACAAATTGTTATTCTTAGTGTTTATTTGACTAATTATTCATTTCTTGAGTCAGTTATGCATATTTTCTTATTCATACTCCTTGGATAGCTCATTTTATTCACAATAAATCAACAAATTTGTTTACTATGATTTTTAAAAACTACAACTATAGGTAAGGCAATCAACTATATCAATGTGGAACCTATTATTACAATTTACCGTCTATAAATAGAGTGACTAAGAATCCTATTATGATTATCAACTCCTCCAGGCAGTTTTCAAAAAGATTGAGTAAATGCATTATGTGTGTGTTTGCTTTTTTCTTTTTATTTTGAGAGTATATCCCATTCTTTTTTATCTATATTTATACATTTTGGATTATTGTAATCCAAATTCTTTGACAAACACCGGTAAAATCAAATATATCAACAAATTCTTGATTTTAAATTTTGAATTCGTCCCAGTAATGTATCAATACATTAACATTTATTTTAAAGAGAAAACTCATATATATATGGTATTTGTGGGGTGAGTTGAAAGTACTTTGAGAAGTGGGGTAAGAAGCAAAACTCCATGAGTACATTTAATAACTTCTTTTTTTTTCTAAGTAGTGCAAAACTAAATTTACATTTTTTTAAAGGATACAATTATTATTTTTACTTTGGTACTTTTGTCCTATTTGCCAACAGAACCACTAAAAATTTAACACAACGAAATAAATATACATATATATATATATAAACCCAAAGCATCCAAACTATTTGGGCAATTTAATTATTAACATAATCTAAATTATCAAAAAGAAATCTATACAAGTGTTACATGGATACGCATGGTAGTCGGCTACGGGGGGAGGGGGAAGAGAAATGGGTTTTTCGTGGTTCGAACCTGGATGTGAGGTGGGGATACCCACCCCTTTTTCCTCTAAATAATGAATTATACGGTAAGACAAAGTATTTTACTATATATATTAAAGAATTTCCAAACATAATTTTGTTCAAAATCAATAGTTTAGTGAGCTGGTTGAAACAACAAAAAAGTGTAATGGGGAAATTGAAATGATGTTAGTGTTTTAGAGTTAAAATGACAAAAATACCCCCACTAATAACACATATAAGGACGGGAAATAAATAGAGTAGGCTGATCGAAACAAGTAAAAAGTTTAGTGGGTAGATTGAAACAAATTAAAGTTTAATGGGAAAATGAAACTAACCAAGTTTAGTGGTCATTTTTGTTGCTTACACTTTATATATCAACATTGGGTTGATTAGATATGCGCTAAACATACATTAAGACACATACATATTTACATGAGTGTTTGAGAAATAAGATGATCGGGGACTACACCAAACATATATCTCACCCTTTACTCTCATTTGATTCACCAAATGTGACAATCTTTGACTTTATTTTAAATTTGGCAAGACCGATGGAGCAAATGTTATCAGGCACATCACGGGGTGACTGATTGATAACTTTGAATGGATGTGGGCTAAACACAACGTACTTTATGGACTCTATTCCTTAGATTTCCAGTTGTCAATTTGACAAGGATCCCAAAAGCCTTGGGGAACTAGTATCGGAGTATTCTTGAAAAACCATCTCAGAAGTACCAATAAAATTGAATTACTGCTTTTACCCAACAAAAATCATTGACATAGTTAGCGGATGTCCTGTCTAGTAGTGAACCACCCCTACAACTAGAAATGGTGGCTAAATAATCCAAATGTATTAGCTCCTTCCTATGTATAATGGAGACTTTGCCATTAATTATATCCATCTCCTTCTTTCGATATCATAATGTTAAATCGCCAACCATTAATTTTATGCATGTGTTTTATTTTGTTTCTCAAATCTTAATTTGCTCGCTTCAAACAATTCAAATGAAAATTCTAAAAGTATAGTCAACACCCTAGCTACTTTTTGTCGTTGTAGTAAGAATCTAGTTTCATCATGGATGCATACAAGTCCCACCTATCAAATTGATCAAATCTTAGATGAAATGATGTTTGAGTATACGTGTGTTTACATTTATATATGAGTAAACTGCAAAAATGGCCACTAAACTAATGGTCAATTTCATTATACCCACTAAACTTTAATTTATTTCAATTTACCCATTACGCTTTTTAGTTCTTTCAGTCAGCCCACTGTATCCACTTCCGTCGATAACCATTAGCCGGGGGGAGGGGGGGGGGGGGCGCTGGGGTTATTTTAGTCATTTCAACTCTAAAACACTTCCATCATTTCAATTTACCACTAAACCTTTTAGTTGTTTCGATGAACCCACTAAACTTTTAGTTTTGTACAAAATTGTGTTTGATTTTTTTTAATAAAAGAATACATGCATTTTTTTTATTGTGAAGCACACATGATGCCAAAAAAAATTTAACATAAATTGCATTAATTTTTCTTGATTATAATATTTATTTTTATTTTATGCAAAGTTAGCTTTGCAATCCCAATTTCGATCTTAGTGTTTATTTGAGTAATCATTCATTTCTTGAGTCTGTTATGCATATTTTTTTAATTCGTACTCCTTTGATATCTCATTTTATTCACAATAAATCAACATATTTGTTTACTATGATTATTTAAAAACTACAACTATAGGTAAGGCATTCAACTATATCATCGTGGAACCAATTATTACAATTTAGCTTCTATAAACAGAGTGTTTGATTAAATGCGTTAAATTGTGTGTGTGTGTATTTTCTTTTATTCTTTTTTATGTATATCCTAATTTTTTTTATCTGTATTTATACATTTTGGATTATTGTAATCCAAATTATTCAGCAAGGATGGTTACAATTGAGATCAAATATATGAACAAATTCTTAATTTTAAATTTTGAACTCATCCCAGTAATGTATCAATACATTAACATTTATTTTAAAGACAAAACTCAAAGACATATAGATATTTGTGGGGTGAGTTAAAAGTATTTTGAGAAGTAGGGTGATAAGCAAGACTCAATGATTTAATATATTTTTTTTCTAAATAGTGCAAAACTAAATATACATTTTTTTCTTTAGGATACAATATATTTATTATTTTTACTTTGTTACTTTTATTCTATTTGCCAACTGTTCTGCTACAAATTTAACACAATGAACTTAATATATATATATATATATATATATAAACCACTACACCAAAATAGCTATTTGTAGTCACAAATGTTGAAAATAGTCATAAAAATACTAGTCACAAAAAAATTGTGATTGCCAAAAACATTCACATAACAATAACAACTAACCAAACAAATGACTTTTCAACCCAACTATTAGAGGCACTCACAAAGCTCCCTTCTGAATATTCATGGCAATCATAAGTTTTTATACTTGTGACTGCTATAAACAGTCATAATTATGAAAATTATGACTATTTGTAGCAAATATAAATATGTCATAAGTGTTAGTTGTTTATGTCTAACTTGTTAGAGTGATATACTAAAAGCCATAATTTTCTTGTCGGTTTGGATATGTTATAAACTTGGTTTCGCTATTTTAATGAGAATCTTTATGGGCAATGGTTGCATTATATTATTTATTTAAATATTATGCATGTGTCTGTTATTCCATATAGTAGATGATTTTGTGTGTAAAGTATAGCTTACACACATAAGATCATATCATCGGTTCTTGTAGAATATAAGTTTAATGGTTCACAGTCTTAGATGGAATTGGACAGCCATCGGTAGGATTGTAGCACAAGTTTTAGTAGTTTATCTTAATTACAGGAAACAATATAGTTTTAACTCATTGTGCTAGTACACTTTGTGTGTATTGAATATGACCAGTTTGGGTTAATTGTTTTTATACTGACTATATAAAACAATTTAAAATCCCATGGTTATTATGATTACTTATGCTCTTAATCTTGAAATAATTAATAGGCATATATATGTAGTGTTTGTTATTTTGACTCATTAAGAGTGAGATTCATTTATGGATCAATAATCTTCATGAATTGGATGACGACACTATATGTATGATGAATATTAATTATTGATGGAATCTACGTCCCGGTATAGGGATTGATGATAGCCCCTTAAGAAGCTTATATGTTTTGATCATGTCAAACCCTGTAAGTGGATTATGTTAATCCGACATGTCAAATAAGTTAAGTGGTAAGCTCAAGGATTAAGAAGTCATTTAAATATAATTGTCAGTAATTTAATTTAAATGACGGTTATCTGTAATCTTATCGTGGGGAGAATAATAAGCATTTAATAATAAGGAGCTCGAAATATAATTTTGAGATAAGGACGGGAGTGCAATTATAATTCTTTAGTGGTGTGAATTATAATTTATGGAAGGAACTAATTCATAGTGGAATTAGGATTTCAACTTTCCATAGGAAGCCCAAACACTTATTTCTCCTTAAGGTCCCTATCGTTGCCTTATATATACGCCGGCCTTGTCTCTTCTCATAATAACAATAATTCTCATGAGTTAGGGTTTGTTCTATTGAGAGAGGAGAAAATCTTGGTGATATCATAGCCCACACTCAGTGCAAGATTTGATGGCGGAAGGAATACGATAGAAGATCTTTAGGTTTTTCGGCACAGTAGTCGTAAATTAATCGTAACTTTTGATCGCACCGTTGGATTGGGATGATTTTTGGATATGTCGTTCGGAACGCAAAGTTATTATTAAAAAATCTGACCAAATCGCAATCTAATGCTTTCAAATCCTAGTCTCCTCATATGGATCATCTACATGATCCACAAAAGTGAAATCCCTTTATTCTTATAGGGTTTTAGCAAAAGTTTTTTGTTCAATCTATACGCAATATCAAAAGATCATATATTTATGTCTTAGCAGTTATCAAACTGTTTTTGGCAGTCATAAAGATAGTTAAAAAATTTATGATATATGACTGTTCTTAGCGGTTATATATGCTGTGGCACCCCAAAATCCCGTTGAAAGGATTATACCTCCGGGACCCAGTTAGCCACAGAGTCGTACGCAACGACAGGTATGAAGTAGTGAAACTTAGAATTTTATACCAAAAACATGTTCGAATGATAAAATCATTTTAAAAGAAATTCTGGCATGTGGAGTTTATTCATATAGTAAACCAAAACCTGTCAAACAGTGTACAAGTTTAACTAAAAGTCACATCTCCATGTATCAAGATTATTGTCAAAATATATACAATATCCCAATACAAGGTAACCCCTCTAACGAGGTTTCAATTTTATAAATTTACTTTACACATATGGCTTAAGAGTTTAACGCAATACAATATGAATACTTAAACAAGGAAGACACAAGTCGTTTCCCAATGACTTTGGTGACCAGAGTCCATCAGAGCTATCTAGACTTGTACTCATACCATTCCCACGAACACTGGTTTGGAAAATGGGAGTGAGCCAAACGGGCTCAGTGGGAACTATAAGGGTTGTATAAGAAAATATATTATAAACTATGCGTGCCATGCTACGCATTATACTAAAAATAGTTGTTTGCTACTTCTCTGTGATAAACCATCTCTGGGTAGAAATGTACATATACAAATGTAAATACATATACATATATAATACATTTAAGAAGCAGCCAATGCATGGAAAACCTTTTGTGTAATGTATGTATAATGTCCCAAAACCAAAGCATAAGAAAAGCAATATGTATATATATACATCATCATACTGTATATGCCACAACACCGCGACTAGATCTATCGCATCAATCTCATATATCACACTCACGTCTAGGATTTTCATACATCTATTGTGCACAGAGATAGCCGACAACTCAGTTTCTTCTTCCTCCAAGGCAGGGACCACCTACTAAGTCCACCTAGACGCTGCCTCACGCAGCCACACAGGCATACGCTACAATAATCCTCACGTAGCCACCAAGGCATACAATACGGGTAATAACCATCTATTTAGTACGAACGGTGTGTCCATCCGATAAGATATCCAAACAACAATAACTCATCAAATCAATGAAATCATAAGAACATACATAATTCAATAGATGTAGATCGTATATACATACATTCCATATGTATTGATATAAATCGTAGATATATATATATATATATGATAATTATGTATACATATGTGCTTCGTAGAACACGCAGTGGTATTATTGTTGTACTTCGAGTAGGCTTGCCAGGTCCGTCAACTATTGGCTCAGTTAAAATATCATGGGTTTGGGAGGCACTATAAGCTTTCAGTCACCGTGGTACCAAAGCCAAATATAATATATTTTTCATAGTGTATAAATTTTATATAAACCTCCCCTTATGACCATAACACTTTGTTTATACACAAAGGTTCATTGTGACGCCCTGCGAGTGATGGAGTACTCCCTTGTGAGGATGAATTGTAGCTCAAAGGGGGGGCATCCCACACCGGAAGATGGGGGATCCTTGGAAACCCATATAAGTAAGAATCGGTCGCTAATTAAGTACGAAGCCTTTTGGGAGGCTCACTGGCTTCGGATCCCATAAGAACTCTGAAGTTAAGCGTGCTTGGGCCAGAGCAATTCTTAGTTATATATATTTATTAATAAATTGAATGATATTTGTCAAACATTAAAACTAAGCGCAATGCACGTGTACAAAAATTAGTAAAATAAAAAAGAGTAGTCACTTATATGTGGTGTCATATCATTGGAATGGATCAAGTAGAACAATTTGCTTTGGCAGATAGTTGAGAATTCTTAGAATATCCTACTAGGCTTTGCTTCATTTGTGGCCTTCAATTTACCTTTTCTTGAGTTTTCCCGGCCTCCTTTTTCTTCCTTTTGTTCTACCAGTTTAGTGTGTGGGTGGGTGTTTTTTTTTTTTTTTTTTTGGGTTGGGTGGGGGGGGGGGGGGGTTG
Organism: Lonicera japonica; assembly: GCA_021464415.1. Lineage (NCBI taxonomy): Eukaryota > Viridiplantae > Streptophyta > Magnoliopsida > Dipsacales > Caprifoliaceae > Lonicera > Lonicera japonica. The sequence continues at coordinate 36,952 of JAKCWG010000967.1, forward strand.
TAGCTAATTTTATTTTTATTATTTTTAATTTTTTTTAGCATCACTTGATTGAATGGGGATGCTCGAACTCGCGTTGTCCGTGTGAAGAGTCAACACTCTATTCACTGGGCCAACTACCCACTCCTCCCTTATCATATTTTGTATCATTATGTTTTCTCTTTTTTTTTTCAAACCTTATTGCCTTTTGGTAAAAAAAGAAAAAAATTGAAAAACTTATGACATTTTTATTTTTGGTATTTATGATTAATCTTAGATGTCAATTTAAATTAACTTTATGATTAATTTTAAGTAAATATCGATCGTACTAAGTTTACATGTTGAATTCTTTTAATATTGAAAATCTTTGTGATAAAATTTAGTTTGTTGCTTATCAACATATCATAAAACAAATATTTATAAATACTTATAAATATTTGACTAATGATGTAAGGATAACTCGATAAAATATATATAATACGCATGAAGGCCAATTCCCTTATCATATTTAATTGATTTATGTAATTTTTTTTTGCCAATTGCCTTATCATATTTAATTGATATTTTTTTTTTTTGAGCACCACTTGATTTTTTTTTTCCTGTTGTAGTTTTTGCTCTTCTGTTGATAGGTGTGGGCAGCCGAGCAAAGGGGAAGGGGGGAGGGGGGGGGGGGGCGCTCAAACTCACGTTGCCCGTGTGGAGAGTCAACACTCCATCCACTGGGCCAACTACCTACTTCTCCCTTATCATATTTTGTATCATTGTGTTTTCTCTTCTTTTTTCTTTTCCATTTTCAAACCTTATTGCCTTTTGTTAAAAAAAAGAAAAAAATTAAATAAAAAAATAAATTAATAATTTAGTTTACATGTTGAATCTTAAAGAGTGCAAAATAATGGAAAATAACTAATTTAGTAATGGAATACTCAATATCTTTTAAACTTGCAGCGATACATTTTTTCTTAATTTCTAAGTTCAAACCATTTATTTAAAATTGGTTTGAAATCCTTTGCTTTGGAAAAGAGTTGACAGTTCTTCCAATATCCTGGGCAATTTGCTTTGGAAAAGAGTTGAGAATTCTTCGAATATCCTACCCTGGCTTTTCTTGATTGGTGGCTGATAAACGCTTAATATTGTCATTCATACGCTCATTTTCGGAGTTGTTTGACGCGTTTATTTCTCTAAAACTACTCGGTTTGCCAACTTATTTCGCGATTAGTCTCGTAGCACGTTTGTATTTAACAATACTTGGAAAGGCACATTTTGTGTTTATTTTGGTGTCTTTAGATTTCAAGAAATATTGTATTTAATACAATATTGGAATTTTCCATGGACAAAAAGAATTCAAGAAAGTGGAAGTCTCCATGTGATTAAAGAGCATCCAAGAAAGAAAGTCTCCATGTCCATGTGATTAAAGAAAGAAAGTGGAATTCTCCATGTGACCAAAGAGCATCCAAGAAAGTGGAATTCTCCACCAACAATAAACAATAAAAATAAAAATAAAAAGCATTGTTTATTATTTTAGCATCCAATACAACTCTCCTATTTATAATCTTCATTGTTGTGTTGGAGAGAGGAATTTTTTTTTCTCATTTCTCAATTTATAGAGAGCTTGTAATATTTTTCTAGAGAGAGAAATGGAGTTCACTTTTATAATTATTGTCTCTACATTTATTATGGAGTAAATTTCTTTGCTAAGGCTAAAAGATGAAATTTGCAATGCATTAATTATGTAAGTTCAATTCTCATTCCATTGTTAGTATTGTTAAATACTTTTTGAATCATTCATCTTCTCCATTTTTTTAACCATTCATAAGCTAGTAAGATAATTTTCATATGATGATTTGACTTTGTATGCCTTGTATACATAGATCTCAAGCATTAATGGAGAGATGATACACTTGTGTATTTCTTACTAGCCTATGTCCATTCTTTCTTTGAATGAGATACTTTTCATTGCCAAGCATGATTAGTTTTTGAATATTCATGGAAACACCATAAATTTGAGATTTTAATCATTAAATACTTTAATGATATGTTGAGTACTTTCTACACTTTATGTGATTTTTAGACTCATCATTTTCTTAGTTAAAGTATTGCCAAAGAGGATCTTTTAAATTTATGTCATAAGCAACTTCATTAATCATTTTAAGGATTCAATTTGTATTTATCAAATAAGTCTATATAGGACGGTTTGACCTCCACCTAGACTTGCCAATCTTAGACAAATGAAATGTTATGATTTATCGAGCTAAACTTTTTGTAGTTGGCCATTTTCATAATCAAGTCATTTGCCTAGGGGAAACTAACAATGAGTTCTTAAATGCCTAGTTTAAATTTATGCCTTTTATTTTTGTGTATTTTAAGTTTGAATCTTGGTTGATATTATGTGGGAATGGGTTGCACTTGCTTCACACCCTTTGTCACAAGATAAAAATGAGAGATACACTTGTGTTGATATTTGCTTACATCCTTTCTTTATATGGCATTTATATGGGAATGGGTTGCTTTTGCTCCACACCCTTTTGCTTAGAAATGGGTAAAATATTCAACACTTAGGAATTGCATTGAGAACTTTGAATGAGATTGATTTTACTTAACCTTGCAAAACAAATGAATTCTATAATGCCTTAGCCTTTTCTCATCTATTGTTACATCATTTTAATTTTTATTGCAAGACTTTAAAATCAACAACTAAAATCAACCAATTAAATTCTCTAAACAAAACCTTGGACTCGTAATCACCACATCGTCTTTCCGACTATCCTTGTGGTTCGACACTTGGACTTACCAAGTATTATAACTTGATAACCTGCACTTGGGTACCTAAGCACGGAAGTATTTTCGGAGCGTCAAGTTTTTGTTGCCGTTGCCGAGGATACGGCGAAAGACGAATTACGGGTTTTGTAAAAAAAAAAAAAATCACTTTGTAAGTATTCTCTCCCTTTGTAAATTACTTTTCCTACTTATTATTATTATTTTTTTAGGTGGAAAATTTTATTCGAGATCACCCTTCCGGGCTTATGCGCGGAAATTTGTACATTGATCTTCGCATAAGTCCACCAAGAGGCCAACCACTACCAAGGCATCCTAGTCCTTCACCTACTCCTTCCGAAATGGTTGACGAGGATAATGCGTCAAATACCGGAGAGAACGATAATCATCTTGAACCGGTTCGAACAATAAGGGATTATCTTCAACCACCTCGGGCGACGTCTAATTCTTGCATCATTCTCCCCACCGGACAAGCGGGAACATTCTCTTTCAAGCCAGATATGCTTCAACATATCCCCTCTTTTCATGGTATGGAATCCGAAAATCCGTACTTACATTTGAAAGATTTTGAGAAAGTTTGTTCCACGTTTCGTGAGGCAAACACCAATGAGGAAGTAATGCGTTTAAAACTTTTTCCTTTCTCCTTAAAAGATAAAGGAAAATTATGGTTGAATGCTCTAAGACCGCAATCTATTCGGTCTTGGCAAGTACTTCAATCAGAGTTTTTAAAAAAATTCTTTCCCGTCCATCGGACCAACGCTTTGAGAAGGGCGATATCCAATTTTTCGCCAAAAGAAAATGAAAGTTTTTACAAATGTTGGGAAAGATACAAGGAACTTTTAAACGCATGTCCTCACCATGGCCACGAAACATGGAGCCTTGTAAGCTATTTTTATGAATCACTCACTCCCGCCATGCGCACGTTTGTGGAAACGATGTGTAATGGTAATTTTTTGAGCAAAAGTCTGGAGGAAGCTTTGTTGTACTTTGATGAAATAGCCGAAGGTGCCCAAAATTGGAACACCTATACGGACGAGGTTAAGGGTAAAGTTTCCGAGAGGGGGGGTTTGTATCAATTGTCCAAAGGTGATGACATTGAGTTAAAATTTCTTTAATTGTCAAAGAAAGTCGAAGCCATGGAGTCTTATAAAATGAGGGAAAGTATTGTAGGTACTAGCACCGTTTGTGTCATTTGTGAGAAGGTGGGACATTCCACGGAGGAGTGTCACACAATTCCGGCCTTCAAAGAGGTCCTTCAAAGTCCCTCACAAGTCAATGCTATGAACTCATATTCTAGGCCACACAATGATCCATTTTCTCAAAGGTACAATGAAGGGTGGAGGAACCATCCTAATTTTAGTTGGGGGGGAAATCAAAATGCTCATCAAAATTCGAATGCAAACTTGAACTCCTACCAACCAAGACCACCTCCACCCCAAAACAACTCTTTTGGTCAAACGAACCCAAACCCAAATTCAAATTTGGAGACTCTTTTGCGGCAGTTTGTAGACAAAACCAATAGAGATGTTAGTGATTTGAAAACTCAAATGTCCAAACTCACCACCGCTTTAGCAACCCAAGAAAAAGGAAAGTTTCCGGCCCAACCAATAGTTAATCCTAGATGGCAAGCCATGATAGTTGAGGGGGAGTCGAGTGGGAATGTAGAGGAGTTGAAATCCATCACCATCCTTAGGAGTGGGAAAGAGATTGACAAAACTATAGTTCCTAAGGCCAAAAAGCCGGTGGACATAGATGAGTCAAGCCAAGTTGAGAAGGTCACCATTGAAGAGAGAATGAGGGAAGAAGAGAGAGTTGGAAAAGAGGATTTGGAAAAAATCAAGAGTAGTGTCAAAATCCCTTTTCCGGAAAGGTTATCTCAACCTTTGAAGGAGACCCGAAATGCCGAAGTTCTTGATGTGTTCAAACAAGTGAAAATTAACATTCCATTGCTTGATGCGGTGAAACAAATTCCTTCTTATGCAAAATTTTTAAAAGATTTGTGCACCACTAAGAGGCGATTGAATGTTAAAAAGAAGGCATTTATGACGGAACAAGTGAGTTCAATAATGCAAGGCACTCGAATTCCAAAATTCAAAGATCCCGGTTGCCCCACCATTTCTTGTTTGATTGGAAACTTTAGAATAAAAAATGCATTGCTTGATCTGGGGGCGAGTGTTAATGTTTTGCCATTTTCGGTCTACCAACAATTGGGTTTAGGAGAGTTAAAACCCACGAAAGTCACGATCCAATTGGCGGATCGATCAGTCAAGATTCCAAGGGGAATTGTTGAGGATGTGCTAATTCAAATTGATAAATTCTATTTTCCTGTGGATTTCATAGTTCTTGACATGCAACCGGTATCCAATCCCGAAAATGAGATTCCCGTAATTTTGGGAAGACCCTTTCTTGCAACATCAAATGCTATCATCAATTGCAAGAATGGGATTGTAAAATTGGCCTTTGGAAATATGACTCTTGAGCTCAACGTGTTTTCAATAAGTAACAAACAAGATGATTTTGATGATGAAATTGAACATGTAAACATGATAGAGTCACTAGTACAAGACCATTTTTCTTTCACTTATGAATCGGAATCATTGGAAGATTTGCTAACCACTCCCAATGATCCCAAGGAATGTGTGCATGTGTTTTCTTTGGATGATAGGAACAAGGAAGAACTCTTGAAGAATGAAGAAAATGCAAAAGTGGAACCACCAAATCTTGAAGGAAAGATGGAGCTCAAGCCTCTTCCTAGCAATTTGAAGTACGCTTTCCTAGGTGCTTTTGAAACTTACCCCGTGGTAATTTCTTCCAAACTCCCAAATGATCAAGAAGAACAGTTGGTAAGTATGCTAAGTAAGTATCGAAAAGCTTTTGGGTGGAAATTGGCCGACCTCCAAGAAATTAGTCCATTGATTTGCACACACAAAATTCACTTGGAGGAAGGTGCAAAGCCATTAAGACAATTTCAACGCCGGTTAAATCCTCACATGCAAGAAGTAGTAAGAACCGAGGTGTTCAAATTGCTTGATGCCAAGATCATCTATCCAATTTCGGATAGCAAATGGGTAAGTCCGACCCAAGTTGTACCTAAAAAATCCGGGCTTACGGTAGTAAAGAATGAAAATAATGAGTTGATACCCCAAAGAGTCACCACCGGGTGGCGAATGTGCATAGACTACCGTAAGTTAAATGAAGTCACTAGAAAAGACCATTTTCCTCTTCCATTTTTAGATCAAACACTTGAAAGAGTGGCGGGTCATGAGTTCTATTCTTTTTTAGACGGATTTTCTGGGTATAACCAAATCGAAATTGATCTTGAGGACCAAGAAAAAACAACCTTTACATGTTCGTTTGGTACTTTTGCTTATCGAAAAATGCCTTTTGGTTTGTGCAATGCACTGGCCAATTTTCAAAGATGTATGTTGAGCATTTTTAGCGATATGGTAGAGAAAACTCTAGAGGTTTTTATGGACGATTTTACCGTTTACGGTAAGTCGTTCGATAATTGTTTGCTCAATGTTGAACATGTGTTAGCAAGGTGTATCGAGAAGCAACTCATCCTAAATTGGGAGAAATGCCACTTCATGGTGACAAAGGGCATTGTATTAGGCCATGTTGTATCAGGGAAAGGCATTGAAGTAGACAAGGCAAAGATCGATCTTATCTCAAAGCTCCCCACCCCCAAGTCAATCAAGGATGTTCGCTCATTCTTGGGGCATGCCGGATTCTATTGAAGGTTCATTCAAAATTTTAGCACCATTGCTAAACCCATGTGCAAGTTGCTCTTGAAAGATGCCCCCTTTGAATGGACCAAGGAATGTGAAAAAGCCTTTGTAAAACTCAAGCACATGCTCACTACCGCACCCATCATGCAAACCCCCGATTGGAGTTTGCCATTCGAACTCATGTGTGATGCAAGCGATTACGCCGTGGGGGCGGTCCTCGGCCAAAGAAAGGACAAAAAGCCTGGGGTCATTTACTATGCGAGCCGAACTCTCAATGAGGCTCAAATGAACTACACCACCATCGAGAAAGAACTCTTGGCTATTGTCTTTGCCCTCGTCAAATTTCGGTCCTACCTCATTGGGTCACCTATTGTCATTTTTACCGATCATGCGGCCCTCAAGTATCTTTTCACAAAGAAAGATGCAAAGCCAAGGTTTCTAAGATAGATTCTTCTCCTACAAGAATTCAATCTTTTCATAAAGGATAAGAAGGGTGTCGAAAATGTGGTGGCGGATCATCTTTCTCGCCTTTCATTCAATGACCACATTGAAGAGAGTGCTATCAAAGACTCTTTTCCAGATGAGCAACTATTTGCAATCTCAAGTTTGCCATGGTATGCCGATATCATGAACTATCTCATCACCGGAAAAATGCCAAGTCCTTGGAGTGCTCAAGATCGAAGAAAATTCTTGTCCGAAGTCAACCGCTTTTATTGGGATGATCCGTACTTGTTCAAGTATGAGGCGGATCAAATCATTCGACGATGCATTCCCAATGATGAGTTCGAAAGGGTTTTAAGCTCTTGCCACAATGAAGCCTGCGGTGGGCATTTCTCGGCCAAGAAGACAGCCGCCAAGATTCTACAATGTGGCTTTTATTGGCCAACGATGTTCAAAGACGCCTACGCCTTTTGCAAAGCTTGCCCGAGATGCCAAATGTTAGGAGGAATCACAAGAAAAAGCATGATGCCTCTCAACCCGATCCTCGTAGTTGAAATTTTTGATTGTTGGGGCATTGATTTCATGGGACCTTTCCCATCCTCTTTTGGTAATCTCTATATTCTTCTTGCGGTTGATTATGTTTCCAAGTGGGTAGAGGCCCAAGCTTGCAAGAAAAATGATCATAAAGTGGTGATCCGATTTTTAAAAGAAAATATTCTTGTAAGGTTTGGCACTCCCAAAGCGATTATAAGCGATGGTGGTACTCATTTTTGCAATAAACCTTTTGAATCTTTAATGCAAAAATATGGGGAAAATCACAAAGTATCACTCGCTTATCATCCGCAAACCAATGACCAAGCCGAACTTGCCAATAGGGAGATAAAGCAAATTCTTGAAAAAACGGTAAATCCAAATCGCAAGGATTGTTCATTGCGTCTTAACGATGCACTTTGGGCTTACCGTACGGCTTTTAAAACAATTTTAGGAATGTCTCCCTATCGGATAGTATATGGCAAGCCTTTCCATCTTCCCGTTGAATTGGAACATAGAGCATTTTGGGCAATTAAAATGATGAACTTTGATTTGAAAAAAGCCGAAAGCAACCGAAAGTTGCAACTTGAGGAGTTAGAGGAATTAAGGAGGGATGCATACCAAAATGCTAAGATAAGCAAAGAACGTGCAAAATTTTTTCATGATAAATGTATTCTAAGAAAAGAATTTAAACTCGGGCACAAAGTTCTAGTTTATGACACGCGTTTGCATCTTTTCCCGGGAAAGCTGAAATCTCGTTGGACCGGCCCATACATTATTCGACATGTATTCCCTTTTGGGGCCGTGAATGTTGAAGATCCCAAAACCGGCTTTGTGTTCAAAGTGAACGGGCAACGACTTAAGCCATTTTTGGAATTCTCACCTCAAGAGGAGTCCACCACTCTTGAAGATCCGACCTATACCTAACAAGCATAGGTGATGTTTGTATATAATTTTAATTTTTTTTTACTTTTATAAAAAGAACAAAAAAAGAACAAAAAAAAAGAAAAAGAAAATATTTATTTATTTGCTTTCCTTCTTTTTTGGGTTTGGTTTGATAAACATGATATGAGGATTGAAATGTGGTTGTAATGCATGCATGTTTTGTTTTATCTAATTCTAACCCGTCTTTTTTGTTAGTGTGTACATATAGGAATTTTGCTTTGAAAATAGCTCTCTTTTGCTTCATGAAAATCGAAAAGCAAGCCGATTTCTCGTTCTTTTCACATTGAGGACAATGTGTTCTTCAAGTTGGGGGGTAATGTACTTAAACTTTAATGGCTTTTCAATTTCTGAATTTTTCATGTGTTTAGAGCTTAAAAAAAAAAAATTTAAAAGTTTGAAAAATGATGAATGATGAATGATTTAAAAAAAATGATGATGATTAGTTCATTAGCTATTGGCATGAATTCCTTGATCTAGATGGAATTTTGAGTGATAATCTACCTTGCTTTACTTCAATTAGATTCAGGACCCTAGAAACGTCCCTTAAAATGTGTAAATGCTTCAAGTAGAGAAATTCTTTCATAACACTTAGAGTAATTTTTATTTTGTGAAGAGGGAATTCTTGTCCAAAATTGATGAAAGTTTTTTTCGAAAAGATCCTCCAATAGAGAGGACAAATGCATGGCACTTTGAAAAACTTGGATGACTTTTAATCCTAATATTGACTTAAAGCTTCACTTGACTAAATCATAAGTCTCTTTGTCTAATATTATGGATAGGTAAAGGTTACCATATGGGAAAGGGTGAATAGCTTCCTTCAAGCTTAATAAATAAGCATAAAATGTCAAATTTTATATAGTGAGTCTGCTGCCCCCCATAGAGATGAAAACCGCCTTGAACTAATTTAGCGAAAATTCCAAGAAAATATAAGAAAAGTGCTTATAAATGGACAAAAATTTGAAACTTTCGTTTTTGAAGGAAATTCCTCTTCCATCTCTAATGATCAAAACTCTTTGTGTTTAAATGAGAATTTTGCTAATCTAAGGCTTAGCATGTGATTAAAGGGAAGTATGGGTTAAGTTTCTAAAGGAGATAAGCAATTTAGATAGTCATTCAAAACCCACAAGTCTAGAAATAGTGATAGTAATGTCATAAGCTTTGCAAATTGAACTTTTGAAATCATCATTCTCGTCATTCACCATGATTAAACTTTTGATGTTTGTAGGTATCATCACTGTAAACCTTCACGAGACAAACCTCGTCTTCTAAGGGAACTTGGGAGTTTTTAAAATGGCTTAGTGCATTTTATCAATGCATTTTTTTTGGATATTATGTATAGCTATTTTTATTTTGCTTGCTAAGGGACTAGAAAGAGATAAGTCGGGGGGAGTTGATAAACGCTTAATATTGTCATTCATACGCTCATTTTCGGAGTTGTTTGACGCGTTTATTTCTCTAAAACTACTCGGTTTGCCAACTTATTTCGCGATTAGTCTCGTAGCACTTTTGTATTTAACAATGCTTGGAAAGGCACATTTTGTGTTTATTTTGGTGTCTTTAGATTTCAACAAATATTGTATTTAATACAATATTGGAATTTTCCATGGACAAAAAGAATTCAAGATAGTGGAATTTTCCATGGACAAAAAGAATTCAAGAAAGTGGAAGTCTCCATGTGATTAAAGAGCATCCAAGAAAGAAAGTCTCCATGTCCATGTGATTAAAGAAAGAAAGTCTCCATGTCCATGTGATTAAAGAAAGAAAGTGGAATTCTCCACAAAAAATAAACAATAAAATAAAATAAAAAGCATTGTTTATTATTTTAGCATCCAACACAACTCTCCTATTTATAATCTTCATTGTTGTGTTGGAGAGAGGAATTTTTTTTTCTCATTTCTCAATTTATAGAGAGCTTGTAATATTTTTCTAGAGAGAGAAATGGAGTTCACTTTTATGATTCTTGTCTCTACATTTATTATGGAGTAAATTTCTTTGCTAAGGCTAAAAGATGAAATTTGCAATGCATTAATTATGTAAGTTCAATTCTCATTCCATTGTTAGTATTGTTAAATACTTTTTGAATCCTTCATCTTCTCCATTTTTTCAACCATTCATAAGCTAGTAAGATAATTTTCATATGATGATTTGACTTTGTATGCCTTGTATACATAGATCTCAAGCATTAATGGAGAGATGATACACTTGTGTATTTCTTACTAGCCTATGTCCATTCTTTCCTTGAATGAGATACTTTTCATTGCCAAGCATGATTAGTTTTTGAATATTCATGGAAACACCATAAATTTGAAATTTTAATCTTTAAATACTTTAATGATATGTTGAGTGCTTTCTACACTTTATGTGATTTTTAGACTCATCATTTTCTTAGTTAAAGTATTTCCAAAGAGGATCTTTTAAATTTATGTCATAAGCAACTTCATTAATCATTTTAAGGATTCAATTTGTATTTATCAAATAAGTCTATATAGGACGGTTTAACCTCCACCTAGACTTCCCAATCTTAGACAAATGAAATGTTATGATTTATCGAGCTAAACTTTTTGTAGTTGGCCATTTTCATAATCAAGTCATTTGCCTAGGGGAAACTAACAATGAGTTCTTAAATGCCTAGTTTAAATTTATGCCTTTTATTTTTGTGTATTTTAAGTTTGAATCTTGGTTGATATTATGTGGGAATGGGTTGCACTTGCTTCACACCCTTTGTCACAAGATAAAAATGAGAGATACACTTGTGTTGATATTTGCTTACATCCTTTCTTTATATGGCATTTATATGGGAATGGGTTGCTTTTGCTCCACACCCTTTTGCTTAGAAATGGGTAAAACATTCAACACTTAGGAATTGCATTGAGAACTTTGAATGAGATTGATTTTACTTAACCTTGCAAAACAAATGAATTCTATAATGCCTTAGCCTTTTCTCATCTATTGTTACATCATTTTAATTTTTATTGCAAGACTTTAAAATCAACAACTAAAATCAACCAATTAAATTCTCTAAACAAAACCTTGGACTCGTAATCACCACATCGTCTTTCCGACTATCCTTGTGGTTCGACACTTGGACTTACCAAGTATTATAACTTGATAACCTGCACTTGGGTACCTAAGCACGGAAGTATTTTCGGCGCGTCAGTGGCCTTCAATTTGCCCTTTTCTTAGCTTTCCCGGCCACTTTTTTCCTTTTATTCTATCAAATTTCTTGCTCTTGCAAGAGAAAAGTTAACCCCATAAATATTCCATTTTGAAGGATGATCCCCAACATTTTTTGCTAAAAAAAAAGAAGATAAAACATAAAAGAGAAAGGTTCATGCTGGTCCTCTTTTTGTAATTGTAATCAAAATACTAGGTTTATGTTTTAAATGAGAAGAAACATTGATAGGAATTAGTTTTTACTAATTATGTATCAGGAATTAGTAATTGGTCTTTTATGTTTTCGTAAGGTTGTGCAAAATTCAGTTTGTAATGCATATTTTTTTAACAGATTACTATGTCGAAGTGTTTAATTGACAGTGATATAGCGTTTATTTCAACGAGTTGTAAATTAAACCCACTAATTGAGAAACACACGCATGATAATCTTTTTAGATTATATGAACTTGAGTTTGCAACCCTTGTTTTTTAAGATAACTATATATTGGGGATTATTTGTCCTTGCATTAAAGTTACAAGGGTGACACATAAAAATATACTTGTTAAAAAATAAAACATACATCACGCTAAACATAGTTTTCATTAATGGATTTTTATTTTCTCTGGCTTTATGCAAAATTAAGATTACAAAAAAACAAAATTTTTGTCTAATAACAATTAAAAAAAAAGTCCTTATTTTAGAAAAATATTATTCCCTAACTTTTTTCTCAAAAGTAATTCGGCGGGCTTCAAACCCTTCACCCACGCGAAATTAGCATGGCTTGTTCTTTATCCTTTACCCGTTAACCACTATGCCAAAATACTCATATATTATTTTAATTGTAAGCCTTTTATTTTAACATCTTATTTGCAGGGGAAGGATCTAAATATGACCATTTATTTGGTCCTTAAATGCACACCAATCATTTTGAGAGAGTAAATGGATGAATTTTTTTATGAAACTTGGTGAAGATGATCTCCGTGATTAGTAGATTATCTCCACCAAATTTCATCAAAAAATTCAACTGGGAAGTTAGTTATCTAAACATCTTAAATTTTTTAGCTAACCCTCTTCCTGATTAAATTTTTTGATGAAATTTGGTGGAAGTGATATACTAATATAAAGATCATATTCACAAAGTTTCATCAAAAAATTCATTTATTTATTCCCTCAAAATGATTGGTCCACATTTAAGGACCAAAAAATTGATCATCTTAAGATCCTTCCCATATTTCTATTATATATAGTAGATTTTTGCCCACACACGATGCATATACAGTGTAAATATAAGTGATATAAAGGAAAACAATTAAAAAAGTAATAATTATTCCGGTGGTTGAGGTGCTTTATAACCCTTGCAAGTACAAGGGTTCAAATCATATTGCTTATGCCACAATAATTTTTTTGTGAGATTAAAAGTATCCAAGGACAAACTGAAAGAACAAAATCCTAGGCTTCAACAACAAACGATTTGCCTAGTACCTTTGTATAACAATATATATAAATTGAAAATCTAACTAGAGACGTGAACCACCACTTAGTTTTTGTACTTGTTTCAAATTGCATGATACATTTTTTTTTCCTTCTTTTTTATATTATTTTAACTTCAACATAGTTCTAATTAATACATGATTAGAATGAATTAGATTACTATTGAACTAGAGGAGATAGATAAAGAAAAGAATAATGGAGATCTTCTTATTCAAAAATGATGTGAAACAAGTTATAATATATAATATAAGATAATCTCTTCAGTCATAACGTTAGATCAATGTGGGACAGACTATATTTTTAAACATTACATATGGATATCCACATATCTATTTTACACAATATGTTTTACAATTTTTCCTCTTCGACTCAAATGATTAATGGGCTATTAGCATACATATGGAAATATAAATATACAATACCCATTTCTCTCTAAATTAAAGTTGATCACAACAGTCACAAAATAACATAAAAAGTTCAAGGAAAAATTGATAAGCACATAATATTGTCATTCGTTCACTCCTTTGCGGAGTGACTTGATGTAACGCCCCGAATCCCGTTATGAGATTTTCACCTCCGGGACCCGGTTAATCACGGATGATGTGCGCGACGGCGGGTTTAAAATATAAAATCCATAACTTTTAAAAACTTTTCTTAAATAAAATGTCCCGTTTTAAAAAAATTCGGTATGTGGAGTTCGTTTAGATAAAAGCCAAACCCGTGAGGTTTACAAAGCACATTTACACAAACACAATCACATTCAACTCCACATATATATAAAAAACCATTTATACAAATCCATAGTCCATCACCCAAAATAGTTGTAAAGTCCATACATAATTATAAAAAGTTTAATACAACATAAGATCATATACAACCGAGTCCTTAGTTGAAGGACTACAAAAGACATAGGACATCAGAGGCTACTAGACTCGTAGACCACGCGCCAATCCCTGATGCTTGACCTGCAAAACTATTTAGAAAACGGGGTGAGCCAAATCCGGGCTCAGTGGGAACTATATAGATTTATATAGAAAATAATTATTTTACTTCAATGCAGTAGTTTGAAAACCATGCAATGCATGCAACTCACACACACCCGTGCATGCAATTCCCATTAGGAATCTTATCCTAGTCACCAGAACGTTGACTATTAGATCAACCTATTCCATCTCTAGATTTCCCATGGAATACCCTAAGCCAACTTTCACATTACTAAGGAATCGAGGATATAAACCTACTTGAGTCCGTTCTCAAGTGTAACTCAAGGCTAGACTATGCTATTCGGTGCCTATACCATACATTATGACAATTGGCCAAGTATCTATTATTTTCTCTTTAGTTATAGTATGTTATGGATTCCACACTTGGCCACCTACAAGGCATTACCACTAGCTTATCCTCACAACCAAACCATGTTCTCACGCTTGTATACTAGGTTTCTACGGCCATTAGCTATTAATACTTTCCGCTTTATCTGTTAATGCATTATGAGTGGCCAACGCTGTCCTATGTATATTATGTTCTTTACGATAGTGTATGTATCATCATTATTCTCACTAAAGGTACACTCGACCGAGGCAATATATAATCAACCATGCCATACAAGATATGATACGCTATAATAATAATGATAATATAAGTAATGCACATCCACAACACATCAATCCGTATCATATCTCCAGTATAGTGCCTCAGTTTCTCCCCGCGATCATCTAGGCCCAAAGCAACAGATACCGATGGCTCCGAGGCTTTTGTCCATGTCTCCTCCGAGTGGGGAGTGGTTCAGGGACTTGGTTCTCCAAGTAAGTCATTCGGAGATAACCCTCAAGACATTTTCCCGGGAATAACACTTCGAATAGTTAACGAGGAGAACGCCTCATACAAACCACATCGACACTCTGGAAGGAACTACACCAGGTGATACCCTAGCAGGGTGATGACCATTAGTAGCCAACTACTTCCCGGGAAACTCACCATTTGGGTAAGTAGTGGCACACGGGACCTACTGCGCTTGCCGGGGAAACTCATCTAACCCAGAACACATAGTCCTGTGGGAAGGCAAAATACAAAGAGTGGGCTCTCCTTTGTGGGCACACACAACCACCAACGGAGTCACCGTCTTCATTTTTCCCGTGCACGGTTTAGGGCCTTTCACCCACGGGCGGCAATAGGCGGCCCTCCTTCGAGTCACGGGGAGCTACCCGGTGCTCGGCAAATCATCATATCCAGCCCATATGTGTGATCACAATAACATACATCACATTTATTCATTTCCCACAATGAATATCATCATCATCATTAATCATACATCACACATATGGCTCATCGTCATACATATAATCATATAATCGCCCACTATCCATTTATCATCATTAACATCACCGTTATTCATTTCTACAAGAGTATCTTCGTCACTCATATACTCTATATGTTTATCGTCAAGTGATTATTCTCACTATAAGGCCAATTGGTTCGGTAATCGCGTTATACACCTCATCATATGATACGTATATTAAACTAAGGCCGTATGTGTTCCATAATGATTCACTAGCTATATCATTAAACCAAGTATCTATTAGCGTATCTCTACTTCACCCGGCATATTAATATAACTCATCTAGATGTTCATATACATGACCGAGGCAATCCACGCCCCACCAAAGTATGTTTTCTACGCTGCTAGAGTGTACAAGGGTTGTACGTTCATTGCTAGTGATAACCATATTCCATATAAGGTGATAAGCTTAAGGGTTATTGTGTATCAATCCGCCCTAGCGGGTTTTATGTGCCAACACTACTAATAAAGTTCGATGATCGCCCCTAATGACAATTTTATGCAAGCCTATCATTAAGAATCCCATAATCGTCCATTTATAAGCACAAGACTTAAAACCCCAATTTATAAGTCATACGGACAGCTACGGAGTTGGTTCCACATGAACCTCTAGGTACGCATGCTAAACCGTGAAACTAGATGACCAATCACGCTATAGGAGTGATAATCTATCAATATCTATCACTAATCTAAGAATTGTCTAACCCAAACCCCAAGAGATGCACACAACACATGATATAGATCAAAATCCCCAATTTGTAGTGCAAGACTCTAATTCATCAATCAAATTTTGGAAAACAAGTTTTAGTACTAGTGTCCCCACCTTAGACAAGCCGAATCCACAACTCGATGAAGCGCAGAAGTCGTATCGCCCAAGCCCTAGCTCCAACGCAAGCTCTAACGGAAGAAGAAAGCGGGAAGGATGGGATTCGGGACACAAATCTTGGATGGGAGATGAGAGATGTGTATGATCTCCTCTCTCTCTCTCTAGAGCTCTCTAGATCCTTCCTTATTCCCTCTCTAAGTTGGATGCTCGAAAATGGGGTTGTGGGGGTGTTAAATGACGTAAAAATGGGTTAAAAACGCTTAAAACCGACTTACAGGTGAACCATGATCGATCATGAACCCTTCTGGAATTCTATGGAGGACCATGATCGATCATGGAAGTCACTGCGACAGCAAATAACTTTCTGAGCTCAAAACGGACCTCGAAATGACTGAATCTCGACTTCGCCCAAACACGAAAGTTGTAGAGGGAAAAGAAATGAAGACGTGGCCGAAAACAGAGAGTCGTTTGAACATCGGATGAAGAAGTTATGGCCTCTCAAAGTTGGCCAAAAATTGACAAATCGCGAAAAGACGAAATACGCGATTATCGCCTCGGTTTCGATTCGAACCACTCGAATCACTCAACGAACACTCCCATGAGTGGAAAGAGGATAAAAAGACCAATAAAGAGTATTAGAACATTATGAGGCTCTCCGAATGAGAAATTCACCACCCGAGGTGAATTAAGCGGACGAACGAAGGCAACTACGAGGAAACGAAAGAACGGGGTGTTACACTTGATGCGTTTATTTGCAATAATTCGGCCTAATTATCCGCTTATCTTGAGATTAGTGTGTTAACGACCTTGTTTCTAATATCGCCCTACTAGGTGTGTTTTTGTGTGTTCATAGGCATAAGATTCAATGGCCATCAAAGAAGTGATCAAGCACTAGTCAAAAGCTCGCAAAAGTGCTGATTTGGAGAATTTCCATAAGCATGATCGATCATGGGTTCACCATGATCGATCATGATGCAAATTATCAGCAGGAAGAATGACCCATAATCGATCATGGGTTGGTCATGATCGATCATGGCCTGGCGGGGACAGCCACCAACTATTACTTTTAGCCTTATTTTTGGGACTTTTGTTCCTAGATATTTTTTCTTGCTTTGTTAATTAATAAAAGGACATCTTTAGCTAGTGTTTAGTCTAGGGATGTAAATGAGATATTATTATTGATCTTGTACACAAGAGAGTTCTAGAGAGAAGGGAGAGCTAAAGTGTTTTTGTTCTTCATTTTTCTCTTGTAAGGATGATTTCTTCATATATAATATTTGTTCTTAAATTTATTATAGAGTAGTCTATTACTAAGGTTACGGAAGTGAATCGCGATATAATTTTGGTAATTAATTTCTCATTCTATGTTTAAAGTTTGTCAAATATTTGTGGTTCGACACTCGGACTTTCGAGACTATATTACAACTTGACGTGCCTGCACTTGGGCTACCACAATGCTCTTTTCCAGTGGTATCAAGTTTTTGGTGCCGTTGCCAGGGATAAGGCAAAAGGCGGATTCCATGTTTTGTATAAAACCATTTGTAAGTATCTCTCCATTTTTTTAATTTATTTTTCTCTCTTATTCTTGTTTTATTTTGTAGAGTTTCCGAGCAGCTATTCGAATAGTTCTCCAAGCTTATGCAAGGGCAATTGTTCGTGAAAATTCGAATTAGTCCTCCCCAATCACCAAGAATGGCAAATCAAGGTAGAGCGGCGGATCACGAAAGCGATAACGAAGGGGAAGGTGCCAACAATGTTCCTCCAGTTAGGACCATGAGGGATTATCTTCAACCCCCTCGGGCAACTTCTAACTCATGCGTCGTACTTCCCACCGGTCAAGCGGGAGCTTTCTCTTTCAAACCGGGTATGCTTCAACATAGCCCCTCTTTTCATGGTATGGAGTCGGAAAACCCATACTTACATTTGAAAGACTTTGAAGAAGTCTGCTCCATATTTCGTGAGGCAAACAATGATGAGGATGTCATGCGATTAAAACTCTTTCCTTTCTCTCGAAAAGATAAAGGAAAATTTTGGCTAAATGCTCAAAGACTGCAATCAATTCGGTCTTGGCAAGAACTTCAAGCGGAGTTTCTAAAACAATTCTTTTCCGTTTATAGAACTAATACTTTAAGAAGGGCGATATCTAATTTTTTGCCAAAAGATAATGAAGCTTTTTGTAAGTGTTGGGAAAGGTGCAAAGAGCTTCTAAATGCATGCCCTCACCATGGTCACGAAACTTGGAGCCTTGTTAGTTTTTTCTATGAATCCCTCACCCTTGATATGCGTACTTTTGTTGAGACCATGTGTAATGGTCAATTCTTGAGCAAGAATCCCGATGAGGCTTTGTTATATTTTGATGAACTAGCGGATGGTGCCTAAAATTGGAACACCTATACCGAAGAACCTAAAGCCAAACCTCAAGGAAAAGGTGGGTTGTACCAAGTATCCAACGAGGATGACATGGGTGCAAGATTGTTCCAATTGTCTAAGAAAGTAGAGGCATTGGAGGCAAGTAAGCTTAGAGAGGTCAATGTAGTATCCTCGAGTCAGTTATGTGTCATTTGTGAAAACTCGGGACACACTACCGAGGATTGCCCTACCATTCCCGCTTTTCGGGAAGTCCTCAAAAATTCCACCCAACTCAATGCTTTGAATCAGTACAACCAACACCAAAACCAAAACAACCCCTATTCTCAAAAGTACAACGAGGGATGGAAGAATCACCCCAATTTTAGTTGACGAGGAAATTAAATTCAGAATCACAACCAATATCATCAAAACCAAAGACAGCAACAACCTCAAAACTCTTTTGCTCCACCTCATAATCAAAATCCCAACCAAAACCTAGAAGCTTTATTGAGATCATTTGTGGACAAGACGGATCGTGATGTGGGTGAGTTAGAAACTCAAATGTCTAAGCGCACCACCGCCCTAGTTACCCAAGAGAAGGAAAAATTCCCGTCTCAACCTCTAGTTAATCCTAGAGGCCAAGTTCAAGTCATAGAAGGAGGAGAGTCTAGCACCAAGTTAGAAGAACTCAAATCTATCATAATCCTCTGGAGTGGGAAAGAGATAGACAAAACTATTATTCCTAAAACCCCCAAAGTGGCAGACATAGTTAAGCCAACGAGTGTTAAGGTTACGGAGGTTGAGAAGGTTGTGAGTGAAGAGAAGAAGAGATAGGAAGAGAAACAAGGAAAGGAGGATCTCGAAAAAATAAAAAATGGGATCAAAGTCCCTTGTCCGGAGAGATTGAACCAACCATCCAAATCTAATACTGAGATTTTGGATGTCTTTAGGCAAGTGAAAATCAGCATTCCATTGCTTGATGCGATTAAGCAAATACCTTCGTATGCTAAGTTCCTCAAGGACTTATGCACTACCAAACGAAGGTTGAATGTCAAGAAAAAGACTTTTATGGCGGAGCAAGTGAGCTCCATCTGGCACGAGGGCCCCCAAGTTCAAAGACCTCGGTTGTCCCACAATTTCATGTGTCATAGGAAATTGTAAGATAAAAAATGCATTGCTAGACTTAGGAGCAAGTGTGAATGTGCTCCCCTATTCTGTATACCAACAATTAGGGTTGGGTGAGTTGAAACCCACGAGGGTTACAATTTAATTAGTGGACCGATCCGTTAAGATCCCAAGAGGGATAGTCGAAGATGTGCTTATCCAAATTTACAAGTTTTATTTTTCGATTGATTTTATCATCCTCGACATGCAACCCGTGTCGAATCCCGCTAACTAGATTCCGATCATCCTCGAACGACCATTTCTTACTAGTTCTAATGCTACAATAAATTGCAAGAACGAAATAATGAAGTTAGCTTTTGGAAACATGACTCTGGAGCTAAACGTGTTCTCTTTGAGCAATCAAAGAGATGATGGTGATGAAGATGAAAGTGAACACGTGAATATGATAGAGTCGTGTGTCCAAGACAACTTTGTGGTAAATTTTGAATTGGAGTCAACAGAATGTTATCTAACCACTTCTGATGAACCCGAGGATTGTATGCAAGTGTTTTCTTTGTCTAACAAACATGTTAAATTCTTGGAAAGAGGAAAACACATCATCTTCCACCAAAAAGCTTGAAGGAAAAATGGATCTCAAGTTATTACCTAGTAACTTGAAGTATGCCTTCTTCGGAGCTTCAGCACTTACCCTGTCATCATTTCATCCAAACTTTTGGATGACCAAGAGGTAAAGTTAGTTCATTTGCTCGGTAAATACAAAAAAGCTTTTGGTTGGACTCTTGCTGACCTCCAAGGAATAAGCCCGTTAATATGTACACATAAAATTTACTTGGAGAATGGGGCAAAAACATCAAGGCAATTTCAACGCCGGTTGAATCCTAACATGCAAGAAGTGGTTAGGAATGAGGTATTGAAATTGTTAAATGCAAAGATCATCTATCCAATCTCGGATAGTAAATAGGTTAGTCTAACTCAAGTGGTACCAAAAAAATTGGGTCTTATGGTAGTTAAGAAAGAATCAAACGAGTTGATTCCACAAAGAGTCACCACCGGGTGGCGAATGTGCATTGACTATCGTAAACTTAATGAGGCAACTCGTAAAGATCATTTTCCAATCCCCTTCTTAGATCAAACGCTAGAGAGGGTAGCGGGCCATGAATATTATTCGTTCTTCGATGGTTTTTTTGGGTACAATCAAATTGAGATTGACCTATATGATTAAGAAAAGATCACCTTTACATGTCCTTTTGGCACCTTCGCTTATGGAAGAATGCCTTTTGGTCTATGTAATGCACCAGCCACTTTCCAACGGTGTATGCTAAGTATTTTTAGCGATATGGTGGAAAGGACTTTGGAAGTTTTTATGGATGACTTTACCATCTATGGTAAGTCATTCGACAATTGCTTGACTAACCTGGAACAGAGTTTGGAAAGATGCGTGTATAAACAATTGGTGTTAAATTGGAAGAAGTGCCACTTTATGGTTACCAAGGGTATCGTATTGCGGCACATCATTTTGACCAAAGGAATCAAAGTTGACAAAGTAAAGATCGAATTGATCGCCAAGCTTCCTACGCCTAAGAATGTCAAAGATGTCCGGTCTTTTCTGGGACATGCCAGGTTCTATCGGAGGTTTATCAAGAACTTCAGTTTTATGTCCAAGCCGATGTGCAATCTACTCCTTGAGGATGCGCCATTTGAATGGGATGCCAAGTGCAAAGAAGCTTTTATCTTTCTTAAGCATATGCTCACTACCGCGCCAATTATGCAAACTCCGGACTGGAGCTTGCCACTCGAGCTCATATGTGGCGCGAGCGACTATGCAGTTGGAGCGGTTCTTGGTCAACGGAAAGACATGAAATCGGGTATAATTTATTACGCAAGTAGGATGTTGAATGATGCACAAATGAATTACACCACAACAGAGAAAGAGCTTCTAGCAATTGTCTTCGCCTTGGACAAGTTTCGATCCTATTTGATAGGATCACCCATTGTTATTTTCATGGATCAAGCGGCCTTAAAGTACTTGTTCACAAAGAAAGATGCCAAGCCGCAGCTTCTGAGATGGATACTCCTGTTACAAGAATTCTACTTAAGCATCAAGGACAAAAAGGGAGTCTAGAACGTGGTGGCCGATCATCTGTCTCAACTCACTTTTACAAACAACATCGAAGAAAGCCCGATCCAAGACTCATTTCCAGACGAGCAACTATTGGTGATCTCGACACTCCCATGTTATGCAGACATTATAAACTATCTTGTAACCGACAAGAAACCAAAGTCATGGGCGGATAAGACAGAAAGAGGTTCTTGAGCGAAGTGGGTGGATTCTACTGGGATGAACCGTATCTGTTTAAATATGGTGTGAATCACAATATCTGTCGGTGCATTCCAGATAAAGAAGTGGAGAGAGTTTTGTCCTCCTACCATTTTGAAGCTTGCAGAGGACACTTCTCGGCAAAGAAGACTACCGCCAAGATTTTGCAAAGTGGACTGTACTGGCCGTCGCTCTTTAAGGACGCGCAATGTTTTTGCAAGGCATGTCAAAGATTCCAAATGCTTGGAGGGACCTCCAAGAGGAATATGATGCCACTCAACCCAATCCTAATGATTGAGATCTTTGATTGTTGGGGCATCAACTTTATAGGACCATTCCCATCCTCCTACGGTAATCTTTACATTCTAGTTGTTGTAGACTATGTTTCAAAATGGGTGGAAGCCCATGCGTGCAAGAAAAACGATCACAAAGTGGTGATCCAATTTTTGAAAGAACACATTCTTGCACGTTTTGGCACCCCCAAGGCAATAATAAGCGATGGCGGTACTCACTTTTGCAATAGACCATTTCAATCATTAATGGAAAAGTATGGTGTAAACCAAAAAGTATCGCTCGCTTATCATCCTCAAACTAATGGTCAAGCCGAGTTGGCAAATAGGGAGATCAAACAGATTCTAGAGAAAACGGTAAACCCGAACCGCAAGGATTATTCGTTTAAGACTGACCGACACACTTTAGGCTTATCATACTGCATACAAAACAACTCTAGATATGTCTCCTTATCAAATTTTGTACGAAAAACCATGTCATTTTCCAGTAGAGTTGGAACACCAATCATACTGGACAACTAAGATGGTTAACTTTAATTTAGAAAAAGGCGGGCTTGACCGTATGTTACAAATTGATGAAATTGAAAAATTGAGAAGAGATGCATATGATAACGCGAAGATAAGCAAGGAACGTGCCAAAAATTTTCATGATAAATCCATTTTGAGAAAAGAATTCAAACTTGGGCACAAAGTTCTTATTTATGACACTCGTTTGCATCTCTTCCCGGCAAAATTGAAGTCTCGTTGGACCGGCCCATACATTGTCCGACATGTATTTCCCTTTGGCGCTGCAAAAGTTGAGGATCCCAAAACCGGCTTTTTGTTCAAAGTGAATGGCCAACGCCTTAAGTTGTTTCTAGAATTCCCACTTCGAGAGGAGTCCACCCCTCTTGAAAACCTGACTTATGCCTAAAAAGCATGGGTCGATTTTGTAAATAATATTTTTGTTAGTATTTTTGAGTTTTAGGAATTTTTACTGGAGTTTCAGTTGTAATTGGGAGTGAACGGACCAAGTTGGGAGGAGCCATAAGGTGTTTTAGAGCAAAGAGTGGAAGAAAATTTTTTCTGGCAGTTGGTCCATGATCGATCATGGTGGAATTTTTTTTCCGTAGAGTGACGCATGATCGATCATGGAAGGCAAGAGACTGGGCAGTGGGCACCATGATCGATCATTGAACAAATCTGGGCTAGGCAGTTTAACCCATGATTGATCATGGGTTGACCATGATCGATTATGGTCCTGTTTTAAAACAGGGGAACCGTATACCAAGCCCCCATTTCTCATTTTCCCCTTGCAATATCCTCTCCAAACCCTAGCCCTTTCTTTCCCATTCTTCCCAAATCCTCCTCAAACACCATTTCCATCCTTCCTCACCTAGAATCACCCATCAAATCTCTCAATTTCAAACCCCAATCGTCAAACCCATCTCAAACTCCATTTTTCCCTCTCTTCTCACCAATTTCGAGCCCTAGCCACTCAAATCTCAAAATTTCTCATCTTTTCCTCCTCTAAAAGCATCACAATACTCTTCTATGGA
The DNA here is from genome assembly GCA_021464415.1 of Lonicera japonica. Lineage (NCBI taxonomy): Eukaryota > Viridiplantae > Streptophyta > Magnoliopsida > Dipsacales > Caprifoliaceae > Lonicera > Lonicera japonica. The sequence continues at coordinate 60,773 of JAKCWG010000967.1, forward strand.
TTCCTTTAACCCTCCAACCACGCCGGTTGTCATTCAAGCCGCAAGGGGCGGCTATCGCGGATTCCAGAGTCGCCAAGAGTTTGAATGGTGGAACTATGCCTTCAAGTGTAGGACGGTAGTGATAGAGAGGCCGGTCTACATCAGTACGCTGGACGATTTCTCCTAAAGAGCAACATTCGAGTGAAATTCGGGATGGATTAACTATTTGCGCGAACAAGGTAATTAATGTAATATCACTATTTGTCGCGAATTTATTGCAAGTTTTATTCAAGTTCCAAATACCTTGTACACATATGTTGCTCATGTTCATGAAAAACAATCTATTTTAATCTTTAGGTGTTGAGTGAGATCACGGGAATCCTGGCTTTGCCACACAATGCGAATGACCTCTACTATTCGGATGGTACCAACTATGTAGAGCCATCGGCTAACGATTTAGCCTCATTTCTAGCTGGTAGACCCATGAAATGGATCGGGACCCAATTTGATAGGGGCAACCTACACGATAGCCTTAGGACATTGTGGCTAGTAATTGCCAATGCTTTGGACCCGACCTCTCATATCCAGCACCTTTACCTGTCTCAAGCGTACGTATTATATGCTATAGCAACTAACAAGTGATGTTGCTTGCTACGACACATCATTGGGCGAATCGCAAGAATCATAGATTTGGTCGCCCACAATAAGACAATCAAGTTCGAGTCTTTGATTACTCGCATATGTCTACAACCTGGTGTAAATGAGAGGGATGGGAATGAAAAAAAAATGCCTTGAGTGCCACTTAATAGGTCTACCCAAACTCGAGCCGCTGGTTAATTGAGGAACCGGTCGAGTTCTTCCACAGCTGCACCACCACCGGGTGATGATGAAGAAGAGGGGGCAGAAGAAGCAAGAGCGGATGTTCTGAGTCCTTCGAGGCATAAAAGAAGAGAAAGCTCTGGGTCGAGCAGATGACTGCTTTGATGCAAACTGGGTTCACTAGCATAAATGAGAGGGTTGAGATTATGGTGCTGTGACAAGATCGTTTGGAGGCGGACATAGCAGCCCAAGTTGAGGCTTGAGTTCAGGCACAGATGGCGACTTAGCAGGAGTTCATACGCCAGCAATTCGAGGTGTTATATGGTCGTTTTTCCCCACCCTCACCTCCCGATATGCGATGAATTTGCTTAACCTGGGAATTCTTTAATTAGTTATATTTATGCTTAGTTTTATTTTATTTCTTTTAGGTTGTATTAGAATTCAGACACGATGTTAACTTTAGAACGTGGTTTTAATGGTTAAATGTTATGGTTTTTGCTAATAGACTCTAATTCTAACCCGTTTATTGTATAGTTGTTGTTTATCTCTTATTTTTGTCTCATGGAAAGCAAAGCCAAGGTAGCCCGTCTGTACATTTTCTTGTTCTCTTTCCATTGAGGACAATGTTTCTTTCAAGTTGAGGGGGTATGTTATTTTGTTTTGGCTTGCTTTTGTCTATTTTCATGAGTTGAAGAGATGTGTTTCATTTTTTTTTGTGAAGTTTGGAAATTGATGAATGACTGAGTTTTTGTTCAAATGAAGACTATTATTTCATTAGCTTTTGGCATGAATCCTTTGATTCATATAGGAATTTGAATGATAATCTAAATTGATTTGCTTCACTTGGTCTCATATCCCGTTATATTTTCTTGTTTCACATGCTAGATTGCTTCGGTTGTTTCCAATTCAGTAATAACACTTAGATTTATTTTTATTGAGAGAAGAAAAGATTTTGTCCAACAATGATGGAAGCTCTTTCGAAAAGATCCTCCAGTGAGAGGACAAAAGAATAGCACTTTGATAACTTGGATGACTTTTATCCTAATATTGACTTAAAGCTTCACTTGACTAAATCTTAAGTCTCTTTGTCTAAAATTATGGATGAGTGTAGGTTACCATATGGGAAAGGGTGAATAGCTTCCTTCGAGCTTGTGAGAACCTGCGTCCTCGACGCCCGGGGGTCCTCGTGGACGGCGATTCCGTTTGTCGCTTTGAAAATTGATTTTGAAAAGAGTAAGAGTCGCCAGTTTGTTTTACTAAACAAACAAAAAGGTTTGTGTAAAAGAGACGTATTTATGGACTAAATATCCTCTTATACACACTATATGCGAAACCAGATGATTCGAAGGTTTGGGGATTAAGTTACGAATTGGGAAGGTGTTAGGCACCCAATTCGCCCTTTCGGCCTCTTGGAGTAGAATATGCGTGTATTATAATTCAGTTCTTGCATGCTATTGCTATTACTTTACAGCTTTTCGTACTAGCCTTAGAAATTGGGATTTTGGGGTTGGGATGAAAACGATGTGTTTCCTAGTTCGCCCATGATTTTAAAAATAAATGTGTGTGTGTGTGTGATTTGAAAAAATAGAGTTTGATAATAATAGATGCAATGAAACAAGTGATTTTCTAAAGTATTGGGCTTTTCGGAAACTGATTCAATGTGGAATCTTATACTCAATATGACATGAGGTGACTTGGCCGATCGTATACCATAGTCTATTGATTAAACCGGTACAAATGGCACTAGTGCTCTCATAATCAAGTATTTTTCACATACACACCGCAATCTATGAATTAGATTAGATATGTAGCGATTATCGATTCATTCGTATAACAATACCGCTAATCCGAGCTTTTGGAAAAGTAGAAAAGTAATAATACTATTTTCGAATTGGATTAGGGTTTATAATACGCCTTTGGTTTTGAAAACAATTTGAAAAAAGGTTTTGAAAAGCTATTAAGTAATAAAAATTATGCAAACAAGAGTATGAATTATAAAATCGACGAATAAATAAAAGAAGAGAGAGAAAATTATACCTGAGCCTCCTTGGATGGAGAGAATAAGGATCTCTTGGTGTATACCACGAAATCCCCTTGATTGTTCATGAAAATAATGAATGGAGGGGGGGTCTTTTTATAGTTGAAAGAAATACTTGGAGAGCAAGAAAATATATCGCAACTAGGACTCTTGGAGCATATAGCGAAACCTTCCCATCGTTGGATCATCCTAATTTTGGATATGTGTTTGGAATAGAAGTCTTCTAGATCGTGTAAAAATTTCAGGTCGATCAGAAATCGGGAAGGTCTCCTTTTGTTCTGATTGGTACGAAGACTTTGTTTCCGCGTAGGAAAGGTACTTGTTGTAGACAAGGTCACTTGCTTGCACAAAAAGTCAGGTTTCCACTGTTGGATTATGCTGAATTTTGGATATATATTTCCAATATAAGTATTTTAAACCCTGTAAAAATTTTAAGATGATCGGAGTTCAGGAAGGACTCTGTCTCCTCAAATTGGTACGAAGAGTTTATTCTCGCGTAGGAAACGTACTTGCGTACAACAACCTCAAGAACTGAACTTCTAGCTGTTGGATTATTCTATTATTTGGATATGTTTTCCTTCCAAATGTTTTCTAGCTTGTGTCCAAATTTGAGGTCGATCAGAATTCGGGAAGGCCAATATTTATTTGAATTTGCTCCGAAGGACATTTCAACTAGCATTGCAAGGTAGACAAATTGACTCTTAAGGATCTCATGTCCGAAAAAGCTGAAATTTTAGTATGTCATTCCTCATGATAATAAATATCTACTGACCAAATTTCAGACCATTTTAACTTCGAGAAGATCTCCATTTGATCGCCCGAAACAAACTCATGATTTTTTGAATTTTCAGAGATCCGACCGTCGGATTGAGCTGATTTTCGAATATGCTACTCCTTTTGATAATGTCTAACGACTCTCAAAGTTTGAGGATGATCCAAAATGTGTAACTCTCATTTCACAAGTTTCCAGGAGTTTTGACGATTTTCGATTCCGACAATTCTCGATAATTTTGTAACTTCTCGTCCAGAGTCCTTTCGGCTTTTTTTCTTTGACCTGTATTACACGTACATAATATATACATCTAGGAATGCTCATGCATGCATGCGTGCTTATTTTTTTTAGAGTTCGAAATTCATGCGGGTGTCGCAAAATGAGGTGTTCACAGAGCTCCAATGAATGAGCAGTATTTTGAGAAAATTTCATAAGTGAGACTGCTGCCCCCCATAGAGATGAAAACCGCCCTGATCTAATTTTGCGGAATTTCCAAGTAAAAGATAAAGAAAGTGCTTAGAATCGACAAATCTTGGAGCTTTTGTTTTTGAAAAAGTTTTATTTTCCTTCTCGAATGATTATGACTTTTTGTGTTTAAATTGAATTGTTTGAATCGAAATCTAGTACGTGAGCATTGGAGAATATGGGATTGTGTTCTAAAGGAGATAGGCGAATTAAATGATCATTCAAAAGTTCGTCATTCTGGAAAATTGATAATAATGCCTCTTGCTTTGCAAATTGAAACTTGAAATCTTCATTCCTGTTGTTCATCATGATCAAACTTCTAATGTTTGTAGGTATCATTTCTAAAAACCTTCACAAGATGCAACTCGCCTTTTTTGGGAACTTAGAAGTTAACAACTTTTTGTATAGCGTATTATTTTTATAATTATCTCTATTTTTTTTGTCTTGCTAAGGGACTAGCAAGAGATAAATTGAGAAGAGTTGATAATCGCATAATATTGTCATTCGTTCACTCCTTTGCAGAGTGACTTAACACGTTTATTTGCATTAATTCTGCCTAGTTATCTGCTTATGTCGAGATTAGTGTCTTAGCGAGTTTGTTTCTAATATCGCCCCGCTAGGTGTGTTTTTGTGTGTTCATAGGCATAAGATTCATTGGCCATCAAAGACGTGATCAAGCACTAGTCAAAAGCTCGCAAAAGTGCTGATTTGGACAATTTCTAGAAGCATGATCGATCATGGTGCAAATCATCAGCGGGCAGAATGACCCATGATCGATCTTGGGTTGGCCATGATCGATCATGGCCTGGCGGGGACAACCACCAACTACTACTTTTAGCCTTATTTTGGGGACTTTTGTTCCTAGATATTTTTCCTTGCTTTGTTAATTAATAAAAGGACATCTTTAGCTAGTGTTTAGTCTAGGGGATGTAAAGGAGATATTATTATTGATCTTGGACACAAAAGAGTTCTAGAGAGAAGGGAGAGCTAAAGTGTATTTGTTCTTCATTTTTCTCTTGTAAGTTCTTGATTTGTAAGGATGATTTCTTCATATATAATATTTGTTCTAGCATTTATTATGGAGTAATCTATTACTAAGGTTACGGAGGTGAATCGCGATATAATTGTTAATACCCATCGATAGGTAGAGAAATGACACCCATTGAAAACTCATCCTAGCATATATATATATATTAGACACAAATTATTCCCTACCATGACTTGTTTCCTAATTTGCTAATTACATTTATATTTATCTTTAATAGATTCATTGGGTAACACAAAATTTCTCTACAACATTATGATTTAAAAAAAAGAAAAAATTGGTTACAAAACTTTAATTGATATTTACAACTTTCACTACAAAGTTGAAATGAAATTAGAAGTTTCACAATAAAATTTAAAGTTAAACTTACATATTCTATTGTTGATTTGCAAGAATTTTATTTTTTTTTGTATAAAATTGACAAACTTCAATACAAAAAAACATTAAAAAAAAATAAGGGAAGAACAAAAATTATGTCAAAATTTTAAATGTTCACTATAAGTTTTTCAAAATTATTGTAGTGAAATTTACAAAATTACTCTGCACTTCAAAATCATATTTAGTGATATTTTATACAGATTTATTGAGATAACTTTTTGTCATTAAAAATGACATTGGAGTGCTAGTAATTTTTTTGTGTAGTATTTTAATATCATTACCCTATATGGAATATATTGTAGTCAATTGTTTCCTAATTTGTATTTCAATATATTTCTATTGTAAATTTAAAAATTCAAAACTATTATAAAGAAGATTTGTAGGTGAAGGAAATTTTATGACTCGGCCCACTGTGATAAATCGAGAAATGAGTCAGATGGAATGGAAAAAACGGGTGAAGTGTGACAAGAGGATTTTTTGGGTACGGTAGGTTCCCTCGGCAGCGCTTATGATAATTCGGTTGTACGTCCTCTGTGTGTGTGTGTATGGTCGCTGTATTGAGCTCTTAAGGCAATATCAATGGTGTTACAAGCTTTCTCTCTCTAAAACAGATCAAGCAAAACTAGCAACTCTTTCTTTCAGCTAAAATTCTTAGTAACCAACCCTTTTTTCTGAGCCTCCCTTACTCTATTTATATGTATAGAATTAGGGTTACATTTTTTCATTAGGGTTTATCGTAAAATGACTAAAGAGGGTAAGCCTTAGATAACACTCCAGCTTTCATTTCCTTATCCACAATTTTTGAATTTGTACGTTGGTGGTGGAGCAGTGAGGATTTGCACGATTCTGTACAGATCTGTACGATAGTATGATCTTCTACGTGTGCCTTCCACGTGATCCATAAGGGCCAGGACACGTTCTCCCCTTTTGTGGACACCCCAATCCACGACTTTCGTGTGGATATGATTTTTATACAAAACAAGCATCTTGCATTTAGTCCTGTGTCATCATGCATATAGAAGACTGATAGGAAAGACTCCATGTTTGGATCCGCTGGGAGTTTGTCATGATCAGTTTTAGGTGTTTTGGTGCATTTTGGAAGAGCCATCTGCACACCCTAGCCGTACGATCCCCCAACCGTGCAGCTACCCTTTGCGGATGGCCTCTTTTGGAGCATTTTTGGTGCTCATAAAGCTCGAGTCTTATTTCAAAATACCGTTTTAAGTCAAATTCACCCGAACGGATTATTTTGGAAACAATTCAAACTACTTGCAAGATATTTAAGATAGTAATTGAATACATGATCCATTAAAGAGACCAAAAGGGAAAATTAGGTGTCTAACACCTTGTTAATTCGTAACATAGTTCCCGAACCCTAGCAAAGTATATTTTAAACTTTGGTTTCAAACGTAAGAAAGATAATTAATCATCGAATTGTCTTTTATATGATCTTTTGTTTGTTTTCTTGTAAAACAAACTGGCGACTCTATAAAACCCTTTTTTCCCACAAAACATATTTTAAAACATAAACAGAGAGGAAAAAGGTTTCGAGAGCCTGGATTCTTACAGTGTCGACTCTGTTGGGGATCGAAGAACTAAGCTCTTGTATAATGGATCATATATTTAATTCATATTATTTATTAGATATAGGATTGCAAGCCTTTGTTTTAGGATAATATAGAAGTGATTTAGGTGGATACCTTGATGCCTTTATTTATTAATTATGTGAGGAAAATATTTTTCATAATTAAAATTATGTAAAATATCATAACAAACCTTAAAGCATTGATCAATAATGAACCACCATATTGTTATTTCGCATGCATTCACGTACTATCATGCATTTTCGCGAGTGTGAATTTTACCCTATCAACCTCAGGCCCAAAGTCATAATTAGGCCATGGACTTGCAGGTCTGCAATAGCCAAAAGTGCATGGGACACTCTCCTTGGACAAGTATCCTATGGAGGTATATAGAGCAGTTTACCCCTCACGTACTCGGTAGAGGTATATCAAAAGGTCCTTACACGTACCTGTGCTCTTGAGGTATATCGTAAGACCTGCCAAATAGGAAGGATCCTTAAACCTTACCCCATTAAACCACACTTGCATATAGGAGAGTCATGTAACACCCCGTTCTTTCGTTTCCTCGTAGTTGCTTTCATTCGTCCGCTTAATTCACCTCGGGTGGTGAATTTTTCATTTGGAGAGCTTCGTAATGTTCTATCACTCTTTATTAGTCATATTAGCCTCCTTCCACTCATGTGAGTGGTCATTTAGTGATTCGAGTGGTTCGGATCGAAACCGAGGCGATAATCGCGTATTTCGACTTTTCACGATTCGTCAATTTTTGGCCAACTTTGAGAGGTCCTAACTTCTTCATTCGATGTAAAAATGACTCTTCTTTTTCGGCCACATCTTCATTTCTTTTCCCTCTACAACTTTCGTGTTTGGGCCGAGTTGAGATTCAGCCGTTTCGAGGTCCGTTTCGGGCTTAGAAAGTCATTTGCTATTGCAGTGACTTTCATGATCGATCATGGTCCTCTAGAAGAGTTCTAGAAGGGTTCATGATCAATCATGGGGGACCCATGATCGATCATGGTTCACCTTTAAGTTGGTTTTGAGCGTTTTTAACCCGTTTTCATGTCATTTAACACCCCCTACAACCCCATTTTCGAGCACACCATCTCAGAGGGAGTGAAGGAGAGTCTAGAGAGCTCTAGAGAGAGAGATAAAAGATATCATACACATCTCTCATCCCTCATCCAAGATTTGTGTGCCGAATCGCTTTCTCTTTCACTATTCATCATCTTTCTCGCTTTCTTCTTCCGTTGGAGCTTGCATTGGAGTTAGGGCTTTGGCGGTACCGCTTTTACACTTCATCAACTTGCGGATTCGGCTTGTCTAAGGTGGGGACACTAGTACTAAAATTTGTTTTTCAATGTTTGATTGATGAATCAGAGTCTCGCACTCAAATTGGGGATTTTGAGCAAAGTCATGTGTTGTTTGCATCTCTTGGGGTTTGGGCTAGTCAATTCTTAGATTAGTGATAGATATTGATAGATTATCACTCCTACAACATGATTGATAATCTACTTCCACAATTTAGCATGCGCACCTAGAAATTTATGAGAAACCAACTTCGTAGCTATTCGTATGACTTATAAATTGGGGTTTTTAGGTCTTGTGCTTATAAATGGACGATTATGGGATTATTAATGATAGGCTTCCGTAAATTTGTCACTAGTGGTGATTATCAAACATTATTGGTAGTGTTGGCACGTAAAACCCACTAGGGCGGATTGATACGCAATAACCCTTAAGCTTAGCACCTGGTATGGAATAAGGTTAGCACTAGTAATGTAAGTACAATTCCAGTTTACTCTAGCAACGTAGAGAACACACTTTGGTGAGGCGTGGATTGCCTCGGTCATGTATATGAACAGCTAGGTGAGTCATATTAATATGCCGGGTGGACTAGAGACATGCTAATAGAGGTTTGCTTAATGATATAGCTAAAGAATCATCATGGAACACATAGACGGCCTTAGTTTGATACATATAGAACCTAATGAGATATATGACATTAATAATAAATCAATTGGACTTATTATGAGAATAATCACGTGACGATAAACAAATGGAGTATACGAGTGATGACTACACTTGTAGAAATGATTAACGGTGATGTTAATGATGATAAATGGATAGTGGGCGATTACATGATTATACGTGTGACGATTAGCCATATGTGTGATGTATGATTTATGATGATGATGACATTCATTATGGAAAATAAATGAATGTGATGTATATTATTGTGATCACACATATGGGCTGGATATGATTGACCGAGCATCGGGTAGCTCCCGGTGACTCGAAGGAGGGCCGCCTATTGCAGCCTGTGGGTGAAAAGGCCCTAAACCGTGCACGGGGAAAATGAAGTCGGTGACTCCGCCGGTGGTTGTGTGTGTTCACAAAGGAAAGCCCACTCTGTGTATCTTGCCTTCCCACAGGACTATGTGTTCTGGGCTATAGTGTTTCCCTGGCTAGCGGAGCAGGTCCCGTGTGCTACTAGTTACCTAAATGAGTCCCCGAGAGGTAGTTGGGCTACTAATGGTCATCACCCTACTAGGGTATTGCCTGGTGTAGTTTCTCTAGGGTGTCGTGGAAGCTTATATGGGCGTTCACCTCGTTAACTATTCGGAGTGCCGTTCCCCGAAAAAGTGATCGTCGCGTGGGCTATCTCCGAATGACCTACTTGGAGAACCAAATACCTGAGCCGCCACCCCACCTAGAGGAGACATGGACAAGAACTTTGGATCCTTCGGGACTAGCTGGATTCTTTGTTCTGGGCCTGGTCAGACCGCGGGGTGAAACCAAGGCATTATACAGGAGACACGATACGGATCGATGTGTTGTGGATGTGAATTGTTTATATTATCATTATTATTGTATTGTATCATATCTTGTATGGCATGGTTGATTATATATTGCCTCGGATGAGTGTACCTTTAGTGAGAACAATGACACAGACACTATCGTAAATGAACATAATATACATAGGACAGTGTTGGCCACTTATAATGTACTAACAGATAAAGTGGAAAGCATTATTAGCTAATGGCCATAGAAACCTGGTATACAAGTGTGAGTATGTGGTTTGGTTGTGAGGACGAAATAGGGATAAAGCCTTGTAGGTGGCCAAGTATGGAATCCATAATGTACTATAACTAAAGAGAAAACAATAGATACTTGGCCAATTGTCACAACTTACGGTATAGGTACCAAATAGCATAGTATAGCCTTGAGTCACTCTTGAGAACGTATTCCAGTACGTCTATATTTACGATTCCCTAGTAATATGAGATCGGCTTAGGGTATTCCAAGGGAAGTCTAGGTATGGAATAGGTTGATCGAATAGTCATCTTCCTGATGAGTAGGATAGGATTCCTAGTGGGATTTGCACGCACGGGTGTGTGAGTTGCATTGCATTGCATGGTTTTCAAACTACTGCATTGACGTAAAACAATTATTTTCTATATAAACCTATATAGTTCCCACTGAGCCCAGATTTGGCTCACCCTGTTTTCTAAACAGTTTTGCAAGTCAAGCATCGGGGATTAGAGCATGGTCTACGAGTCTAGTAGCCTCTGATGTCCTATAATTTTTATAGTCCTTAAACCAAGGACTTAGTTGTATATAACCTTTTGTTGTATTAAACTCCTTGTTATTATGTAATGGACTATGGATTTGTGTAAACGGTTTATATATATATATGTGGAGTTGAATGTGATTGTGTTGTGTGAATGTGTTTTGTAAACCTCACAGACTTGGTTTTTATTTAAATAAACTTCACATACCGAGCATTTGTAAACTGGACATTTTATTTAAGAAAAGTTTTTAAAAGTTGTGGATTTTTATATTTCAAACCCGCCGTCATGCACGGCATCCGTGATTAACCGGGTCCCAGAGGTGAAAATCTCAGAATGGGATTCGGGGCGTCACAAGTCAGCTTAGAACACAAAGATTTTCTACATTGTTTTAATGACCAACAATCGTGAGAACCTAAGGAATGTATATTCCTACTCTACCTCTGTACAGGGCTTTCAAGTTGTCATTGTTTGGTCTATTTTCGATCTCACCTAAAGAAAAAAAAATTGTGCTTTAGCGTCTTCCCGATCAATGTATTCTTAATTAAAGTTTGGCAATTCCTAAATGATATATTGTTGTATTTTTCCGGGGAATGTACGCCATGAGTTTGTCCTTTTTCAGATATTCATCCAACCTGGCCTCTGCGTGGGCTGGAAGAGATAATACTAGGCGACTTGTCAGACCAGACTGCTCCGAAAACATGGATCAGAACACACCGAATAGGAATGTGAACAACCAATTAAATAATGCAGTGGATCCGCCACCTGGTCCTTTTTACCAGAACCAGGGGGTACCTCAGAATAATATTATAGGGGGTTTACCACCGCATCACACTCCACCTTTGAATACTGACCCGAATCTAGCCAGCACAAGTGGAAATGGAAACGTTCCAGTACCCAACCCCATGGATATGTACCGGATGCTGATGAATCTGAGTCAAAGTATGGCCATACTCTTAACCGACAACCCGAATACTCTTGCCAAACTAGACGAGTTAGCCAAGGGACGAGTGACAGAACCGGCAAGAGAGGCCCCGGTTATTCCACCACAACCACCACTCTCAGTTCACACCGAAGTACCACCTCCATTCAAACAGTTAAACCAACCAAAGGCTATGAATGATCCGATCAGTAATTGGTTACAACAAGACCCAATCGATTAAGCTCCTCCGCCGATACAACCAATCCATGGACCTTATCGGGATCCGTATTATGAACCGGTAAGAAGGCTAATGAGTATTCAAGGGGAAGGCCCGTCACCGATGGAAACCTATCGAGGAAACAAAGATCTATTTGAACTCAAGGAACAGATACGAGCACTTACTCAAAAGGTGGCCGAGAGTTCGAATGACTTAACTCAAATGCAAAGCTACAACTTGTACCCTGAAACTCGTTACCCAGTGGACTTCAAAATGCCTTCCATCCCAAAATTCACAGGAACTACGCCACTGGAACTCCATTTGAAATCCTACGTCAGATCGATGAAGATTTACGATATTGGCAAGGCTGAATTGGCCAATTCCTTTCATCTCACTGTTGTGGGACCAGCTCAAAGCTGGTTTTTGAATCTTGAGAAATACCGTGTCAGATCATGGTCCGCTATCGTTCAAGAATTTATAGCACAATATAAAACTAATGAAGAGCTCAAGGTTACGAGAAAACACTTGGAAATGGCCAAGCAAAAAGAGGGTGAGAGCATTAGCTAGTTCGTTACAAGATGGAGATAATTAGCCGCCTAAATGGTGGAAGGTTTCAATGAGGAAGAACAGTTAGGAATGATTGTTAATAATTTAAAGCCGGAGATTCGGGCTCAAATGGGGCACCAATTCTTTGATAGATTCAAGGCTTTACTTCTCGTGGGCAATGAGATCGAAAAAGAGTTAGCCAGACAAGCTGAAACTAAGAAGTCTGCATTACAATACAAGAAGACTTCTACTTTAGCCATTAATCAAGTAACCTCTTATGGGACTTATAGTAGGGGTTATTCCAACAATCCCTACGATCAAAACTCTACGAAGAATGTCAGGAATTATTCTACACCCGAGTACCGTAACAACAACAACAATCCTGGACCATTCGACCAAAATCGATCACGAGATAGATACTTTTCACGATTGCCGAGACATTTGGAAAAAGTATTCGAACAGTTGAAAGAAGCTGGGATAATATATCCCATGAACCCAAGACCGTTACCACAACAAATACCACTCCATTGGAATATGAACGAACATTGTCAGTACCATCAAGGGTTCGGATACACTATTGATAGTTGCATGGCCCTGCGACATGCTATTCAAAACCTAATTTATAGCAAAAGAATACCTGACCCGTCGACACCAAATGTAGCAAGAAATCCTCTTCCCAATCACCGAATTAATGCCATTGAGGAAGATTTGGACTTGCCAGATCCTGTATCTTTGATTAAACCTGTCGTGGATGTGGGAAACGTTGAAATATTGAAATTTGGCTGTAAAAAGCCTTCACCTGCTATTATCAAACATGATCCTGAAAAACCCCAGAAAGTTGTCGTGGAAACCAAAGATGAAACATTATTAGGATTATGCGTTGATGAAACTTCTACCCCGTGATCACAAGAAATGGTTAATCCGAAAATTTTGTGAACGGATTTTTAATTATTAATTATGTTGAATTTGAATTATCCTTTATCAATGGGGAAGTCAAACTGTGCACTTTTAACTGAACTGATTATTTGTCTTGAACATCGAACAATTTCGGTCAGCTAATTTTTAAATAAATTAAATATATATATCATAACTATAATTATCTCCTATATCATTTCTATAATTATCTCTTTTTCATTTTCAAGAACTTTGCCTGAAAATAGTAGTTAAACTTCGTCTTTTGAAAAGTTTTGCTCCGTGAACTACTTCCCCTTTTGAATATATGGCTGAAAGTTGATTTTTCCATATGCTTAAGATTTAAGAACCAAGTTAGTTCTATGGTATATAATTTAATTAATGCGCCAAATTTTGTAATTGAATTTTTAACTGTTAATGATGTTTGAATTAGTTACCCTTAGTCATTGGGGGAATCAAACTGTGCACTTTTAATTGGACTGGCTATTTTTCTTTAAAATCTAGTAATTTTGGTCATCTACTTTTCAAACAAATTGAATATTATTTCTATCATTCTTTCTTTTTCATTTTTCAAGAATTTTGGCAGAAAATAGTGGTAAAACGTCCCCTTTTGAATAATAATGCTCTGTACGTGAATTTTTATTTCTATTTCTCATACAAATCAATTATTTTGCTATCATTTTTTATATTGTTAGACTTAGATCATCTCCACTGTGTAGGCAAAAAATGTTATTTAAGAGGAGAAACTTACTCTATGAATCCCGTTGACAATTGCACCACTAAAAAATAAATATATCTTAGATGATAATCAATGTTTTACCTCACAAGCCACTGCCTTTGATGATACACAATGTATTGTCCCAGAAGCAAGCCTCACACTGTGGCAACCTCTCATATGATACACAGTGTCTCGTCCAGGGTTTGAACGAGATACACTTTGTAGTTCAAGGGTGATCCTTGACGATATATTGTCCGAAAGCTTGTCAGAGTTTGACGATATACAATGTATCTTCTGGCCAAATTGGTTGTCTGAAGTTAGTTTAGCTTTTTGGTAGCATTTTTAGCTACACTTTTACCCTTTACTTTCCGCGCTGCAACTCAAATTGAGCTAAAACAACCTTATTAGCATACGTGGTGTAGATGGTCTTATAACCATATGTAGCCTTAGGGTGCGTTTAATTAACACAAATATACTTGAAAAGCATTGAAAATACTACTAATTTTTATAAAAAGTTAGAAACATAGCTGAATGATTTTGGTGAAATATTTGGGTAATTGATAAGAAAATCTTTCGATGGAAAATAAGAAAAATATGGAGAACACATCACCAAATCACCCATTTATATATTTGAAAACCTTTCATCAGTAGACCAAAAAAAAATTAAAAAACTTTTCATCAAAACTACTATATTATTTTAATGATTTTATCCAACTTTTTTTTTATCATACAGATAATAAATAATAATCTATTAGTATCAAATTAACAAACAACTTGCGTTTGATTTTCACATGCTCCAATCCAGAGAGGTTTCAACATTCATACAAGGGCCAAAATCGTATATAAAAATAAAAAAATAAAATTTGTGTGCTTGTACGTACTCAACTATTAATATGGAGTACTCACCCCCAATATTACATATTTTGTAGACTTTAATTCAAACATTATATGTGCATGGTGTCATATCATTGGAATGGATCAAGAAGAACAATTTGCTTTGGCAGAGAGTTGAGAATTCTTTGAATATCCTACCAGGCTTTTCTTGATTTGTGGTCTTCAATTTACCTTTTCTTGAGCTTTCCCGCCTGCTTTTTTTCCTTTTGTTCTATCAATTTTTGGGGGCATCACACGTAGGTTGTAGCCCATCCTAAGGGTTTTTTTTTTTTATTTTTTTCTTTCTCGATATTAATTAGAATATTGATCTAAAGATAACCCAACAATATATATATATATATATATATATAATAAGCGTGAAGGCTATTTCCCTTTTCTCATTTTAGTTCTTCATGTTTTATCTTTTTTCTCTTTTCCATTTTCAAACCTTATTGCCCTTTGTTTAAAAAAAAAAAAAAAAAAGCTTATGATGATTTTATTTTAAGTATTTATGTTTAATCTTAGATGTCAATTCAAATTAACTTTATGATTAACTATAAGTAAATATTGATCATGCTAAGTTTACATGTTGAATTCTTTTAATACCGAAAATCTTTATGATAAAATTTAGTTTATTGCTTATTAACATATCGTAAAAAAATTATTTATAAATATTTAATATTGACAAAATCTTAAAGAGTAACAAAACAATGACAAATAAGTAATTTAGTAATGGAATACTCGTTATCTTTTAAATTTGAAAAAATAAAATTTTCGTTAGATTATAAGTTCAAACCATTTATTTAAAATTGGCTTGAAACCCTTTTACATTAATTCACCCCTAACAAAAATTCAAATTCTGGATCCACCCATAGACAGCAACAATTTTCTTTGGAAAATAGTTGAGAATTCTTCGAATATTAGCCTCGGCTTTTCTTTATTGATGGCTTTCAATTTACCATTTTTTTTTTAGCTTTTCCGGGCCACTTTTTGTTCTATAAGATTTCATGCTCTTACAAGAGAAAAGCTAATCACACAAACATTCAATTCAAGGATGATTTCCGACATTTTTTGCTAAAAAAACAGAAAACAAAAAAAGAGAAAGGTTAATGTTGGTCCTCTTTTAGTAATTGTTTCGAATATCCTAGATTTGTGTTTTAAATAAGAAGAAACATTGGCAGGAATTAGTTTTTACTAATTATGTATCAGGAATTAGTAATTGTTGTTTTATGTTTTTATGAGATCGTGGAAAATTAAAGTTTATACTGCAAAATTGATAGGAAGCTATCTTCGTCGCTAAAAATAGCTTGATCAAAAACCCTTATGTACCTACAAAATATATTAGTAACGTAGATAGTAGTAGTAAGGGGTCAAATCCACGGGAGTTGTTTATGAATCAATGAAAACAAAGTTGAGAAAATAATAGATTTAGAATAAAAACCAATTTTTTTTTATCTTTTAGAAATGCTTACTTTTCTTAAGAATAATTTTAATACTAATAAAATGTAATAAAAGTGGAGAAAGTTGTTTTGGAGAAATAAAGTGTAGGGATTTCAAGAGTTAAGAATCCACCACCAAATTATCAATGGATCTAGAATAATATATTATTGCACATATATACCCAAAATAAATTCTATACTAGTTTGATTAAATGGAATCACCTATGGAATGTAGAGTGAACCCAAAAGCAAATCAAATAGTATTTGACAATTTATTTGTTTATAAGAGATTTTTCCTTTCAAGATCTATATTTTCTTCTTTTAGAAATAATAATAATACAAGGTTGTCACTCACTTACATTAACATTAAAGAACTAGAAGATAAATTTGGAAAATAAAATGAACTTAAGAAAATCCTATGGTATGTAGCTCATCTCTTAAGTCAAGTATAAAAACCAACATGGGATCACCTATGGTATGTAGAGTGATCCAAAGATCTTATTTAAGAAAAATCACAAATGAGTATATTTATGCAATATTATAAAACTCTAAATTACAAATAAAAATGAGGCTTCATCTCTCCCTTTGAAAGGGAGATTAGCCTTCCACAAAGATAGAAGAACAAAATAAATAATAAAATAGCTTCTTAAATATCTCCAAATATGTGAGTAAAAGAATTTCTCTCAACACTCTACAATATTGTCTTCTTCAATAAAATGAAATAATAATACAAGAAGAAGAAAAATATGTAGCACTCAAATATTTTATCTCTCTAGAACAAGCTCTCTTGCTCCAAGCTCTCCTCCTCTCTTTCAAACCCACGTATGGGTGTGTCTCCTCCCTTCCTTGGCCAAAATATCAAAATATATGTGAGAAAATGGGAGAGAATATTAATGATGAAAGTAGACAATGAGGAGAGGGGGTGTAAGAGAATAATAGGCTTTGTCTGGAGAGTGGGGTGTGTAAGAGAATAATGTGGACATTGTCTAGGTAGTGGAGTGTTGGGTTATGGGTTGAGAGATTAAAAAATATGAGAGTGGGCACACACACAATTTTGGGATATTTTTCTCTCTTTTTTCCTTTTGCTGCCGGAACTTTGTAATGCAATTTCGGATATGAAGATGGCAGAATTTGGAAAAGTGTTAAACTGGAAAGTTGTAGCTCTTGAAATTCTCTTAATTTTAGGCTCAAGAAACGCATGATTCGGAGTCCCGAGCAAAACGTTATGCTTTAAAAACTATCCGAGCAACTTTAAGTGTCCTGTCTCACATATTCAACAAAGTTAAGCATTTAATTATATCAATTGAGACAAGAACCTGCAAAACAACTAAATGTCAACATTAGATAACATAATGCAATTTTTGACACTTAAATTTCGGCATTTGGGTAATTAAAAATAACAGTTTTGGGTGCTTATCACACCACCCCCAAACAGCTTTTTGCTAGTCCGCAAGCAAAAAGAGAGATAATAGATAAGGAGCCAAAACGAACCACTTTCCTTGGTGATTCTCGGTTGCACTTAGCATGTGCAACAAGACTTTTAAACCTTTAAGTCACCCAAAGAGGACGAGTGAAGTCTCGTAAGGGTTTGCAGTGAAGACACCCATAAACTTCCAAAACGTATTTACAAAAAAAATATTTTCGGCGATACTTTCTCTTATTTTGCCTCAGAGAAATATTAAGTATCCAGCTGTAGAGAAGACAATGAATCATCCACATATAGAAATTAATAGAAGCTTATATGCTATACAATACCAAAATGGCACAATCCTTCTTAAGATTCAGTGTTTGCAATCGGCATTTAAATAATTTTGATGTGATTCCCTATATTGACTTATAGAATTTACGCTTCGACTTCAAATCTCACTAGATATATTCTCTCAAAATTGAATCACTCTGAGATGTGGCTAATTGTGAGTGATAAGAGTAGATGTACACAAAGCAAATAACTCACATGCATAAATAAGAAAGACGGATATTAGAAAGAATTTGATCTCATGAAAGGAATGCCAACCACCATGTGAGAATGTCAAGTTGTTTAAACATATTACCTTAACAAACACTACCGAACCAAAGATCAACTAGGTCTTTTATATGGGGTGGAATGAGGGAAAATGGAGGGTTGATGTTTGTATAAGAAGGTTGAAGACTTCTAAGGAGTTTGGACTTTTCTAAGATCACTTGTTTTCACGCTCTTTTGTTGATCGCAATTTTTTTTTCTTTTTCTTTTCTTTTTTTTATGCGATTTGAAATGATTGCACGGTGAAAACAATGATTTCTTTTGTCAGATCAACCATACTTTTCTCAAACACAAGGATTGGTCATGAAATAAATGGTAGGATTATTTTGGCAATGATGGCCTAATGTCATCTCTAAGGTTTAATGCGGCAATTTTTGTTTTGACTAGGTAAAAGTTTCACAACTCAAAAAGGATTTCATTCTCAGTGGTCAGCCAAATATGAAAGAATAATGAGATCATGCAACGATATTAATGACGATATCCAAATGAAGTTAAGTCATCTTGTGACTCAGAGTTTGCGTATAACTCTCTACAAGGTGAAAGGCTCTAAACTCACGGGTTTAAGTCTCCACAAGTATTCTTTTTAGCTCATTAGAGAATCACATACTACAGATATAACTGTTGTGCAAAGACGTGTGAACTCTAAGAATTGATAGTGCTTATATGCCTATAAAGGTATCGTTAAAGCTTATAAGACAAACATTAGACATTATGATTCTTTGACTTATAAAAAGTGGACCATCGTCATTCAATGTCATCATGGATAAGATACTGAATCGCCAAAAACTTTTAAAAGAAAGAAAGAAAAAATTTTATTTTATTTTTTTAAAATGTATTGTCCCAGAAGCAAGCCTCACACTGTGGCAACCTCTCGTATGATACACAGTGTCTCGTCCAGGGTTTGAACGATATACAATTTGTAGTTCAAGGGTGATCCTTGATGATATATTGTCCGAAAGCTTGTCAGAGTTTGACGATATACAGTGTATCTTCTGGCCAAATTGGTTGTCTAAAGTTAGTTTAGCTTTTTGTCAGCAATTTTAGCTACACTTTTACCCTTTACCTTCCGCGCTGTAACTCAAATTGAGCTAAAACAACCTTATTAGCATACGTGGTGTAGATGGTCTTATAACCATATGTAGCCTTAGGGTGCGTTTAATTAACACAAATGTACTAGAAAAGTATTGAAAATACTACTAATTTTTATAAAAAGTTAGAAACATATCTGAATGATTTTGGTGAAATATTTGGGTAATTGATAAGAAAATCTTTCGATGGAAAATAAGAAAAATATGGAGAACACATCACCAAATCACCCATTTATATATTTGAAAACCTTTCATCAGTAGACCAAAAAAAAATTAAAAAACTTTTCATCAAAACTACTATATTATTTTAATGATTTTATCCAACTTTTTTTTTATCATACAGATAATAAATAATAATCTATTAGTATCAAATTAACAAACAACTTGCGTTTGATTTTCACATGCTCCAATCCAGAGAGGTTTCAACATTCATACAAGGGCCAAAATCGTATATAAAAATAAAAAAATAAAATTTGTGTGCTTGTACGTACTCAACTATTAATATGGAGTACTCACCCCCAATATTACATATTTTGTAGACTTTAATTCAAACATTATATGTGCATGGTGTCATATCATTGGAATGGATCAAGAAGAACAATTTGCTTTGGCAGAGAGTTGAGAATTCTTTGAATATCCTACCAGGCTTTTCTTGATTTGTGGTCTTCAATTTACCTTTTCTTGAGCTTTCCCGGCCTGCTTTTTTTCCTTTTGTTCTATCAATTTTTGGGGGCATCACACGTAGGTTGTAGCCCATCCTAAGGGTTTTTTTTTTTTTTTTTTTTCTTTCTCGATATTAATTAGAATATTGATCTAAAGATAACCCAACAATATATATATATATATATATAATAAGCGTGAAGGCTATTTCCCTTTTCTCATTTTAGTTCTTCATGTTTTATCTTTTTTCTCTTTTCCATTTTCAAACCTTATTGCCCTTTGTTTAAAAAAAAAAAAAAAAAGCTTATGATGATTTTATTTTAAGTATTTATGTTTAATCTTAGATGTCAATTTAAATTAACTTTATGATTAACTATAAGTAAATATTGATCATGCTAAGTTTACATGTTGAATTCTTTTAATACCGAAAATCTTTATGATAAAATTTAGTTTATTGCTTATTAACATATCGTAAAAAAATTATTTATAAATATTTAATATTGACAAAATCTTAAAGAGTAACAAAACAATGACAAATAAGTAATTTAGTAATGGAATACTCATTATCTTTTAAATTTGAAAAAATAAAATTTTCGTTAGATTATAAGTTCAAACCATTTATTTAAAATTGGCTTGAAACCCTTTTACATTAATTCACCCCTAACAAAAATTCAAATTTTGGATCCACCCATGGACAGCAACAATTTTCTTTGGAAAATAGTTGAGAATTCTTCGAATATTAGCCCTGGGTTTTCTTTATTGATGGCTTTCAATTTAGCTTTTTTTTTTTTTTTTTAGCTTTTCCGGGCCACTTTTTGTTCTATCAAATTTCATGCTCTTACAAGAGAAAAGCTAATCACACAAACATTCAATTCAAGGTTGATTTCCGACATTTTTTGCTAAAAAAACAGAAAACAAAAAAAGAGAAAGGTTAATGTTGGTCCTCTTTTAGTAATTGTTTCGAATATCCTAGATTTGTGTTTTAAATAAGAAGAAACATTGGCAGGAATTAGTTTTTACTAATTATGTATCAGGAATTAGTAATTGTTGTTTTATGTTTTTATGAGATCGTGCAAAATTAAAGTTTATACTGCATAATTTTTTAGCATATTATTATATCGAAGTGTTCAATTGACTGTGATATAGTGTTATTTCATCGAGTTGTAAATTAAACCCATTTATTGAGAAAAACACACATGATAAATTTTTTAGATTATTCAAGTTAAGTTTGCAGCTAGCCTCTATTTTTTATGTTAATTTTGTATTGGGGTTTATTTGGCCTTACTTTAAAGTTACATGGGTGATATATATATACATAAGAATGCACTTGTAAAATGAAACACACAGCATGCTAAACATAGTTTACATTATTGGATTTATTTATAGTTTTTCTGGTTTTGTGCAAAATTAAGTTTACAGAAAACACAATTTTGGGTAATTAGCAAAAATGACCCCTGAAGTTTGACCACTGTTCTTCGCTCGTCCCCAAAGTTTAATTTTCGGTTAAAGCATCCTTAAAGTTTTTAATTTGTCCCTCATTCGTCTAAAACTGGATGCCCCTTTAAAAACTTGGACGGAAAAGACACGTGGATGGATGAGCGACGGACAAAATTCAAACTTAAAGGGGTTATTCTTAAAGGTTTTCAAACTTCAGGGGTTATTTTCTAAGATTTTTTCTCCAGTTTTTAATAGAGTATCTAATATTAGATGAGCGAGGGAAAAATTATAAACTTTAAGGATACTTCAACCTAAAATTAAACTTTAGGAGCGAGCGAGGGACATTGTTCAAACTTCAGGGGTCATTTTTGCTAATTACCTCACAATTTTGGGCCAAAAAAAAAAGGTTCTTATTTTAGAAAAATATTATTGCTAACTTTTTTCTCAAAAATAGTTCAGCGGCAATTTTGATATATTTCTAGAATAATAATGTACCCCTATAAAAATATACACATGTTGCTATACATAATATAAATGTTGCTAATGTCATAAAAAATTTACGGCATTTGACAAAAATGCCAGAAAATATTAGTGGCACTTATGTAAAATGTTGATAAAGATTCATCTGTGGCATTTATAAGTGCTGAGAAAAACACTATGTTGGACAAAATACTTAATCAAACATATTTTATAAAATATTAGTGACATTTACCGGGACACTTACGTAAAATGCCAATAAAGATTCATTTGCGGCATTTATAAGTGCTGAGAAAAACTCTATGCTAGACAGAATACTAAATCAAACATATTTTTCTCTCCGCGGGATTCAAACTCTTCAACCATGTGAAATTACTACTGATCATTCTCAATCCCTTACCCATTCACTACTAGCCCAAAATACTCATTTGTTATGTAAGCCTTTTTCTTTTAGTATCTTATTCATATACACATATTGAGTTAGGTTATAAAGAGTGATTTTCTCAATTTAGTTAAAGAATGAATGCCTATTTGGATAGATAAATAATTGATTTTTTTTAAAAAAAAAACTTTTGTAGAGATGATCTATATAGTGAGTAAATCACCCCCCAACAAATTTAATAAGAAAACTCAACCTAGAAGTTGGTGTATTGAAAAATTGTTATATATGCACATTTTTGGTGATGCCCTGAATCCCATTAAGATGATTTCGCATCCGGGACCCAGTTAATCATGGAGCCGTACGCGACAACAGGTTTGAACTAAAACAATTTACATATTATCAAAAACATTTCTTGTATAAAACTATGTTATTAAATTTTTTGGCATGTGGAGTCTATAAATTCAACAAATCCAAAACCGGTAGATGTCCAACATTTGAATCAAACTCCACATTCGCATGTATTTGTATCAAATCATCGAAAGTACAGATGTTTATACTGTCAAAACCCTCCAACTAGGTCCCAAGCAAAATTAGTAAGTTTTACAACATTTATAGAGTAAATGGGACATTTGAATTAGTTTGAAACCTGATGTGATCCAGGCTACCACAAGCACGGACTTGATTAAAGCATTGATTGGTGGGGTCCGTATTGGTATTGCATGACCTTGGATCGTACTAGTACGCGCGCACTAGAGGATTTAAGTATAGTCAAACATGAAAGTCATGGAGCGCGCGAAGTCAATTATTATTTTAAGTATTTTTAATTATTAGAATTATTATTATTTCATTAGTCAATTAGGAGTTATTAATTTCCTTTTTGAATAAGTTTCCTTATTATTAATTTTCTTATTGTATTAGGAATATTCTAGGAGTTATTATTTTCCTTTTCTAAGTAGGAAATTGTTTCTTTTTTGAATTAGGATTAATGCTTTGTTTACTCCTATTTAAAGGAGGCACATTATTGTTTTAGATTAATAAGAGTTTGATGATTAATTAAAATTGAGAGTTTTCTCTTTGTGTTATCTAAGAGCATGTTGAACATGTTGAATTGATTAATTCAATTGTTTTTGACTTATCAATATAACAACGACACTAGATTGTGGCGTCATTCATTATATCGAGGTTTGCGCTTCTTTAAGCATTGGGTTGAGGTTTCCGCCTTCCATTTTTTTCGACGTATTCAAAGGTTCTTGCTACGTTTGGAGTTCAAGAGTTGAGGATCCATTAGCCTGGCTAGAAAAGACGATTCAGGTTCGCGTCAAAACCAATGGCACAAAGTATTTAAATATATAAATCAAACAAATACGAAGTCGTCCTTGGACAACTATAGAGTTCTAAGCTGTTTGAGGATTTCTAAACTCGTACACATGCCATCCCTCGAGAAATACCTACAAAATTGTTTTGGAAAAATGGGAATGAACCAAACACGAGCTTAGTGGGAACTATAAGGTTCGTATATAAAATACGTTTTAGAAATAATGCGTGTGAGGTCCTGTGATGAAGTAGTTTCTTTTTTGTAATAAAAATTATTTTATAATATGCATGCCAATGCTTTCCCCACCCCCAAAATATAATAAGATATAATTTAATAGAAAATACAGTTATAGTCTCACTAATAACATAAATTAGTTATAAACCTCATATGTATGGTAAAAGAAGTATCGTTAAGATACAAATAATCTTTAGCGAAAAAATATACATATAAGACTGTTGGCTAATTCATACAATGTGGCACCACAATCGTATCGTCTAAAAAGGTCTTGTCCTCAGCAATCATCTCAAGAACTTGCAACTAGTCAAGCATACAACCAGGTTTGCATTTCGTGGCCTTTCACCCACACGGCAGTAGGGCCTGCCGTTTGTTTTCGTGCACGGTTTTGTGTTTTGCACCAAGAAAAATGTGTCCCAACTTTCGGCCTCAATCTTTAAAGACTAAACCTGGGACCTACCATAGACCAACATAACCATGTGTGTATATATATCAAATCACTCAAGTATCAAATCAACAGACGAACAATTGTGCCAATTAATTAATATAATAGTTCATACCAAACACATCAACTAGCCAACTAGAAAATAAGTAATGAAAAACAATCATCATCTCCAAAGTATTCTATACTTGTATAAATATCATAATTATAACTTACGAAATCATGAAATACCAGAATTTCCATATACTTAGTTCAAAAATACGTTTAGTATGTATTTATACTAGGGTATACCCATGCCATACAACATGGTGAAATAAAAAAAATCTGATAATAGGATTAAAAAAAAATTAACGTGTGACGAATTTAAATCGACAAAATCAATCAGTCTATTTTGAGCCCATTGTCTAGTCTAGTCTAATGTTGTGAACAACTGAAACGTAAGTTTAATATATCTTCATACTGAAAAAACTAAAGTATACCGGATTGGATCGACTTGATTTTAATTTTTTTAAAGATTCTTTTAATCATAAGCTAATCACGTAACGACAAAATCAATCAGTCTATTTTGAGCTCATTGTTAAGTCTAGTATAATATTCTTTTATGTTTTTATAAGATTGTGTAAAATTAAGTTTGTACTGCATTTTTTTAGCAAATTATTATGTTGAAGTGTTTAATTGACAATGATATAGTGTTATTTCAATGAGTTGTAAATTAAACCCAATTATTGAGAAACACATACATGATAATCTTTTTAGATTATACGAAGTTAAGTTTGAAACCCCAGTTTTTTAGATAACATGTATTGGGGTTTATTGGGCCTTGCTTTAAAGTTACATGGGTGACACATAAAAATATATTTGTTAAAAAATAAAGCATACATCATGCTAAACATAGTTCGCATTAATGGATTTCTATTTTTTCTGGTTTTGTGCAGAATTAAGTTTACACAAAACACAATTTTGGTCTAATAATAATTAAAAAAATGGTCCTTATTTTAGAAATTATTATTCCCTAACTTTTTTCTCAAAAGTAATTTGGCTGGATTCGAACCCTTCACCCACGCAAAATTAGCATGGTTCATTCTTAATCCCTTACCTATTAACCGCTATGACAAAATACTCATTGATTATATTAACTGTAAACCTTTTATTTGAACTTCTTATTTGAATATACATACTTGTATTATATATAGTAGATTTTTTCTCACACGCGATGTGTGTACGGTGTAAATATAAGTGATCTAAAGGTAAACAATTAAAAAAGTAATAAGTATATGTAATTCGGAGCGTTACAAAGTTGGTATCAGAGGTAAGGTTTAAGTCATCGTTAGGATGCAATATGGGTTGATATAGAATTGTGTTTCGTCTTCTTTTCTTTTCTATTTCTGCTCAATTATTATATTTTGATCTTCCATAATCACATTATTGTTACAAAGTTTTCTTGATTTTCTTCATTTAGAAAGTATGGCTCCAAAGGATAACCGAGGGAGAGGAGGAAAATCTCCCGGTAAAGCCAAGCCTACCCTTGCCGACTAAGGTAGAGGTAGACCCAAACGATCTGTGAATAATACTCCTTCTCAAGTGCCACCACCAGTCGTTACAACCTCGGTAGCAGCTGTACAACCACAAGGTCAGCCCATTCAAGCCCCCGTGCAATAAAACCCACTCCTACAAGCTTTTGACCCAAATGCTTTTATGAACCAAATGGATAATGTGGTGAGAGCAAAGACAAGTCTTACAACTTTGCTTGCTTCTAACCCAAATGTAATCAACCCATAAGGCCAAAACCACAATGAAAACACTAATGCCCACACCGTAATCCTGCTGGGTGAGCAAAATGCACTACAAAACCAAAACCAAGGGCTCCAAGACTGAAAATCAACCTGTAGTCCCTCAAACTGAACCCGATTTTAAAGATACTATTCACTAAGCAAACCAACGAGAGGTTACCCCCGCTGAATACATTAAGATTTTCGAGCAAATGCACTCTCCAACTTTTGATGGAAAAACTGGGGTTGTAGATTCTGATAGTTGGTTGTACCAAATCACCGAGCGCTTTATTAATCTTGATGTGCCCAATAGATACTGAGTGCAAGTTGCCACGAATCGACTTACCAACCGAGCTTCTTTATGTTGGAGCCACACTAAAGAAACTCTTGCTATTCGTACGTAGGAGCAATTTACCATCGCTTTTCTCCAAGAGTATGTATCGGAGGCCCATAAGAAAGAAAAGCTATGTCAATTAGATCAACTAATTCGAGGCACCAAAACCGTTGAAGACTATCGGATGAAGTTTGAAGAATTAAGCATTTATAAAAAGACTTTCCATACCCAACCACAAAAGAAGTTGAGGAGATTCAAGAACGGGTTACAGCCGATGTATCCTATCAATCTTTGAGAACGGATGTCGAGTACCATGAGACCAAACCTTTGAGGAGGGGGCAACAAAAGAAAATTCGAAAGTTCAACCTTTATCCCCAAATTAAGCAAGAAAAATCGCAATAATTTTAATCCAACCGAGTTCACTGCCATGAAAGGTAACCTTATTATCTTTAACACCGGAGCGATGGTATTATTTGATACGGGTGCATCTTATTCGTTCATTTCAGTGTCGTTCATTACTTGTTTAGGCTTACCTACTTATGAGTTGGACTTTCCTTTATCTGTCGGTACATCTACTAGTGGCATGGTCAGATTGAGCCGTAGTGCTCCGTTGTAATTTATGTTGATCATGAGCGTTTCATAGAGGATTCCTTTATCATTTTAGATATGGATTTGTATGGTGTTATTTTAGGTAAGAATTGGTTGTCAAAATACCGAATGGTCGTCGATTGTTATGATGGTATATTTATTGTTACTTTACCTTGAGGTGTTTGTGTTGCCTTTATGGGTAAAAATTCTGAATTCCACCCTTATTCATTTGCTACGCATATAGAACAACGAGATTATATTAGTTGGTTAGCTAGCCTTGCTAGGTCGAAGCACCTAAATTGTCACTGGGCAATGTACCCACCGAATGTGATTTTCTCATTGTTTTTCCCGAAGATTTACCGAGCTTACCCCCTCATCGTGAAATAGAATTCACTATTGAACTATAAACCAATACCTCACCTATCTCTTTTTCCCTTTACACACTTGCGCCCCCCGAGCTCCAGGAGTTGAAAACCCAACTTAATGACTTTCTTGCCAAAGGCTTTATCCGTTATAGTGCCTCTCCATGGGGAGCACCGGTTCTTTTTGCTAAGAAAGCTGACGGTTCACTTCGTCTATATGTTGATTACCACAAGCTTAACTAAGTCACCATAAAGAATAAATACCCTTTGCCTTGCATTGAGAATCTCTTTGACCAACTACGTGGTTCTCATCACTTCTTTAAAATTGATCTTTGATCGGGCTATCATCAATTAAGGGTTCGGGAAGAAGATATTCCTAAAAATGCATTCGACACCCGTTACGACAACTTCGAGTTTCTTGTGATGCCTTTTGGTTTGACAAATGCACCTGTGGCTTTTATGGATCTTATATACAGCATTTTTCGACCTTATCTTGATTCCTTCATCATGGTGTTTATTAACGATATTCTTATTTATCCTGGTACTGATGAAGAACATGATCGACATCTTCATATAGCCCTTCAACTTCTTCGAGAACATCGTTTTTATACTAAATTTAGCAAGTATGACTTTTGAAAAGATTAAGTCAAATTCCTTGGCCATGTGGTATCTCGTGGTGGTATATCCGTTGACCCATTAAAGTCCAGTCCATATCCCCTTGGCAACGTCCGAAGAATGTTATCGAAATCTGAAGTTTTCTTAGTCTCGCCAGTTACTATCGATGTTTTGTTCAAGACTTCTCTAAGATTGCCACACCACTCACGAGGCTTACCCAAAAAGGTGTTCCTTATGTTTGAACTGATAACTATGAAGAATCTTTTAACGAAACTCAAGCATCGACTAACGTCCGTGCTCGTACTTGTTTTACCTGAACAAGGTCATGGTTGTGTGTTATGTTGTGACGTTTCTCGTACTAAATTAGGGTGTGTTCTTATGCAAGAAGGACACGTTATTGCCTATGGTTCGTGCCAGTTGAAGTCTAAGACCTTAAACTTGCTGCTGTAGTTTTTGCTTTGAAGTTATGGCGAAACTACCAATACGGAGAGTGAGTTGAAGTTTATATGGATCATAAGAGCTTGAAGTACATCTTCACCCAACGTGATCTCAACTCTGACAATGTCAATGGATGGAGTTTCTTGAGCATTAAGACTTCACTCTATAATATCACCATGAGAAGGTGAATGTTGTTGCCGATGCACTTAGCTGAAAGAACCAAGGGTCCTTATCTTCTCCATGATGTTAGGAGTGGAAGCATTGTCAAGCATTGCAAGATTCAATCTGGTTGTTGACCATCGAAAAAATGTTGCTTTTCTTGCTAACATTATTATTCGACCACTCATTCAAGATCAAGTCATTCAAAGTTAGTTTGAAGACAAAGAAATTACTGAAATTAAGAATAAGTTAGAAAGTGGAGAATCAGTTGAACATCACACTATTGGTGTTGATGGTGGTGTACGTTATAAAGGAAGAATCCTTATACCGAAGGACAATAAAGACATTAAGCGAGAAATCCTAGATGATGCTCACAAATCCAAATTCACCATCCATCTCCAAAGCTCAAAGATTTATAAAGATATCCGACACACTTACCGAAGGATGGGAATGAAACGAGAAATTACCACTTATGTATTAAAAGATGTCCATTGCAATTTGAAGTGCGTCATTCTGTGTTTTTTAAGGTGAAAGCTAATAGAGGAATCATTCGTTTTGGTAGCAAAGGCAAGATAGCACCATGCTACATAGGTCCTTTTGAGATCATACGATGTGTTGGTAATGTATCATATCAATGAGCTCTACTATCTTCTCTTGAGTGAGTACATGATGTTTTTCATGTATCCATGCTTAAAAAGTATATCCCAGATTCTTCACATGTTCTACTGGTGGAAGAGTTAGAAATCGATGAGAGTGTTTCTTATAAAACTCAACCGGTAATAATTCTAGATCGCAAGGAGAATATTTTTCGTAACAAAGTTATTCCATTAGTAAAGGTCCTTGGCTCCATTATGGTATGGAGGAAGCAACATGGGAATTAGAATTGGAAATTATTCATTTATATCCTCATTTGGCACGTTGGACATTTCTCATCCTCATTTAAATTGGTTTTCCTTTGAATTTTAGGTCGATATTCTTTTTAGGAGGGGAGACTGTAATATCCGTGGAATTTGCATTTGCATTTGAGCATAAGCATCCTTCTTTTATACATTTATATGAGTTTAATTTTTATTTTGATACTTGTCATACAAATTTCATAAGTTGGATATGATTTTAGATTATTTTTATTGATAACTATGTTCGGTTTTGGTTACCGTGTTTCCGCTTTTTACACTTTTGGTCGTAATTTTCTTTATTTTATTCATCTTGGTCTTTAGTCTGATAGCTTTAACTATTTTAGATTCCTACATGTTTAGCCTACAAATTAAAGAGAAATAAAAATATTTTAGACAATTGTGCAGCGTTACAAGTTCAATCATATCTTTTTGTTCAGAACTCCGATTTTGACATTCTTTATATCGCTAGAAACAAGACTCGAAGAGCTAAAATTTCTTCCTACTGAAAATTTTCCAATTCAAATATTTAATGGCTTAAAATTAGCTCCAAAACTACTCGTAACATATAGTGACGCAAAAACAGGGGCTTTTTGGTTATTTTCCTTTTTATTCCACTTAAGGTCTTATCTTCTACACACTTGTTATTTTCCTCTGCTCTAAACCCATGAAAATCAGAGCTCTTCTCTCTCTTTCTATCATCTTAAAACCTTAATTCATCACAAATTAAACCACAAAATCCATTCTACTACTAGAAATCACAAGCTAACAACATCATCAACAAGATTTCATCATCCTCTTCCTTTGAATCATTCAATTCATCAAAGGATCATTCAAGCTCTTCATACTCAACTACTTCAACTCTTCATCGATCCTTCATTTGTCGTGGGAACATGAGTAAACTTCTCCTCTCTACTCTAATTTACATGTTTTATACTCTAGATTGTTAATTTTGAGTTTCAGCCATACGAACCCTAGATTTGCTATTTTAGAGAAGATATTATTTTCTAAATTTCTATTAATTGAATTATGAAGTTGTGGGTAAATACAAGTATTTAGCTAATGATAGTATTTGATATATGAATTTGCAAGTTTGATTGTTATATGGGTTTTAGTATAAATGAATTCTTCCTAGTACACCTTGCCCATAAACTATTAGTATAATCGAATAAGTTTACTTTGAAAATTGTTTATGGAATTTACTTTAGTTTTGGCACTTAAATTTGGTTTAAAGACATATTTAATATAAATTGTGTATTGTATAGATATTGTACTTGTGCTTGGTTTGTAAGTTGGGGTGGAGAGCCCCTTGGATGCAAGGGCCGAAAACAGTGCATGGAAGCAAGGAATAGGTGCCACCGCCATGGGTTGAGGAGCCCCCGGAATGGGGACCACCACATTAGCATTTACGGAGTAACCATTCATTATGTATGTGTTACTAGTTTATCTAAAATTTATATTCGATTACTTATCCTATACACAATAAAATTAAATGTGTCAATTTTTAAATTATATATTCCTTAACAAGTGCTAATATTGTTTATGATTCTTATATGAGTTTAATGAGGTATGATTATTTTCTTCATTAAATTCTCTTATACTTTGGAGCCTCATTTATTAGGCTTGTTTACAACTTTAATAGTTCAATTATTAGTTTCATTTTGCCTTTATGTTTCCATTGGGTTTTTTTAGCTCACGTCTTCCCTCCACAGGTACACAATCTGATTATGTAGTATATGATAAGGGAAAGGGGAAAGGATGAGGTTGCATGCGATAGAGTTGTGATGCCCCGCGAGTGATGGAGTACTCCCTTGAGTGGAGCAATTGTAGCTCAAAGGGGGCATCCCACACCGGAAGATGGGGGATCCTTGGAAACACATATAAAGTAAGAATCGATCGCTAATTAAGTACGAGGCCTTTTGGGTAGCTCACTCACTTCGGATCCCATAAGAACTCCGAAGTTAAGCGGGAAGTGGATCAGAGCAATCCCAGGATGGGTGACCCCCGGGAAGCTGGTCGTGAGCTCCCAAAAACAAATCCGTGAGGGGAGTAGATGGACTGACCCTGAGGGGTTGCAGGTCACGCTCACCCAAAGCGGACAATATCGTACTAAGGTGGGACCGGATTGTTACAAATGGTATTAGAGCAGACCCCGCCGAGTAGGGTGTGTCGGCGAGGACGTAGATTCCCTTGGGGGGAAGGATGTGACGCCCTGTGAGTGATGGAGTACTCCCTTGAGTGGAGGAATTGTAGCTCAAAGGGGGCATCCCACACCGGAAGATGGGGGATCCTTGGAAACCCATATAAAGTAAGAATCGGTCGCTAATTAAGTACGAGGCCTTTTAGGTAGCTCACTGGCTTCAGATCCCATAAGAACTCCGAAGTTAAACGAGTAGTGGACCAGAGTAATCCAAGGAGGGGTGACCCCCTGGGAAGCTGGTCGTGAGCTCCCAAAAACAAATCCGTGAGGGGAGTAGATGGATTGGCCTTGAGGGGTTGTAGGTCGCGCTCACCCAAAGCGGACAATATCGTACTGAGGTGGGACCGGGTCGTTACAATAGTAGATTATTGATACCAACTAGACCTTGTGGAATCTACATGTAAAAGACTTTGGTTTGTTTCTTTTGGGTTTTATTAATAAGATGTTGTGGTTATGTAACATAAATGAAGAATATTTTGTGGAGAACTTATGGTTTTATGTATATATGACTTTTACATTTAATGAGTTTGATAATGGCTTGTGGTTTGGTCAACAATTTATATCGTATAAGTGCATCATATTCTAAGTTTTATATTTGCGGAACTTCAGTTGGTCTTATGTGCGCCCATCATTCAAATTTATATCTGTCCTCTAGGCGGATATCGTAGTGTCCCCGCTACCCCGGGGTGTGGGATTCGGGGCGTTACAGTATCCCAGTGGTTGAGGTGCTTTATAACCCTTGCAACTACAAGGGTTCAAATCATATTGCTTATGCAATAATAATTGTTTGTGTGATTAACAGTATGCAAGGACAAAACTGAAAGAACAAAACCTAATACGGCTGTGAACCACCACTTAGTTTTTGTACTTGTTTCAAATTCCATGATACAAATTTTTTCCTTGTTTTTTCGTATTATTTTAACTTCAACATAGTTCTAATTAATACATGATTCGAATGAATTAGATTACTGTTGAAATAAAGGAGAGATAGATAAAGAAGATAATAGTGGAGATCTTCTTATTCAAAACCGATGTGAGAAAAGTTACAATATAAAATATAAGATAATCTGCTCATTTATAACATAAGATCAATGTGAGACAAACTACATTTTTAAATACTACATATGGATATCCACATATCTATTTTACACAATATGTTGCACTATTTTTCCTCTTCGACTCAAATGATCAATGGGGTATAAACATACATATAGAAATACACACATACAATACCAATTTCTCTCAAAATTAAAGTTGATCGTAAAAGTCAGTAAATAACATAAAAAGTTCAAGGAAACATGGCGGTTAAATTCTTTATATGATCATATTTTTAAGAAATATCTAAGATAAGATAATCTATTTAATACAATAAGGACACCTTTAAATACCATAACTACGAACAAGGATAAAATTATAATTAATTCCATGATTTTCTAATTCCAATTCAAGATATTTATGTTCCTTACCCTTATAAAATATAATTATCTCAAAATTTACAACTATCCAGGTGTCTCTTTGTCTTCATTCTCTTGTTATATATATACATATGCACGTACATACGTACGTATTCTATTAGTGAAAAACTAATTTCCATTATAATCTAAATAAATAAAAATTTGCAGGTAGGATAGCTAACCTTAGTAATGCAGATGTGGCTGCGGATTCTTACCATCTGTACAAGGTCCAGTACTTCTTATCAAACTTAACCTCTTTTTGATTGTTGGAAACGAAACAATAAACTAGAAATTTATGCCCGGAATTAGGCAATGAAAAATTGGTGGCTCTACACTAAACTAAGTCATTTTCTTTAAAACGTTTCGTTGCTCTATAAAAATTCGTGCTAGTAGTTCTAAATTGTCACGCCCTCATCAAAATAAAAGCAAACCCAAATTTTTTTTCTCTGTTTCAACTCAGAATCAATAATTTTTTTTTGCTAGAGTGGAACAAGATATGGTTTTTTGTCTTTCTCATGTCTCTTAATTGAACAAGACCAAAAATATATAAGAAATATTTTTTTTTCAAACGTTGCAATCTTCGGGAAGTGGGTTTTGGGACTATCACTTCTACGGATCAGAGAAAACTTAATCAAGTCTGTTAGGATTAAATTCAAAATTAATTTAATTTTATTTAATAAATAAATAAAATAAAATTTCATATTCGTTTTTTGGATGTGTGGGACAAAGGAAAACAAGCAAAAATTAGTTGCTTTGATTTCTCAAAATGCAAGTTTTTATTTTTTTTGATAAAATCGTTACAATGTTCAAAATACACACTTAGTTTCTACACTTTTATTATCTTCAATCCTGATTTAATTAAAATCAATGATACGGACCGTTCGCACCAGATTCTGTCATCGTGGTAGTCATCGAAACCCCCACATGCCCACTTGGTGGAGAGAGAGAGAGAGAGAGAGAGAGAGAGAGTTAATTAATGCAGCGATTGGCTGACTGAAGTTTAATTAAATCAAGATTAAACTGTGTACTTACACTCTTGCATATGCGAAACTCAACATGCTTGATACAGAAGATCTACGGTTCTACATTACATTACCGCTCTATTTGATTGTAAAGATGGAAAAGAAAAATAAATTTAATTAGTTTGTGTGAAAAGATAGAAAATAAGGTGAGAGATGTTACTCATTTTATGCGTATATATCCTCCATCCTTCAATAATTTTGGTGGAAAATTTTTAGTCACCACCAAGCAAAGAAAATTTCTTCATGGAAAAACTCAAAAATCAAGAGGATATCACCTCTATCACTCAACTTATTTTCCATATTTTCACTAAAACTAACTCAATTTATTTTCCTTTTCCACCTTGCAATCAAACGGAGCCTACATACATGGAGTTTGATTACATTTTAATTATTTTATTTTTTTGCAGGAAGACATAGCAATTGCTAAAAGTTTGAACCTCGATGTTTATAGAATCTCAATTTCGTGGCCAAGGATTGTACCTTGTAAGCAATACATGTGTATTTCGTCTCCCTTTGATAACAACATGAAACATGAAAAGAAAAACAACTAATTTGGGTAAAAAGAATGAAAATAATTTGAGGGATGTGGTGTACCAAAATTAGTTATTTTTCTTTTCATTTTTCATGTTGGCTATCAAATGGAGCATTTTTTAAACCATGTCAATTCAGATGGAAAAACATAAAAACATGTAAAGAATTAAAAATTAAATAACAGATCTTCAATTCTCGGGCTCAATTCATGTGACGCCCCGAATCCCGTTCCGAGATTTTCACCTCCGGGACTCGGTTAATCACGGTGCCGTACGCGACGGCGGGTTTAAATTAAAACAATCCACAACTTTTAAAAACTTTGCTTTAATAAAAACATGATCTTAAGAAATCACGATTTAGAAAACTTTGGCATGTGAAGTTCACTTCATCAATAAACCTTCCTGTAACATTTAAAAACCACGTTTCATAAAAGTAGAATCACATCAAACCACATTTAAATCAACTCCACATATGAAAACCATTAATACAAGTTTACAATGCCAATCATTTATCAAATCAAAGTCCATACATAATTGTACAACAAACTCAAAAGGTTATACATATAACTTAGTCCTTAACTCAAGGACTACACAAGGTAATGGACACCAGAGGCTCTATAGACGATTACCACGCGCCAATCCCGAAGCACGACCTGCAAAACTGGGGAAAGGAGGGAATGAGCCAAATCCGGGCTCAGTGGGAACTATATATATATATATAAAATATTTGTTTTACTCATATGCAATGGTTTAAAAACTGTGTAGTGCAATGCAACCTACATTCGCATGCATACGGACCCACTAGGATTCCCATCCTAGCCACTAGATACTAACTACCCAATTAACCGACCACAACAGTAAATATCCCATAAGTGAACCCCTCATGTTTTCCCTCATTACTAAGGAATCGTCAGTCCAAGGTCATATGTTCTAACACTAGCTTCCTAAGGCTCATCACGCCTTAGTGGATCAGTTCTATAGCTTATATCGGCTACCCCGTGCCTACATCGAAAGTCAATAGCTATAGGCCAAGTATTGGGTGTTTCCACTTTAATTATAATTTATTATGAATCGTATACTTGGCCAGCTAATGGGCTTTTAGCTTAAGATCATTTGTCTAAGCGTTATATTACAGCGTTCTCTCAATAGGCTATTTCATTAGTTATGATTTCCCCTTCAATTATTAGTGCTTTAAGTTCATTATGATCCGGCTATCAAGTCTCATGAATCACATTTACTCCCACGCCCATATTCTATATCTAAGGCTCACTGTTATCATGTCTTTCCACTTTATATATAATACATTATGAAAGGCTCAATAATTCTCTGTGTGTACCCTGCCTGTCTAATAGTGTTCGCCTATGTCTCTACATCATTTATATCATAACCAAGGTAACATACATAAATTTATACGAGACATGATACGATACGATACAATAATAATAACATAATCAACAATCTCACAATAGCTCTCGTATCACGTCTCCAGCATAATG
This sequence comes from Lonicera japonica, assembly GCA_021464415.1. NCBI lineage: Eukaryota > Viridiplantae > Streptophyta > Magnoliopsida > Dipsacales > Caprifoliaceae > Lonicera > Lonicera japonica. The sequence continues at coordinate 96,963 of JAKCWG010000967.1, forward strand.
CCTCAGTTTCACCCCGCGGTCAGTCCAGGCCTAGAGCAATAAATCCAGCGAGTCCCGAAGGATCCAAAGCTCTTATCCATGTCTCCTCCAGGTGGGGTGGTGGCTCAGGGATTTGGTTCTCCAAGTAGGTCATTCGGAGATAACCCTCAAGACATTTTCCCGGGAATAACACTCCGAATAGTTAACGAGGAGAACGCCCATACAAGTTCCCACGACACCCTAGAGAAACTACACCAGGCAATACCCTAGAGGGTGATGACCATTAGTAGCCCAACTACTTCCCGAGGACTCACCATTTGGGAAGAAGTGGCACACAGGACCTGCTCCGCTTGCCGGGGAAACTCATCTAACCGAGAACACTTAGTCCTATCGGAAGGCAATATAACTAGAGTGGACTCTCCTTTGTGGGCAACACAACCACTGGCGGAGTCACCGACTTCATTTTCCCCGTGCACGGTTTAGGGCCTTTTCACCCACGGGCGGCAATAGGCGGCCGTCGTTCGAGTCACGGGGAGCTACCCGGTGCTCGGTACATCATCATATCCAGCCCATACGTGTGATCGCAACAACAGGAATCTCTCGATTCCTCACATAGCAGTGTATACAATCATCAATCATCTATCACACGGATGGCTAACAACATGTATATCAATAATCACGCAATTATCATCATTACATAATCATCGTTATCGATAGCATCACTATCACATTTGTATTCCATGGCCTTATAGCCAATTATGTTATATTCGACATTTCTCAATGTCTAACGTATCAAGTGTATAAAACCAAGACTGTATACCACTTATGAGAGTTCTCGTGTCATTCTAGCCAGCCAAGCATTGATTATTGTGGTTCTAGTTCAACCGGCATATAATTACGGCTCTCCTAGCCATATATACTCACAGTCAAGGCAACCCATACCCCACCAAGTTATAGTTATTACACTCCTAGAGTATATCATAAGTGTACTCTCGTAACTATAGCTAATAAGGTCCATAGAGGACATTAGTCTCAAGGATTAGTGTATACCGTCCCATCTAAGTGGGTTTCTTGTGCAAATTCGAGGATAATGTTCTACACTTGCACCTAGGGGCATATCTACATATATTTACCTCTTATAACTCAAAACCAACCTTAATCCAATCACAAATCCCGAAATCTCCTTTAGCCTAGTTCATACCTTAGGCTACCATGTCGGTATAAGGTGTATATGAGAGAATAAGGTTCATAGCATGGTAAGAAATGATAATTCATGGTATATGTGTGATAATCTAACCATCCAACACACTCAATTCCCAAAACCCCAAAATTCCTAGGCTTAACATGTATGTATGAGATGGGTCTTGATGAATCGTATCATATAAAAGTCAAAACATGGATTAAATGCTCAAAATATGTAATAGATGCAAGAACCCATCAATATCTAACGCTAATCGAAGATTAATCTAGCCCAACCCCATGAACATGTATACAACCTAGGGTTTTTGTAGAAAATCCCCAATTTAGATACAAATTGCTAATACAAGAAGTAAAAGTTTGTAAAATAAGTTTTGTACTAGTGTTCCCACCTGATTGAAGCTTAATTGAGGTGTTGAAGATGCATAGACATCGTATCACAGAAACCCAAGCTCGCCTCCTAGCTCCACGTGCGAAGACGGAGGTGGAAGATGATGAATAGTGACATATGAGGTGTTTTGAAGCTCAAATCTTGGAAAAGATGAGAGATGTATGGAATATCTAGTCTCTCTCTCTCTAGATCTCCCTCAAGTCTCTCCCTCACGCCCCTAGATGTTGTGGTTTCGAAAATGGAGAATTTGGGGTGTTAAATGGCTTAAAAACGGGTCAAATACGCTCAAAACCGACTTACTGGTGAACCATGATCGATCATGGGTCCGCCATGATCGATCATGAACCCGTCTGGAACTCCTCTGGAGGACCATGATCGATCATGGCCCTTCCATGATCGATCATGGAAGTCACTACAATAGTAAATGACTTCTTGAGCTCGAAACGGACCTCGAAACGGTTGAATCTCGACTCGGCCCAAACACGAAAGTTATGGCCTCTCAAAGTTGGCCAAAAATTGACGAATCGCGAAAAGACGAAACATGCGATTGTCGCCTCGATTTCTACCCGAACCACTCGAATCACTAAACGAACACTCAAGGGAGTGGAAGGAGGCTAATATGACCAATAAGGAGTGATAAAACATTACGAGGCTCTCCGAATGAGAAATTCACCACCCGAGGTGAATTAAGCGGACGAATGAAAGCAACCACGAGGAAACGAAAGAACGGGGTGTTACAATTCAATTTTTTTATACCAATTTTTCATTATATATTGCATTTTTAGATGGAAATCTAAATGGTTCTCATATAAACTGGGAAGGAATCGATTATTATAATAGACTCATCAATGAGACCATAGAGCAAGGTTTTGATTCAATGAAACTTATACACATGTACTAATTCAAATGCATTTTTCATTATTTTTTTATTAACTCAAATTATGCGTGTTTGTTATAACGACGTAGGTTTAGAGCTTTACGTGACTCTCTTCCACTTTGATCTTCCTCAAGCCCTAGAAGAAGCATACGGTGGTTTTTTAAATAAGGATATTATGTAAGTAGCTTGATATTATCACATTTTATATAAGATTCGCAACCTTTTAAGTTTATTTCACAAAACAAAGATGAAACATAGTTGATTTACTCAACAGGGAAGACTTTTAATATTATGTGGATATTTGTTTCAAATATTTCGGTGATCGCGTAAAGAATTGGCTTACATTGAATGAGCCATGGAGTTATGCTAGTCTTAGATATGGAACTGGGAACCTCGCACTAGGTCGATGCTCTAGATGGCTAAGGACAGGTTGTATTGATGGCGATTTAGGCACGGAACCATATTGGGTCGCACACAACATGCTTTTGGCACATGCTGCAGCAGTCAACCTTTACAGAAACAAGTATCAGGTTCGGCTTGAATATCCTAAAACACTGTTGCAAATAGTTGAAACCATTCATTATATATATTTATCCATGTACATATAGTCTTTTGGGTAACAACCTTTTGTATTGAATGTCGAACTTGTACAGAAAAGTCAAGAAGGAAAGATTGGGATTACGATTTGTTCAAAATTTTTTGTGCCTTATGATGATTCAAGGAATGATGACCATGAAGCTAAACAACGAGCCCTTGATTTCGAACTTGGATGGTAAGTATTGGTTTTTGAAATTGTATTGTAAATACTGTTGATATTTCATCTTTCCCCCGTAAATTATATTGTTTATTGTTTCCAAATTAGCTTATAGCATGTTTAATTAATTCTTCGATACTTATTTCAGGTTCTTACACCCAATTACATACGGTGACTATGCACTGAGCATGAGATATCTTGTTGGAAGGCGGCTTCCTGATTTCACAGCGGATGAAACCGCATTGCTCAGAGGTTCCTATGATATTCTAGGACTAAACTACTATACAACCGGCTATGCGCTCAACAACCCAAACCCTTTTGGCACACCTCCAAGTTATAGTACAGATTCCCATGTGAATGAAACATGTAAGTGCACGCTAAATGTTTTCTTTCATGCCTCTATAGAACCGTTGAATAATTATTATAATTAATTTTTTTTTCTATTTTCTTGTTTCAGATGAACGCGATGGTGTCTTTATTGGTCAAGGGGTGTGGATGTCTAATTCAAGTCAAACATTTTTTTTATTATTTTCACTATTTCATTCATGAGCTTATGTTGTTGTTGCTGGATTTTTTATTTTTTTTATTTTTTAGATTAAAATTACCCATTTCTTAAAAAATTGCAAGTAATCCAATTTGACAAGTCAAAATGCTAGTTAATCTTTGGATTAAAAAAGACCTATTTGGTCCCCAATTTTGGCTCCGGTTGCGGAGTGCAAACTCCAAACATTTTTTTTTTGTCAATTTACAACCCAAATTAAAGTTAATGTTCGAGTTATTTCTATTTTACCTCAATGAAGTTTGACCACTTTTTCACTTTTATCCATTAAGTTCATTTTGTGCCACGTCCATCCATAAAGATTGATCCCGTTTTCACTTTAGTCTAAATGCAACATGTCATTTGTTTTTTGGTCGGAAAGTGCTATGTGCAGTAAATGTGGCTTGAATATCAAAGTGACATGTGGCATTTTTTGTCAAAAAAACTTACGGCGGGTTGAGTTTTGTACTAAAGTGAAAACAGGGGCAAACTTTAATGAAGGACATGATGTAAAATCAATTTCATGGAAAAAAGTGCACAAATACTCAAAATTTAGTGTTCTCCTCAATGTTTTTCGTCCAAAAACCGTGAATAATTTAATATAACCTTCTGATGAACTAAATTAAGGAGGGTAAAATCAATAAACCTCCGTTGTACATCACATTTAGCACCATTTATATACATACATATACGACTGTCTTTGTACGGCCACAAGCCCTTAGCGACTAATTTTCGTTGCCAAAACAAAGGGAGATATTTTTAGCAACAAAAAATCATTGCGAAAGGCATATAAGTACAATCCACACTAGATCTCTATATATGTGGTATTGTCTATACAATACCACCAATTTACTTTTGAACGTTGATTGTCTTAATTGCTCATGTATAAGGTTTAATTAGACAGACTTTTGCAGGAAGGTTGGATATATATCTATCCTAAAGGGATCCGAGGACTGTTGGAATATATAAAAGAAAAATACACTGATGCACCCATAATCATTACAGAGAATGGTATGATTGAAATATAAATATATATATATATGACTGATGTATGATTTGTTTTACAGTAACATTTTTCGCATTGAATAATGTCTTGTGGTCGTTCAGGACTTTGTTCAACTAGAAATGACAGTGACCTAACCAGTGAATTCAATGACACCCTAAGACAGAAATTCATCCATGATCATCTTTGTTGTATTCACCAGGCAATTAAGTACGTACAACAAACCTTATATCTCACCCTGTACATTCATTTGATTCACCAAATGTGATAATCTTTGACTTTATTTTCAATTTTGTAGCACCGATGGAGCGAATGTTATCGGGTACATCACGTGGTCATTGACTAATAACTATGAATGGATGTCGGGCTACACACAACTTTATGGACTCTATTACGTAGATTTCCAATCGCCCAATTTGACAAGGACCACAAAAGCCTCGGGAAAGTGGTATGGGAGTATTCTTGAAAAACCATCTCAGAAATACTCTTTACCAGCTATTTCCGACCAATAGAATCGAATTACCGCTTTTACGCAAGAAAATCATCAACACAGTAGAGGTCATGTCTAATAGTGAACCACCCCTAAAACTAGAAATGGTGGCTAAATAATCCACATGTATTAACTCCTTCCTATGTATAATGGAGATTAGGCCATTAATTATGTCCATCTCCTTCTCTCGATATAATAATGTTAAATCGTCAACCATTTTATGCATGTATTTTATTTTTGTTTCTCAAATTTTAATTTTCTCGTTTCAAACGCATCAGATGACAATTTTAAAAGTATAATCAACACCCTAGCTACTTCTTCCCTTATAGTAAAAATCTCGTTCCATCATGGATGCATACATGTGTTTGCATTTATATTCCAAAAAAATAAAAAAATGGCCACTAAACTAATAGTCAATTTCATTGTACCCACAAAACTTTAATTTATTTCAATTTACCCATTACACTTTTTGGTTCTTTCAATCAACCCAATCCCTTTTTAGTTCTTTCAATCAACCCATCCATCCGGTTCCGTCAATAACCGTTAGTGGAGATCTTTTAGTCATTTCAACTCTAAAGCACTTCCATCATTTCAATTTACCATTAAACCTTTTAGTTGTTTCAGTGAACCCACTAAACTATTGATTTTATGAAAAATTGTGTTTGATTTTATAAACTATTGACATTTTTTTTATCTATATTTATACATTTTGGATTATTGTAATCCAAATTCTTCGACGAACACTGGTAAAATCAAATATATCAACAAATTGTTGATTTTAAATTTTGAATTTGTCCCAGTAATGTATCAATACATTAACATTTATTTTAAAGAGAAAACTCATATATATATACGGGTATTTGTGGGGTGAGTTGAAAGTACTTTGAGAAGTGGGGTAAGAAGCAAGACTCCATGAGTACATTTAATAACTTCTTCTTTTTTTTTTCTAAGTAGTGCAAAACTAAATGTACATTTTTTAAAGGATACAATTATTATTTTTACTTTGGTACTTTTGTCCTATTTGGCAACTGAACCACTACAAATTTAACACAACGAAATAAATATAAATATATATATATATATATACATAAACTCAAAGCCTCCAATCTATTTGGGCAATTTAATTATTAACGTAACTCTAAATTATCAAGAAGAAATCTATGCAAGTGTTACATGGATATGCATGGTAGTTGGCTACGGGGGGAGGGGGAAGAGAAATGGGTTTTTCGTGGTTCGAACCTGGACTTGAGGTGGGGATACCCGTTTTTCCTCTAAATTATTAATTATACAGTAAAACAAAGTATTTTACTATATATATTGACGAATTTCAAACATAATTTTGTTCAAAATCAGTAGTTTAGTGAGTTGGTTGAAACAACAAAAAAGTGTAATGGGGAAATTGAAATGATGTTAGTGTTTTAGAGTTAAAATGACAAAAATACCCCCATTAACAACACATATAATGATGGGATATAAATAGAGTAGGCTGATTGAAATGAGTAAAAAGTTTAGTGGGAAGATTGAAACAAATTAAAGTTTAATGGGAAAATGAAACTAACCAAGTTTAGTGTCATTTTTGTTGCTTACTCTTTATATATCAACATTGGGTTGATTAGATATGCGCTAAACATACATTAAGACACATACATATTTACATTAATGTTTGAGAAATAAGATGATCGAGGACTACACCAATACATATATCTCACCCTTTACTCTCATTTGATTCACCAAATGTGACAATCTTTGACTTTATTTTAAATATGGCAAGACCGATGGAGCAAGTGTTATCAGGTACATCACGGGGTGATTGATTGATAACTTCGAATGGATGTTGGGCTAAACACAACTTTATGGACTATATTCCTTAGATTTCCAATTGTCCAATTTGACATGGATCCCAAAAGCCTCGAGGAACTAGTATCGGAGTATTCTTGAAGAACCATCTTAGAAATACCAATAAAACTGAATTACTGCGTTTACCCAAGAAAAATCATTGACATAGCTAGCAGATGTCCTATCTTCCGTGCTGAGGTACCCAAGTGCAGGTTGTCAAGTTATAATACCTGGTAAGTCCAAGTGTCGAACCGCAAGAATAGTTGGAAAGATGTAGTGATTACGAGTCCAAGGTTTTGTTAAGAGAATTTAATTGGTTGATTTTAAAGTCTTGCAATAAAAATTAAAATGATGTAACAATATATGAGAAAAGGTTAAGGCGTTATAGAATTTATTCATTTTGCAAAGTTACGTAAAATCAACTGACGTCGCTATCAAAGCGCGTTGGGTAAGCCCAAGTGCAGGCGCGCCAAGTTGTAATATAGTCTCGGAAGTTCAAGTGTGGAACCACAGGGATAGTCAAAAAGGAATGAAATGGATTACAGATTTTATGGTTTCTGGTTTTGTAAGTTGGATTTGTTGTGAAACAACGAAAATGTAAATCGGTTTAAAAATTAATAAAAAAGCACTAAGGTAATTGGAGGTAAGTTGCGATACAATAAACGATAGTTACAATCTCATATTTAGATTTCACACAAAGTTGTCATAGGTGGGGAACGTTGTGATAACTCTCAATAGCAAAGGGTGCAAAGCTAGGTAACTCATTCCCATTGAAACTATATTAAGAGAGAATATCACAAAATTCCACCAAAGATGGAGCTATCATATCTATCTCTTAGCCATGGGTGTTGTGACGCCCTGAATCCCGTTCTGAGATTTTCACCTCCGGGACTCGGTTAATCACGGATGCCGTGTGCGACGGTGGGTTTAAAATATAAAATCCACAACTTTTAAAAATTTTTCTTAAATAAAATGTCACGTTTTACAAATGCTCGACATGTGGAGTTCATTTAGATAAAAACCAAGTCTATAAGGCTTACAAAACACATTCACACAAACACAATCACATTCAACTCCACATATATATATGAAAACCGTTTATACAAATCTATAATCCGTTAGCCAAAATAATTATAAAGTCCATACATAATAACAAGGAGTTTAATACAACGAAAGGTTATATACAACCGACTCCTTAGTTAAAGGACTACAAAAGATATAGGACATCATTTTTCCCGTGCACGGTTTAGGGCCTTTTCAAAGTATTTTCAGAAGTGCATGGGATGAGAAGCAAAACTCTGTGAGTACATTTAATTTCTTCTAAATAGTCAAAACCAAATATACATTTTTTTAAAACGCTACAATTATTATTTTTACATTGGTACTTTTATCCTATTTGCCCACAAATCTGCTATAAATTTAACACAACAATTTATATATATATATAAACCCAGAGGAATATATTTATGCAATTTATTAAAATAACTTTAAGTTATCAATTATTTTTTATACAAGCATTACATGGATACACATGGGGGTTGCCCATGAGGAGAGTGAAAGAAAAATGAGGATTTTGTGGTTATAACCTGGACATGAGGTGGGGATACCCACCCCTTTTTCCACTAAATTATCAATTATACAATAAGATGAAGTATTTTACTATATATATCAAAAACAATTCAAACAGAATTTTGTACAAAATCAATGGTTTAGTGGGCTGATTGAAACCACGAAAAAAGTTTAATGGGGAAATTGAAATGATGAAAGTGTTTTAGAGTTAAAATGACAAAAATACCCCCACCAACAGCACATATTGATGGAGACATAATTACAGGTTAGTTTCATATTGCGTATAGATCGAACAAAATACTTTTGAAAAACCATACAAGAAGAAAGGGATTTCACCTTTGTGGATCATCTAGATGAACTATTTGAGGATAGTAGGGTTTAATAGTACCAAATTGTGATATGGTCATATTTTTTCAAATCCTGCTAGGCTGCGAAAATCGATTGTTATCGCCATGGAAATGACTTCTGATTGTCCTAATTTTACACGCATTTACATTAACTTTGCGTTTCGAACGACATATCTAAAAATCAGCCAAATCCAACGGTGTTATCAAATGTTACGATTGATTTATGATCGGAGTACTGAAAACCTAAAGACCTTCTATTGTATTTCTTGCACCATCAAATCTTGCACTGGGTGTGGGTTATGATATCACCAAAGAATTATATATTTTGAGCTCCTTATTATTAAATACTTATTATTCTCCCCACGTTAAGATTACAGATAACCGTCATATAAATTAATTTATTGATAATTATATTTAAATGACTTCTTAATCCCTGAGCTTACCACTTAATTTATTTGATATGTTGGATTAACATAATCCACATGCAGAGTTTAACATGATCAAAACTTATAAGCTTCTCAAAGGGCTATCGATCCCCACACCAGCACATGAATTCCGTGATAATCAATATTCATGTGAAGAAAGGGAGTAAGTAGTATCCATTTTGATTTTATGGTGCTATTTTTGAGGTACCCGGTATTTAACATGTATTTAAACATCTAAAGTATTCATTTGTTGTCATATTTGTTATACTCTTCTTGAATTTATTGTGTTGATAACTATATTTGGTGTATATTAATTTGCTTCATCAGATGTTATTGTAAATTGTTTTTGACTAAACTGTCGTGGAACTAATTAGTGCATAGTTAAGTTTACTTGCCAAAAGGCCTAATAAGTTATAATAATGTAAGGATTAGTGAGATGTTTCAATGTGGTGAGGCGGGGGAGGCTAATAGTTTTTAACATGTTACGATGGCGATTGGTAGTCTATTGACTTGGTTAAGCACATTGACTGAGTTGTTGAGGATGTTTTGGGGTTTATCAAAATTTTGCTATAATGCGTTTGTTCATATGTGTTATATACTACCCTTTTTAAAATTTTTGTGGTACATGTGAGTCGAGGTGGAGTATGATTTGACTAGCGCGTCAAGTGCGTCTAGTTTCATACTCATTTTTTATATATAGTTCTCCACATTTTAACCAACAACCCTCCTAGTTAGATATAACCTGCATGATTGAGAAAAAAGCCGTAACTTACTTTCGTAGATATATAGTTCTTCAGATTTTGATAGAAAACAATTGCATACCTCAGAGTAGTAAAGTTGATTTTCATGCTTTTTGATAGTAGCTAACTAAATAGACACAAAACATTTCATTTACATGAAAACTATATACACTAAAAACAATTACCACCACAATGAGTTTTCAACATTATGAACATTTCATTTTCAACTTCAACAAAACTATTTTCCTGTTATTTTCCTAAGTTTGCAATAAAATGAACCCTAAGAGGGAAAGGCTCAATTAATCAAGATGAATAGCTGATATGATCCGGTCTAGCTCCAGTTTCTATTCAACCATGGTGATTCATGGCATTCCAAATGATAATCCACACATGATGAATTACAACGATAGATCATGGAAATTCAAAAAGAATTCCATAGAATTTCAAGACTTTTATATTATTTCCTTAATTATTTAGGAGTTTATTTTAGTTGTATTATTTTATTATTCAATTAGGAATTAGATTAGTAGTTTTCTTTTTGGATAAGTTTTCTTATTATTTATTATTAGTTTCCTTATTGCATTAGAAATATTCTAGGAGTTACTATTTTCCTTTTCTAACTAGGAATTAGTTTCCTTTTTGAATTAGGATTAAGGCTTTGTTTACTCCTATTTAAAGGAGGTACATTATTGTTTTATTATTAATAGTTTTGATGATTAATTAAATTGAGAGTTTTCTCTTTGTGTTCTCTAAGAGCATGTTGAACATGTTGAATTGATTAATTCAATTGTTCTTGACTTATCAATCTAGCAACCACACTAGATTGTGGCGTCATTCATTATACCGAGGTTCGCGCTTCTTTAAGCGTTGGGTTGAGGTTTCCGCTTTTCATCTTTCGCGTGATTCCAAGGTTCTAGTCTATTTATAGACTGCGGGTCAAGGATCCATTAGCCTGGTTAGGAAAGACGATCCGGGTTCGCGTCAATAGCTCAGATGATTCTAATAACTAATGTCATAAAAGGGCAACGCTGTTCAGAACTATTAGATAATCGAACAAAAACCAAAGTTTTTGAAAAACAAGCTAACTATTAGTGTTGCTCTAGAGATATATAAGATCTTAGCCATTGAAGTGGTTAGAGCTTTGGCAATGGGTAGCAGTATTGCACAGTGGTGTCGGATGTGGGTGATGAGACCTAATTAGCGTCGAAGGAAGTAAACAAATATAATATTGTGGTAAATTGTGGTATAATTGACCATTCGTTTTGTCCTTTAGTGGACAAATATTGAAAATTATCCTTTTGGTTAAAACTAGTTGTGGAGGAAGTACAATTTGTGGTATGAAACTGTAAGTTATGTGTGCTTGATATAATTGTGGAGGATGGACTTAGACTGCATTGTATCACATAAAAAAATCCAATAAACATTATTTTAAACAACAATTTTATTATTGTATATGAATACAAGTGATCGATGACTATGAAGCTCAACTCTAGCTTAGCCCCTAATTTCATTATATTTGACACCTTCGTCACATTCTGTTAATAAAACTAACATAGGAGGTGGCCAAATAGTACACTTCCTTTTGTTTTAAGGATGATCACAATATGCATTTACTAAGAAACATATTCTTATAAAAGACCATCTGTTTCTTATTATGGTATAATTAATTGGACTAGCTTGCCTCAAACCTGAACCAAACTATCCGGTCTTAGTTTGATTTTCTCATTTTTAGTGTGTTTTTTTTAGGTTCGGAATTTTACGGATTGGTCTGGATCGTTTTGGTCTGTTCGGTCGGTTTTACGGTTGGCCTTAAGACCCCTAGATTAGACCCTCAAGATGAGTGATTCAAAATTCATCCAATAGATGAAAGTTGTAGAGAGATATGTGTTCTAAGTAATGATTCAAATTGAGTTACTTGGTTAACATATGAGTGTTACACAGCCGTAAATGTAGTGGACAACTTTTTTGTCTTTTCAATTAAATGGTTTCCTTAAATAGAAAAAAAGATCTTTCCATGCGTTTAAATCTGCGGATTATTTTCATGAACCGTAGTTTGTTTGTTTGGTTGGTGTTTTTATCTTCTTCTTTAGTTCTTGTTTATTATTATTTTATTTTACCTATCGTTTTTAATGTCTATTCAAATTGTTTTTTCCAAATGTCTTAATAACCAAGTTAGTTCTATGCAATAAAATTAATGCACCAAATTTTGTGAATGAATTTTTAATTATTAATTATGTTGAATTATCCTTTATCAATGGGGAAATCAAACTGTGCACTTTTTACTGAACTGATTATTTGTCTTGAAAATCTAACAATTTCGGTCAGCTAAATTTTAAATAAATTCAATATATATATCATAACTATAATTATCTCCTATATCATTTCTATAATTATCTCTTTTTCATTTTCAAGAACTTTGCCTGAAAATAGTAGTTAAACTTCGTCTTTTGAAAAGTTTTGCTCCGTGAACTACTTCCCCTTTTGAAAATATGGCTGAAAGTTGATTTTTCCATATGCTTAAGATTTAAGAACCAAGTAAGTTCTATGGTATATAATTTAATTAATGCGCCAAATGTTGTAATTGAATTTTTAACTGTTAATGAAGTTTGAATTAGTTACCCTTAGTCATTGGGGGAATCAAACTGTGCACTTTTAATTGGACTGGCTATTTTTCTTTAAAATCTAGCAATTTTGGTCATCTACTTTTCAAACAAATTGAATATTATTTCTATCATTCTTTCTTTTTCATTTTTCAAGAATTTTGGCAGAAAATAGTGGTAAAACGTCCCCTTTTGAATAATAATGCTCCGTACGTGAATTTTTATTTCTATTTCCATGTCCTAGTTGGACTATCTCAACTTATTACACAATTTATTTTCCGACTTCTCATACAAATCAATTATTTTGCTATCATTTTTCATATTGTTAGACTTAGATCATCTCCACTGCATAGGCAAAAAATGTAGTTTAAGAGGAGAAACTTACTCTATCAATCCGTTGACAATTGCACCACTAAAAAGTAAATATATCTTAGATGATAATCAATGTTTTATCTCACAAGCCACTGCCTTTGATGATACACAATGTATTGTCCCAGAAGCAAGCCTCGCACTGTGGCAACTTCTCGTATGATACACAGTGTCTCGTCCAGGGTTTGAACGATATACAATTTGTAGTTCAAGGGTGATCCGTGACGATATACTATCCGAAAGCTTGTCAGAGTTTGACGATATACAGTGTATCTTCTGGCCAAATTGGTTGTCTAAAGTTAGTTTAGCTTTTTGTTAGCAATTTTAGCTACACTTTTACCCTTTACCTTCCGCGCTGTAACTCAAATTGAGCTAAAACAACCTTATTAGCATACGTGGTGTAGATGGTCTTATAACCATATGTAGCCTTAGGGTGCGTTTAATTAACACAAATATACTAGAAAAGCATTGAAAATACTACTAATTTTTATAAAAAGTTAGAAACATAGATGAATGATTTTGGTGAAATATTTGGGTAATTGATAAGAAAATCTTTCGATGGAAAATAAGAAAAATATGGAGAACACATCACCAAATCACCCATTTATATATTTGTAAACTTTTCATCAGTAGACCAAAAAAAAAAAAAATTTCATCAAAACTACTCTATTATTTTAATGATTTTATCCAACTTTTTTTTTTATCATACAGATAATAAATAATAATCTATTAGTATCAAATTAACAAACAACTTGCGTTTGATTTTCACATGCTCCAATCCAGAGACGTTTCAACATGCATACAAGGGCCAAAATAGTATATAAAAATAAAAAAAATAAATTTGTGTGCTTGTACGTACTCAACTTTTAATATGGAGTAGTCACCCCCAATATTACATATTTTGTAGACTTTAATTCAAATTAATATGGTGTAGATGGTCTTATAACCAAATGTTGAGAATTCTTTGAATATCCTACCAGGCTTTTCTTGATTTGTGGTCTCCAATTTACCTTTTCTTGAGCTTTCCCGGCCTGCTTTTTTTCCTTTTGTTCTATCAATTTTTGGGGGCATCACACGTAGGTTGTAGCCCATCCTAAGGGTTTTTTTTTTTTTTTTCTTTCTCGATATTAATTAGAATATTGATCTAAAGATAACCAACAAAATATATATATATATATATATATAATAAGCGTGAAGGCTATTTCCCTTTTCTCATTTTAGTTCTTCATGTTTTATCTTTTTTCTCTTTTCCATTTTCAAACCTTATTGCCCTTTGTTTAAAAAAAAAAAAAAAAGCTTATGATGATTTTATTTTAAGTATTTATGTTTAATCTTAGATGTCAATTCAAATTAACTTTATGATTAACTATAAGTAAATATTGATCATGCTAAGTTTACATGTTGAATTCTTTTAATACCGAAAATCTTTATGATAAAATTTAGTTTATTGCTTATTAACATATCGTAAAAAAATTATTTATAAATATTTAATATTGACAAAATCTTAAAGAGTAACAAAACAATGACAAATAAGTAATTTAGTAATGGAATGCTCGTTATCTTTTAAATTTGAAAAAATAAAATTTTCGTTACATTATAAGTTCAAACCATTTATTTAAAATTGGCTTGAAACCCTTTTACATTAATTCACCCCTAACAAAAATTCAAATTCTGTATCCACCCATGGACAGCAACAATTTTCTTTGGAAAATAGTTGAGAATTCTTCGAATATTAGCCCTGGCTTTTCTTTATTGATGCTTTCAATTTACCTTTTTTTTTTTTTTTTTTTTAGCTTTTCCGGGCCACTTTTTGTTCTATCAAATTTCATGCTCTTACAAGAGAAAAGCTAATCACACAAACATTCAATTCAAGGATGATTTCCGACATTTTTTGCTAAAAAAACAGAAAACAAAAAAAGAGAAAGGTTAATGTTGGTCCTCTTTTAGTAATTGTTTCGAATATCCTAGATTTGTGTCTTAAATAAGAAGAAACATTGGCAGGAATTAGTTTTTACTAATTATGTATCAGGAATTAGTAATTGTTGTTTTATGTTTTTATGAGATCGTGCAAAATTAAGTTTATACTCCATAATTTTTTAGCATATTATTATATCGAAGTGTTCAATTGACTGTGATATTGTCTTATTTCATCGAGTTGTAAATTAAACCCATTTATTGAGAAAAACACACATGATAAAATTTTTAGATTATTCAAGTTAAGTTTGCAGCTAACCTCTATTTTTTATGTTAATTTTGTATTGGGGTTTATTTGGCCTTACTTTAAAGTTACATGGGTGATATATACATAAGAATACACTTGTAAAATGAAACACACAGCATGCTAAACATAGTTTACATTAATGGATTTATTTATAGTTTTTCTGGTTTTGTGCAAAATTAAGTTTACAGAAAACACAATTTTGGGTAATTAGCAAAAATGACCCCTGAAGTTTGACCAATGTTCTTCGCTCGTCCCTAAAGTGTAATTTTCGGTTAAAGCATCCTTAAAGTTTTTAATTTGTCCCTCATTCGTCTAAAACTGGATGCCCCTTTAAAAACTTGGACGGAAAAGACACGTGGATGGATGAGCGAGGGACAAAATTCAAACTTAAAGGGGTTATTCTTAAAGGTTTTCAAACTTCAGGGGTTATTTTCTAAGATTTTTTCTCCAGTTTTTAACGGAGTATCTAATATTAGATGAGTGAGAGACAAATTATAAACTTTAAGGATACTTCAACCTAAAATTAAACTTTAGGAGCGAGCGAAGACATTGGTCAAAGTTCAGGGGTCATTTTTGCTAATTACCCCACAATTTTGGGCCAAAAAAAAGGTTCTTATTTTAGAAAAATATTATTGCTAACTTTTTTCTCAAAAATAGTTCAGCGGCAATTTTGATATATTTCTAAAATAATAATGTACCCCTATAAAAATATACACTTGTTGCTATACATAATATAAATGTTGCTAATGTCATAAAAAATTTACGGCATTTGACAAAAATGCCAGAAAATATTAGTGGCACTTATGTAAAATGTTGATAAAGATTCATCTGTGGCATTTATAAGTGCTGAGAAAAACACTATGTTGGACAAAATACTAAATCAAACATATTTTATAAAATATTAGTGACATTTACCGGGACACTTACATAAAATGCCAATAAAGATTCATTTGCGGCATTTATAAGTGCTGAGAAAAACTCTATGCTAGACAGAATACTAAATCAAACATATTTTTCTTTCCGCGGGATTCAAACCCTTCAACCATGTGAAATTACTACTGATCATTCTCAATCCCTTACCCATTCACTACTAGCCCAAAATACTCATTTGTTATTTAAGCCTTTTCCTTTTAATATCTTATTCATATATACATATTGTTTAGGTTATAAAGAGTGATTTTCTCAATTTAGTTAAAGACTGAATGCCTATTTGGATAGATAAATAATTGAATTTTTTATTTTTTTAAAAACTTTTGTAGAGATGATCTATATAGTGAGTAAATCACCCCCAACAAATTTAATAAGAAAACTCAACCTAGAAGTTGGTGTATTGAAAAATTGTTATATATATATGCACATTTTTGGTGATGCCCTGAATCCCATTAAGATGATTTCGCATACGGGACCCTGTTAATCATGGAGCCGTACGTGACAACAGGTTTGAACTAAAACAATTTACATATTATCAAAAACATTTCTTGTATAAAACTATGTTATTCAATTTTTTGGCATGTGGAGTTTATAAATTCAACAAATCCAAAACCAGTAGATGTCCAACATTTGAATCAAACTCCACATTCGCATGTATTTGTATCAAATCATCGAAAGTACAGATGTTTATACAGTCAAAACCCTCCAACTAGGTCCCAAGCAAAATTAGTAAGTTTTACAACATTTATAGAGTAAATGGGACATTTGAATTAGTTTGAAACCTGATGTGATCCAGGCTACCACAAGCAAGGACTTGATTAAAGCATTGATTGGTGGGGTCCGTATTGGTATTGGATGACCTTGGATCATACTAGTACGCGCGCAACTAGATGATTTAAGCATAGTCAAACATGAAAGTCATGGAGCGCGCGAAGTCAATTATTATTTTAAGTATTTTTAATTATTAGAATTATTATTATTTCATTAGTCAATTAGGAGTTATTAATTTCCTTTTTGAATAAGTTTCCTTATTATTAATTTTCTTATTGTATTAGGAATATTCTAGGAGTTATTATTTTCCTTTTCTAAGTAGGAAATTGTTTCCTTTTTGAATTAGGATTAATGTTTTGTTTACTCCTATTTAAAGGAGGCACATTATTGTTTTAGATTAATAGGAGTTTGATGATTAATTAAAATTGAGAGTTTTCTCTATGTGTTCTCTAAGAACATGTTGAACATGTTGAATTGATTAGTTCAATTGTTCTTGACTTATCAATATAGCAACCACACTAGATTGTGGCGTCAGTCATTATATCGAGGTTTGCACTTCTTTAAGCGTTGGGTTGAGGTTTTCGCCTTCCATTTTTTTCGACGTATTCAAAGGTTCTTGCTACGTTTGGAGTTCAAGAGTTGAGGATCCATTAGCCTGGCTAGAAAAGACGATTCGGGTTCGCGTCAAAACCAATGGCACAAAGTATTTAAATATATAAATCAAACCAATACTAAGTCGTCCTTGGACAGCTATAGAGTTCTAAGCTGTTTGAGGATTTCTAAACTCGTACACATGCCATCCCTCGAGAAATACCTACAAAATTGTTTTGGAAAAATTGGAATGAACCAAACATGAGCTTAGTGGGAACTATAAGGTTCGTATATAAAATACGTTTTAGAAATAATGCGTGTGAGGTCCTGTGATGAAGTAGTTTCTTTTTTGTAATAAAAATTATTTTATAATATGCATGCCAATGCTTTCCCCACCCCCAAAATATAATAAGATATAATTTAATAGAAAATACAGTTATAGTCTCACTAATAACATAAATTAATTATAAACCTCATATGTATGGTAAAAGAAGTATCGTTAAGATACAAATAATCTTTAGCGAAAAAATATACATATAAGACTGTTGGCTAATTCATACAATGTGGGACCACAATCGTATCGTCTAAAAAGGTCTTGTCCTTAGCAATCATCTCAAGAACTTGCAACTAGTCAAGCATACAACCAGGTTTGCATTTCGTGGCCTTTCACCCACATGGCAGTAGGGTATGCCGTTTGTTTTCGTGCACGGTTTTGTGTTTTGCACCAAGAAAAATGTGTCCCAACTTTCGGCCTCAATCTTTAAAGACTGAACTTGGGACCTACCATGGATTAACATAACCATGTGTGTATATATATGACGCCGCTAAAATAGTGCGTTGCGATAGAGCCCAAGTGCAGGCACGTCAAGTTGTAATATAGTCTCGGAAGTCCGAGTGTCGAACCACAGGGATAAGTGAAAAGGAATGGAATGGATTACGGATTTTACGATTTTCAGATTTTGTGTGAGTTGGATTTGTTGTAGAACAACGTTAATGTAAAATGGTTGTGAAAATTAATAAGAAAGCACTAAGGTAGTTGGAGGTTAGTTACGATTTAAAAGATGGTGATCGATAGCTGAAACAAAGATTTCAACACAAGGTTTCTCAAGATAAGGGGAATGTTGGTGTATCTCTCAATAGCAAAGGGTGCGACGCTAGGCGCCTCATTCCCGGATTGAAGCTATATCAAGAGAGAGACAAACACATTCCACCAAAAACGAGGTTATCGTTCCTATCTCTTAGCTACGGGTGTGAAGCAAGGCAACCCATTCCCGATGAAGCTAATCCGAAATAGATATGACAAACTCATCATAAAAAGGTTTAACATAAAGCAAGTGTATGCAATCTCATAATTTAAAGAATGAAAATTATAAAGTGAATCCTAACAACGAAACGGGATGAAGATTATGGGACAAATTTGTCAACTCATCGTTTATCACATTTGGTAGAAAATAAAGAGTCTAAGTATCACATAAAGTGTAAGAAGCACTCAATATATCAATAAATGAATCAAAGATAAGCCAAACAAATTTATAATCCATCTATGGAGTTTTGAGAACTATTCATAATTTCTATGAAGAGGGAAAAACTCCATGGATGGGGGAAAAAGACTACAAGCTTTCTAGAACCATAGAAATATGTTGTATGTTCATTAACAACCAAGAACTAAATATACAAGACATGTAAAGTCTTAACTTAAAATGAAAATACCTAGAAAGCTTGAAATAATGGAGGGTATGATGAAGAAGAAGAAGATTCACAAATATTTATCAAACTTTAAACATGGATTGAGCCATTAATCACCAAAAAATCATATCGCAATCAACCTCCGTAACCTTAGTAATAGACTACTCCATAATAGATGAAAGAACAAATATTATAGAAGAAGAAATCATTCTTACAAATCAAAATACTTACAAGGGAAAATGAAGAAAAATATTCAAAGAGCTCTCCCTTCTCTCTAGAACTCTAAAGGTGTAAAAAACTAGCCTTTCAATCTCCCCTATCTCCTAGACTAAAACAATAGCTAAAGGAGTACCAAAAACTAATAAAATAAGCAAGGGAAAATATCTAGGAACCAAAACCCCCGAAATAAGGCTAAAAGCAGGAGTTGGTGAATGTCCCCGCCAGGCCATGATCGATCATGGCCTTCCCACGATCGATCATGGGGTTCTCTGCCTGAAGACAAGTTTTCACCATGATCGATCATGGTTTACCCATGATCGATCATGCTTCTGGGAAAATCCTCAAATCAGCATTTTGCGAGCTTTTTACTAGCGCGTGATCGATTCTTCGAAGGCCATTGCATCCTATGCCTATATACACATAGAAACACAACAAAAGCACACCTAGCGGGACGATGTTAGATACAAAACTCACTAAGATACTAATCTCGAGATAAGTGGATAATTAGGCAGAATTAAAGCAACAAACGCGTCAAGCGACTCCGAGAAGGAGCTTAGACATGACAATATTATGCGTTTATCAACTCCCCTCAACTTATCTCTTGCTAGTCCCTTAGCAAGACAAAAATATATAATTACAAAAGCACTATGCTATACAAAAAAAGTTGTTAACTTCTAAGTTCCCAAAGAAGACGAGTTGCATCTCGTGAAGGTTTTCAGAAATGATACCTACAAACATTAGAAGTTTGATCATGATGAATGATGAGAATGAAGATTCAAATTTCAATTTGCAAAGCAAGAGGCATTACTATCAACTTTCCAAAACGACGGACTTTTGAATGATCATCTAATTCGCCTATCTCCTTTAGAACACAATCACATATTCTCCAATACTCACATACTAGACTTTGATTCAAACAATTCAATATAAACACAAAGAGTCATAATCATTCGAGAAGGAAAAGAGAACTTTTTCAAAAACAAAAGCTCAGAGATTTGTCAATTCTAAGCACTTTCTTTATCTTTTCTTGGAAATTTTTGCTAAATTAGATCAGGGCGGTTTTCATCTCTATGAGGGGCAGCGGTCTCACTTATGAAATTTCTCATTACTGCTCATTCATTGGAGCTTAAAGGAAGCTATTCACCCTTTCCCATATGGTAACCTTTACCCATCCGTAATATTAGACAAAGAGACTTAAGATTTAGTCAAGTGAAGCTTTAAGTCAATATTAGGATAAAAGTCATCCAAGTTATCAAAGTGCTATGCTTTTGTCCTCTCATTGGAGGATCTTTTTTTTTTTTAAAGAGCTTCCATCATTTTTGGACAAAAATTTCTCTTCTCTCAATGAAAATAAATCTAGGTGTTAAACCGAATTGGAAACAACCAAAGCAATCTAGCATGCGGAACAGGCAAATATGACGGGATATGAGACTAAGCGGAGCAAGGCAATTTAGATTATCATTCAAATTCCTATCCAAATCAAAGAATTCATGCCAAAAGCTAATGAAACCATAGTCTTCATTAAACAAAACATCAGTCAATCATCAATTTTCAAACTTCTCAAAAAAAAAATTGAACATATCTCTTTTACTCATGGAAATGAACAATAGCAAGCCAAACAAAAAAAACACAAAATAACGTACCCCCCTCAACTTGAAACAACCATTGTCCTCAATGGAAAGAGAACAATAACAACACACGGGTTATTGTTTTGTACGCAGTACGGTAAGCCCAAAGTGCATCGGTCAGTCTTAACGACCAATCCTTGCGGTTCGGATTTACCGTTTTCTCTAGAATCTGTTTGATCTCCCTGTTTGCCAACTCGGCTTGACCATTAGTTTGAGGATGATAAGCGAGCGAAACTTTGTGGTTTACACCATACTTTTGCATTAATGATTGAAATGGTCTGTTGCAAAAGTGAGTACCGCCATCGCTTATTATTGCCTTGGGAGTACCAAAACGTGCAAGAATGTGTTCTTTCAGAAATCGGATCACCACTTTGTGATCATTTTTCTTGCACGCTTGGGCTTCTACCCATTTTGAAACGTAATCTACGGCAACTAAAATGTAAAGATTACCGTAGGATGATGGGAAAGGTCCCATGAAGTCGATGCCCCAGCAATCGAAGATTTCAATCATCAAGATGGGATTTAGTGGCATCATGTTCCTTTTAGAGATCCCTCCAAGCATTTGGCATCTTTGGCATGCCTTGCAAAAGCGTTGTGCATCCTTAAACAGCGACGGCCAGTATAATCCGCTTTGCAAAATCTTCGCGGCGGTCTTCTTTGCCGAGAAGTGTCCTCCGCAAGCCTCATTATGACAGAAGGATAGAGCTCTCTCCACTTCTTCCTCCGGGATGCACCTCCGGATAATCTGATCCGCACAATACTTAAACAGGTACGGTTCATCCCAATAGAAGCGACCCACTTCGCTCAAAAACCTTTTTCTATCTTGTGCGCCCCATGACTTTGGTATCTTGTCAGTTACAAGATAATTTACTATGTCTGCATACCATGGGAGCGTTGAGATCGCCAATAATTGCTCGTCTGGAAACGAATCTTGGATCGGACTTTCTTCAATGTTGTTCGTAAAAGTGAGTCGAGACAGATGATCGGCCACCACATTCTCGACTCCCTTTTTGTCCTTGATGCTTAAATGAAATTCTTGCAATAAGAGTATCCACCTCAAAAGCCGCGGCTTGGCATCTTTCTTTGTGAATAGGTACTTCAACGCCGCATGATCCGTGAAAATCACAATTGGCGATCCTATCAAATAGGATCGAAACTTGTCTAGGGCGAAGACAATTGCTAGGAGCTCTTTCTCTGTCGTGGTGTAATTCATTTGCGCATCATTCAAAGTCCTACTTGCATAGTATATCACACCCGGTTTCTTGTCTTTCCTTTGACCAAGAACCGCTCCCACCGCGTAGTCACTTGCGTCGCATATGAGCTCGAATGGCAAGCTCCAATCCGGTGCCTGCATAATCGGTGCAGTGGTGAGCATATGCTTCAGAGAGACGAAAGCTTCCTCGCACTTGGCGTTCCACTCAAACGGTGCGTCCTTGAGAAGCAGATTGCACATTGGCTTGGCAATGGAACTGAAGTTCTTGATAAACCTTCTATAAAACCCAGCATGTCCTAGAAATGATCGGACATCTTTGACATTCTTGGGCGTAGGAAGTTTAGCAATCAAATTGATTTTAGCTTTATCCACTTCAATTCCTTCAGACGAAATGATGTGCCCCAAAACAATTCCCTTGGTAACCATAAAATGGCACTTTTCCCAATTCAACACCAATTGTTTTTCCACGCATCTTCCCAAAACCTGTTCCAGGTTAGTCAAGCAATTGTCGAATGACTTACCATAGACGGTAAAGTCATCCATAAAAACTTCCAAAGTCCTTTCCACCATATCACTAAAAATACTTAGCATGCACCGTTGGAAAGTGGCCGGTGCATTACATAGACCAAAGGGCATTCTCCGATAAGCGAAGGTGCCAAAGGACATGTAAAGGTGGTTTTTTCTTGATCATCTAGGTCAATCTCAATTTGATTATACCCGGAAAAACCATCGAGGAACGAGTAATATTCATGGCCCGCTACCCTCTCTAGAGTTTGGCCCAAAAAGGGGAGTGGGAAATGATCTTTACGAGTTGCCTCATTGAGTTTACGGTAGTCAATACACATTCGCCACCCGGTGGTGACTCTTTACGGAATCAACTCGTTTGATTCGTTCTTGACTACCGTAAGACCTGATTTTTTTGGTACCACTTGAGTTGGACTAACCCATTTACTATCCGAGATTGGATAGATGATCTTTGCATCCAACAATTTCAACACCTCGTTCCTAACCACTTCTTGCATGTTAGGATTCAACCGGCGTTGAAATTGTCTCGATGTTTTTGCCCCATCCTCCAAGTGAATTTTATGTGTACAAATCAAAGGGCTTATGCCTTGGAGGTCGACCAGAGTCCACCCAAAAGCTTTTTTGTATTTACCAAGCAAATGAACTAACCTTCCTTCTTGGTCATCCGAACGCTCGGATGAGATGATAACAGGGAAAGTATCTGAAGCTCCCAAGAAGGCATACTTCAAATTGCTCGGCAATAGCTTGAGATCCATTTTTCCATCAAGCTTTTTAGTGGGAGATTGTGTGTTTTCTTCTTTCTCCGAGAATTCAACATGTTTGTCAGACAAAGAAAACACTTGCATACAATCCTCGGGTTCATCGGAAGTGGTTAGATAACCTTCCGTTGACTCCGATTCAAAATTTGCCACAAAGTGGTCTTGGATACATGACTCTATCATGTTCACGTGTTCATTTTCCTCATTATCATCGTCATCTCTTTGATTGCTCAAAGAGAACACGTTTAGCTCTAGAGTCATGTTGCCAAATGTTAACTTCACGATTCCATTCTTGCAATTTATTATGGCATTAGAAGTAGCAAGAAATGATCGTCCGAGAATGACCGGAATCTCATTGGCGGGATTTGACACAGGTTGCATGTCGAGGATGATGAAATCAACTGGAAAATAAAACTTGTCGACTTGGACAAGCACATCCTCGACTATCCCTCTTGGGATCTTAACGGATCGATCCGCTAATTGAATAGTAACCCTCGTGGGTTTCAACTCACCCAACCCCAATTGTTGATATACCGAGTATGGGAGCACATTCACACTTGCTCCCAAATCTAACAATGCATTCTTGATCCTACAATTTCCTATGATACACGAAATTGTGGGACAACCGGGGTCTTTGAACTTGGGGGCTCTCGTGCCTTGCATGAGGGAGCTCACTTGCTCCGCCATAAAGGCCTTTTTCTTGACATTCAACCTTCGTTTGGTAGTACATAAGTCCTTGAGGAACTTAGCGTACAAAGGTATTTGCTTGACCGTGTCAAGCAAAGGAATGTTGATTTTCACTTGCCTAAAGACATCCAATATCTCGGTGTTAGATTTGGATGGTTGGTTCAGTCTCTCCGGAAATGGGACTTTGATCCCATTTTTGATCTTTTCAAGATCCTCCTTCCCTTGTCTCTCTTCCTCTCTCTTCTTTTCTTCACTCACAACTTTTTCAACTTCCGACTCCTCAACACTAGTAGATTTAATTATGTCCGCCACCTTGGGGGTTTTAGGAACGATAGTCTTGTCTACCTCCTTTCCATTTCTCAGGATCGTGATAGATTTGAGTTCTTCTATCTTGGTGCTAGACTCTCCTCCCTCTATGACTTGAACTTGCCCTCTAGGATTAACTAAAGGTTGAGAGGGGAATTTTCCCTTCTCTTGAGTAGCTAGGGCGGTGGTGAGTTTAGACATTTGAGTTTTTAACTCACCTACATCACGATCCGTTTTGTCCACAAATGACCTCAACAAAGCTTCCAAGTTTTGGTTGGGGTTTTGATTTTGAGGTGGAACAAAAGAGTTTTGAGGTTGTTGTTCCCTTTGGTTCTGATGATATTGGTTGTGGTTCTGACTTTGATTTCCTCCTCAACTGAAATTGGGGTGATTCTTCCATCCCTCATTGTACCTTTGAGAGTAAGGATCATTTTGGTTACGATTTTGGTTGTACTGGTGCAAAGCATTGACTTGGGCGGGATTTTTGAGGACTTCCCGAAAAGCGGGAATGGTAGGACAATCCTCGGTAGTGTGTCCTGAATTTTCGCAAATGACACACAACTGACTCGAGGATACTACATTGACCTCCTTAAGCTTACTTGCTTCCATTGCCTCTACCTTCTTAGACAATTGGAATAACCTTGCCCCCATATCATCCTCATTGGACACTTGGTACAACCCACCCCTTCCTAGAGTTTTGGCTTTGGGTTCCTCGGAATAGGTGTTCCAATTTTGAGCACCTTCCGCTAATTCATCAAAATACAATAAAGCCTCCTCGGGATTCTTACTCAAGAATTGACCATTACACATGGTCTCAACAAACGTACGCATCTCAGGGGTGAGAGATTCATAGAAAAAACTAACAAGGCTCCACGTTTCGTGACCATGGTGAGGGCATGCGTTTAGAAGGTCCTTGTATCTATCCCAACATTTATAATAGCTTTCATGTTCTTTTGGTGAAAAATTTGATATCGCCCTTCTTAAAGCATTGGTTCTATGAACGGGGAAGAATTTTTTTAGAAATTCCGCTTGAAGCTCTTGCCAAGACCGAATTGATTGCGGTCTTTGAGCATTTAACCAAATTTTTCCTTTGTCTTTTAGGGAGAAAGGAAAGAGTTTTAAACGCATGACATCCTCGTTAACATTTGCCTCACGAAATGTGGAGCAGACTTCTTCAAAGTCTTTCAAATTCAAGTATGGGTTTTCCGACTCCATACCATGAAAAGAAGTGATATGTTGAAGCATACCCGGTTTGAAAGAGAACGCTCCGGCTTGGCCAGCAGGAAGCACGATGCATGAGTTTGAAGTTGCCCGAGGCGGTTGAAGGTAGTCTCTCATGGTCCTAATAGGAGGAACATTGTTGGCCCCTTCCCCTTCATTATCGCTCTCGTGATCCGCGTTTCTACCTTGGTTTGCCATTCTTGGAGATGTGGGAGGGCTAATTCGAATATCCACAAACAGTCGCCCTTGCAAGGGCTTGGACAACGATTCGAAACGCTCCTCGGGAATTCTACAAAATCAAACAAAAATAAGGGAGAAAAATAAATTAATTAAATGGAGAGAAATACTTACAGAATGGTTTTGTACAAAACCCGAAATTCGCCTTTTTCCTTATCCCCGGCAACGGCGCCAAAAACTTGACGCCGCTAAAATAGCGCGTTGCGATAGAGCCCAAGTGCAGGCACGTCAAGTTGTAATATAGTCTCGGAAGTCCGAGTGTCGAACCACAGGGATAAGTGAAAAGGAATGGAATGGATTACGGATTTTACGATTTTCAGATTTTGTGTGAGTTGGATTTGTTGTAGAACAACGTTAATGTAAAATGGTTGTGAAAATTAATAAGAAAGCACTAAGGTAGTTGGAGGTTAGTTACGATTTAAAAGATGGTGATCGATAGCTGAAACAAAGATTTCAACACAAGGTTTCTCAAGATAAGGGGAATGTTGGTGTATCTCTCAATAGCAAAGGGTGCGACGCTAGGCGCCTCATTCCCGGATTGAAGCTATATCAAGAGAGAGACAAACACATTCCACCAAAAATGAGGTTATCGTTCCTATCTCTTAGCTACGGGTGTGAAGCAAGGCAACCCATTCCCGATGAAGCTAATCCGAAATAGATATGACAAACTCATCATAAAAAGGTTTAACATAAAGCAAGTGTATGCAATCTCATAATTTAAAGAATGAAAATTATAAAGTGAATCCTAACAATGAAACGGGATGAAGATTATGGGACAAATTTGTCAACTCATCGTTTATCACATTTGGTAGAAAATAAAGAGTCTAAGTATCACATAAAGTGTAAGAAGCACTCAATATATCAATAAATGAATCAAAGATAAGCCAAACAAATTTATAATCCATCTATGGAGTTTTGAGAACTATTCATAATTTCTATGAAGAGGGAAAAACTCCATGGATGGGGGAAAAAGACTACAAGCTTTCTAGAACCATAGAAATATGTTGTATGTTCATTAACAACCAAGAACTAAATATACAAGGCATGTAAAGTCTTAACTTAAAATGAAAATACCTAGAAAGCTTGAAATAATGGAGGGTATGATGAAGAAGAAGAAGATTCACAAATATTTATCAAACTTTAAACATGGATTGAGCCATTAATCACCAAAAAATCATATCGCAATCAACCTCCGTAACCTTAGTAATAGACTACTCCATAATAGATGAAAGAACAAATATTATAGAAGAAGAAATCATTCTTACAAATCAAAATACTTACAAGGGAAAATGAAGAAAAATATTCAAAGAGCTCTCCCTTCTCTCTAGAACTCTAAAGGTGTAAAAAACTAGCCTTTCAATCTCCCCTATCTCCTAGACTAAAACAATAGCTAAAGGAGTACCAAAAACTAATAAAATAAGCAAGGGAAAATATCTAGGAACCAAAACCCCCGAAATAAGGCTAAAAGCAGGAGTTGGTGAATGTCCCCGCCAGGCCATGATCGATCATGGCCTTCCCATGATCGATCATGGGGTTCTCTGCCTGAAGACAAGTTTTCACCATGATCGATCATGGTTTACCCATGATCGATCATGCTTCTGGGAAAATCCTCAAATCAGCATTTTGCGAGCTTTTTACTAGCGCGTGATTGATTCTTCGAAGGCCATTGCATCCTATGCCTATATACACATAGAAACACAACAAAAGCACACCTAGCGGGACGATGTTAGATACAAAACTCACTAAGATACTAATCTCGAGATAAGTGGATAATTAGGCAGAATTAAAGCAACAAACGAGTCAAGCGACTCCGAGAAGGAGCTTAGACATGACAATATTATGCGTGTATCAATATATCAAATCACTCAAGTATCAAATCAACAGACGAACAATTGTGCCAATTAATTAATATAATAGTTCATACCAAACACATCAACTAGCCAACTAGAAAATAAGTAATGAAAAACAATCATCATCTCCAAAGTATTCCATACTTGTATAAATATCATAATTATAACTTACGAAATCATGAAATACTAGAATTTCCATATACTTAGTTCAAAAATACGTTTAGTATGTATTTATACTAGGGTATACCCGTGCCATCCAGCACGGTGAAATAAAAAGAATCTGATAATAGGATAAAAAAAATTAACATGTGACGAATTTAAATCGACAAAATCAATCAGTCTATTTTGAGCCCATTGTCTAGTCTAGTCTAATGTTGTGAACAACTGAAACGTAAGTTTAATATATCTTCATACTGAAAAAACTAAAGTATACCGGATTGGATCGACTTGATTTTAATTTTTTTAAAGATTCTTTTAATCATAATCTAATCACGTAACGACAAAATCAATCAGTTTATTTTGAGCTCATTGTTAAGTATAGTATAATGTTCTTTTATGTTTTTATAAGATTGTGTAAAATTAAGTTTGTACTGCATTTTTTTTAGCAAATTACTATGTCGAAGTGTTTAATTGGCAATGATATAGTGTTATTTCAATGAGTTGTAAATTAAACCCAATTATTGAGAAACACATACATGATAATCTTTTTAGATTATACGAAGTTAAGTTTGAAACCCCAGTTTTTTAGATAACATGTATTGGGGTTTATTGGGCCTTGCTTTAAAGTTACATGGGTGACACATAAAAATATATTTGTTAAAAAATAAAGCAGACATCATGCTAAACATAGTTCACATTAATGGATTTCTATTTTTTGTGGTTTTGTGCAGAATTAAGTTTACACAAAACACAATTTTGGTCTAATAATAATTAAAAAAATGGTCCTTATTTTAGAAAATTATTATTCCCTAACTTTTTTCTCAAAAGTAATTTGGCGGGATTCGAACCCTTCACCCACGCAAAATTAGCATGGTTCATTCTTAATCCCTTACCTATTAACTGCTATGACAAAATACTCATTTATTATATTAACTGTAAACCTTTTATTTGAACTTCTTATTTGAATATACATACTTGTATTATATATAGTAGATTTTTTCTCACACGCGATGTGTGTACGGTGTAAATATAAGTGATCTAAAGGTAAACAATTAAAAAAGTAATAAGTATATGTAATTCGGAGCGTTACATACTTCTTTTCTATTTCTGCTCAATTATTATATTTTGATCCTCTATAATCACATTATTGTTACAAAGTTTTCTTGATTTTCTTCGTTTAGAAAGTATGGCTCCGAAGGATAACCGAGGGAGAGGAGGAAAATCTCCCAGCAAAGCCAAGCCTACCCTTGCCGACTAAGGTAGAGGTAGACCCAAACGATCTGTGAATAATACTCCTTCTCAAGTGCCACCACCAGTCGTTACAACCTCGGTAGCAGCTGTAGAACCACAAGGTCAGCCCATTCAAGCCCCCGTGCAATAAAACCCACTCCTATAAGCTTTTGACCCAAATGCTTTTATGAACCAAATGGATAATGTGGTGAGACCAAAGACAAGTCTTACAACTTTGCTTGCTTCTAACCCAAATGTAATCAACCCACAAGGCCAAAACCACAATGAAAACACTAATGCCCACACCGTAATCCTGCTGGGTAAGCAAAATGCACTACAAAACCAAAACCAAGGGCTCCAAGACTGAAAATCAACCGGTAGTCCCTCAAAATGAACCCAATTTCAAAGATACTATTCACTAAGCAAACCAATGAGAGGTTA
This sequence comes from Lonicera japonica, assembly GCA_021464415.1. Classification (NCBI taxonomy): domain Eukaryota; kingdom Viridiplantae; phylum Streptophyta; class Magnoliopsida; order Dipsacales; family Caprifoliaceae; genus Lonicera; species Lonicera japonica. The sequence continues at coordinate 126,751 of JAKCWG010000967.1, forward strand.
CCTCCGCTGAATACATTAAGATTTTCGAGCAAATGCACTCTCCAACTTTTGATGGAAAAACCGGGGTTGTAGATTCTGATAGTTGGTTGTACCAAATCACCGAGCGCCTTATTAATCTTGAAGTGCCCAATAGATACTGAGTGCAAGTTGCCACGAATCGACTTACCAACCGAGCTTCTTTATGTTGGAGCACTCTTGCTATTCGTACGTAGGAGCAATTTACCATCGCTTTTCTTCAAGAGTATGTATCGGAGGCCCATAAGAAAGAAAAGCTCTGTCAATTAGATCAACTAATTCGAGGCACCAAAACCGTTGAAGACTATCGGATGAAGTTTGAAGAATTAAGCATTTATAAAAAGACTTTCCATACCCAACCACAAAAGAAGTTGAGGAGATTCAAGAATGGGTTACGGCCGATGTATCCTATCAATCTTTGAGAACGGATGTCTAGTACCATGAGACCAAACCTTTGAGGAGGGAGCAACAAAAGAAAAGTCGAAAGTTCAACCTTTATCCCCAAATCAAGCAAGAAAAATCGCAATAATTTTAATCCAACCGAGTTCACTACCATGGAAGGTAACCTTATTATCTTTAACACCGGAGCGATGGTATTATTTGATATGGGTGCATCTTATTCGTTCATTTCAGCGTCGTTCATTACTTGTTTAGGCTTACCTACTTATGAGTTGGACTTTCCTTTATCTGTCGATACATCTACTTGTGGCATGGTCAGATTGAGCCGTAGTGCTCTGTTGTAATTTATGTTGATCGTGAGCGTTTCATAGAGGATTCCTTTATCATTTGAGATATGGATTTGTATGATGTTATTTTGGGTAAGAATTGGTTGTCAAAATACCGAACGGTCGTCGATTGTTATAATGGAATATTTATTTTTACTTTAGCTTGAGGTGTTTGTGTTGCCTTTATGGGTAAAAATTCTGAATTCCACCCTTATTCATTTGCTACGCATATAGAACAACGAGATTATATTAGTTGGTTAGCTAGCCTTGCTAGTTCGAAGCACCTAAATTGTCACTGGGCAATGTACCCATCGTATGTGATTTTCTCATTGTTTTTCCCGAAGATTTACCGAGTTTACCCCCTCATCGTGAAATAGAATTCACTATTGAACTATAAACCAATACCTCACCTATCTCTTTTTCCCTTTATAGACTGGCGCCCCCCGAGCTCCAGGAGTTGAAAACCCAACTTGATGACTTTCTTGCCAAAGACTTTATCCGTTATAGTGCCTCTCCATGGGGAGCACCGGTTCTTTTTTCTAAGAAAGCTGACGGTTCACTTCGTCTATATGTTGATTACCACAAGCTTAACTAAGTCACCATCAAGAATAAATACCCTTTGCCTTGCATTGAGAATCTCTTTGACCAACTACGTGGTTCTCATCACTTCTTTAAAATTGATCTTTGATCGGGCTATCATCAATTAAGGGTTCGGGAAGAAGATATTCCCAAAAATGCATTCGACACCCGTTACGGCCACTTCGAGTTTCTTGTGATGCCTTTTGGTTTGACAAATGCACCTGCGGCATTTATGGATCTTGATTCCTTCGTCATGGTGCTTATTAACGATATTCTTATTTATCCCGGTACCGATGAAGAACATGATCGACATCTTCATATAGCCCTTCAACTTCTTCGATAACATCGTTTTTATACTAAATTTAGCAAGTATGACTTTTGAAAAGATTAAGTCAAATTCCTTGGCCATGCGGTATCTGGTGGTGGTATATCCGTTGACCCATTAAAGTCCAGTCCATATCCCCTTGGCAACGTCCGAAGAATGTTATCGAAATCTGAAGTTTTCTTAGTCTCGCCAGTTACTATCGATGTTTTATTCAACACTTCTCTAAGATTGCCGCACCACTCACGAGGCTTACCCAAAAATGTGTTCCTTATGTTTGAACTGATAACTATGAAGAATCTTTTAACGAAACTCAAGCATCGACTAACGTCCGTGCTCGTACTTGTTTTACCCGAACAAGGCCATGGTTGTGTGTTATGTTGTGATGTTTCTCGTACTAAATTAGGGTGTGTTCTTATGCAAGAGGGACACGTTATTGCCTATGGTTCGCGCCAGTTGAAGTCTAAGACCTTAAACTTGCTGCTGTAGTTTTTGCTTTGAAGTTATGGCGAAACTACCAATACGGAAGTGTTTTGAAGTTTATATGGATCATAAGAGCTTGAAGTACATCTTCACCCAACGTGATCTCAACTTTGACAATGTCAATGGATGGAGTTTCTTGAGCATTAAGACTTCACTCTATAATATCACCATGAGAAGGTGAATGCTGTTGCCGATGCACTTACCTGAAAGAACCAAGGGTCCTTATCTTCTCCGTGATGTCAGGAGTGGAAGCATTGTCAAGCATTGCAAGACTTCAATCTGGTTGTTGACCATCGAAAAAATGTTGCTTTTCTTGCTAACATAATTATTCGACCACTCATTCAAGATCAAGTCATTCAAAGTTAGTTTGAAGACAAAGAAATTACTGAAATTAAGAATAAGTTAGAAAGTGGAGAATCAGTTGAACATCACACTATTGGTGTTAATGGTGGTGTACGTTATAAAGGAAGAATCCTTATACCGAAGGACAATAAAGACATTAAGCGAGAAATCCTAGATGATGCTCACAAATCCAAATTCACCATCCATCTCCAAAGCTCAAAGATTTATAAAGATATCCGATACACTTACCGAAGGATGGGAATGAAACGAGAAATTACCACTTATGTATCAAAAGATGTCCATTGCAATTTGAAGTGCGTCATTCTGTGTTTTTTAAGGTGAAAGCTAATAGAGGAATCATTCGTTTTGGTAGCAAAGGCAAGATAGCACCATGCTACATAGGTCCTTTTGAGATCATACGATGTGTTGATAATGTATCATATCAATTAGCTCTACTATCTTCTCTTGAGTGAGTACATGATGTTTTTCATGTATCCATGCTTAAAAAGTATATCTCTGATTCTTCACATGTTCTATTGGTGGAAGAGTTAGAAATCGATGAGAGTGTTTCTTATAAAACTCAACCGGTAATAATTCTAGATCGCAAGGAGAAGATTTTTCGTAACAAAGTTATTCCATTAGTAAAGGTCCTTGGCTCCATTATGGTATGGAGGAAGCAACATGGGAATTAGAATTGGAAATTATTCATTTATATCCTCATTTGGCACGTTGGACATTTCTCATCCTCATTTAAATTGGTTTTCCTTTGAATTTCAGGTCGATATTCTTTTTAGGAGGGGAGACTGTAATATCCGTGGAATTTGCATTTGCATTTGAGCATAAGCATCCTTCTTTTATACATTTATATGAGTTTAATTTTTATTTTGATACTTCTCATACAAATTTCATAAGTTGGATATGATTTTAGATTATTTTTATTGATAACTATGTTCGGTTTTGGTAACCGTGTTTCCGCTTTTTACACTTTTGGTCGTAATTCTCTTTATTTTATTCATCTTGGTGTTTGGTCTGATACCTTTAACTATTTTAGATTCCTACATGTTTAGCCTACAAATTAAAGAGAAATAAAAATATTTTAGACAATTGTGCAGCGTTACAAGTTCAATCATATCTTTTTGTTCAAAACTCCGATTTTGACATTTTTTATATCGCTAGAAATAAGACTCGAAGAGCTAAAATTTCTTCCTACTGAAAATTTTACAATTCAAATATTTAATGGCTTAAAATTAGCTCCAAAACCACTCGTAACGTATAGCGACGCAAAAACAGGGGCTTTTTGGTTATTTTCCTTTTTATTCCACTTAAGGTCTTATCTTCTACACACTTCTTATTTTCCTCTGCTCTAAACCCATGAAAATCAGAGCTCTTCTCTCTCTTTCCATCATCTTAAAACCTTAATTCATCACAAATTAAACCACAAAATCCATTCTACTATTAAAAATCACAAGCTAACAACATCATCAACAAGATTTCATCATCCTCTTCCTTTGAATCATTCAATTCATCAAAGGATCATTCAAGCTCTTCATACTCAACTACTTCAATTCTTCATCGATCCTTCATTTGTTGTGGGAACATGAGTAAACTTCTCCTCTCTACTCTAATTTACATGTTTTATACTCTAGATTGTTAATTTTGAGTTTCACCCATACGAACCCTAGATTTGCTATTTTAGAGAAGATATTATTTTCTAAATTTCTATTAATTGAATTATGAAGTTGTGGGTAAATACAAGTATTTAGCATAATGATAGTATTTGATATATGAATTTGCAAGTTTGATTTTTATATGGGTTTTAGTATAAATGAATTCTTCCTAGTACACCTTGCTCATAAACTATTAGTATAATCGAATAAGTTTACTTTGAAAATTGTTTATGGAATTTACTTTAGTTTTGGCACTTAAATTTGGTTTAAAGACATATTTAATATAAATTGTGTATTGTATAGATATTGTACTTGTGCTTGGTTTGTAAGTTGGGGTGGAGAGCCCCTTGGATGCAAGGGCCGAAAACAGTGCATGGAAGCAAGGAAGAGGTGCCACCGCCATAGGTTGAGGAGCCCCCGGAATGGGGACCACCACATTAGCATTTACGGAGTAACCATTCATTATGTATGTGTTACTAGTTTATCTAAAATTTATATTCGATTACTTATCCTATACACAATAAAATTAAATGTATCAATTTTATAAATTATATATTCCTTAATAAGTGCCAATATTGTTTATGATTCTTATATGAGTTTAATGAAGTATGATTATTATCTTCATTAAATTCTCTTATACTTTGGAGCCTCATTTATTAGGCTTGTTTACAACTTTAATAGTTCAATTATTAGTTTCATTTTGCCCTTATGTTTCCATTGGGTTTTTTTAGCTCACGTCTTCCCTCCACAGGTACACAATCTGATTATGTAGTATATGACAAGGGAAAGGGGAAAGGCTGAGGTTGCATGCGATAGAGTTGTCATGTCCCGCGAGTGATGGAGTACTCCTTTGAGTGGAGGAATTGTAGCTCAAAGAGGGCATCCCACACCGGAAGATGGGGGATCCTTGGAAACCCATATAAAGTAAGAATCGGTTGCGAATTAAGTACAAGGCCTTTTGGGTAGCTCACTGGCTTCGGATCCCATAAGAACTCCGAAGTTAAGTGAGAAGTGGATCAGAGCAATCCCAGGATGGGTGACCCCCTGGGAAGCCAGTCGTGAGCTCCCAAAAACAAATCTGTGAGTGGAGTAGATGGACTGACCCGGAGGGGTTGCATGTCGCGCTCACCAAAAGCGGACAATATCGTACTGAGGTGGGAACGGGTTCTTACAAATGGTATCAGAGCAGACCCTGCCTAGTACGGTGTGTCGGCGAGGACGTAGATTCCCTTTGGGGGAAGGATGTGACGCCCTGTGAGTGATGGAGTACTCCCTTGAGTGGAGGAATTGTAGCTCAAAGGGGGCATCCCACACCGGAAGATGGGGGATCCTTGGAAACCCATATAAAGTAATAATCGGTCGCTAATTAAGTACGAGGCCTTTTCGGCAGCTCACTGGCTTCAGATCCTATAAGAACTCCGAAGTTAAACGAGTAGTGGACCAGAGTAATCCAAGGAAGGGTGACCCCCTGGGAAGCTGGTTGTGAGCTCCCAAAAATAAATCCCTGAGGGGAGTAGATGGACTGGCCCTGAGGGGTTGTAGGTCGCGCTCGCCCAAAGCGGACAATATCGTACTGAGGTGGGATCGGGTCGTTATAAGAGTAGATCCTTAATACCAACTAGACCTTGTGGAATCTACATGTAAAAGACTTTGGTTTGTTTCTTTTGGGTTTTATTAATAATATGTTGTGGTTATGTAACATAAACGAAGAATATTTTATGGAGAACTTATGGTTTTATGTTTATATGACTTTTATATTTAATGAGTTCGATAATGGCTTGTGGTTTGGTCAACAATTTATATCGTATAAGTGCGTCATATTGTAAGTTTTATATTTGGGGAACTTCAGTTGGTCTTATGTGAGCCCATCATCCAAATTTATATCTGTCATATAGGCGGATATCGTAGTGTCCCCGTAGCGGGTGTGGGATTCGGGGCGTGGGATTTGGGGCGTTATAGTATCCCAGTGGTTGAGGTGCTTTATAACCCTTGCAACTACAAGGGTTCAAATCATATTGCTTATGCAATAATAATTGTTTGTGAGATTAAAAGTATGCAAGGACAAAACTGAAAGAACAAAACCTAATACGGCTGTGAACCACCACTTAGTTTTTGTACTTGTTTCAAATTCCATGATACAATTTTTTTCCTTGTTTTTTCGTATTATTTTAACTTCAACATAGTTCTAATTAATACATGATTCGAATGAATTAGATTACTGTTGAAATAAAGGAGAGATAGATAAAGAAGAGAATAGTGGAGATCTTCTTATTCAAAACCGATGTGAGAGAAGTTACAATATAAAATATAAGATAATCTGCTCATTCATAAAATAAGATCAATGTGAGACAAACTACATTTTTAAATACTACATATGGATATCCACATATCTATTTTACACAATATGTTGCACTATTTTTCCTCTTCGACTCAAATGATCAATGGGGTATAAACATACATCTAGAAATACACACATACAATACCAATTTCTCTCAAAATTAAAGTTGATCGTAAAAGTCAGTAAATAGCATAAAAAGTTCAAGGAAACATGGCGGTTAAATTCTTTATATGATCATATTTTTAAGAAATATCTAAGATAAGATAATCTATTTAATACAATAAGGACAACTTTTAATACCATAACTACGAACAAGGATAAAATTATAATTAATTGCATGAAATTTGGTATATGTACCCATTATCAATATATATTATAACATATATGGGTATAGTTTCTATAGTTATCTTCTCTCTCTACCCATGGATGGTTACCATAATATTAACAATTAAATTAAAAATCAAAGGTTAAGATCAAATGAGTAGTTGACTAACATAATTGCACATTGAAGAAATACAAAGTATTAAATGTAAGGTTAAGTGTGTAACTTATTATTACCTAATGACATGTCATTTTTTTTTCATTTAATTTTAAGGAATCTTAAATTAGAGATTTATTCCATGATTTTCTAATTCCAATTCAAGATATTTATGTTCCTTACCCTTATAAAATATGATTATCTCAAAATTTACTACTATGTATAAACAACTCGTAGAATATACATATTATTTAAAATTATATGTGCTTAAAAAATCATCTCATTATATAAAATTGATTATTGACGACTCTTGTCAATTGAAGCATGCCATGTGTAAGCATGCGAAATGATATCTTGCACTTCTACTTTGACTTCCTCCTTTTTTTTTTTTTTTAAGCTTTATTAAATTTGAGAAAAAAGTAATGAATTATATGTTGTGGATTGCACAGTAGAAGATAAGGTCTTATGTGGCATTTTACCTATATTTGTGGTAAGTTTCTACGAATAAATATTCTTCAATCATATATATTTTTTTCAAATTAAGTTCCAAAATTTTACTCATCTTCCATTTTAATTTAAGAGTCCATTATATTTTTTCAGACATTTTAAATTAAAAATCTGAATTTTTGAGAATAATATCAAGTAACGTTTTAAAATAATCAAGTTGCATTTTTTCCATTAATTTGATTAAAAATAATATTTGTATTTTTTAAATATAAATTCAAGTTATAGGAAACATTTTTTTAGAAAATATTAACCTCTCCATGCTAGTATAGTCAGATTCTCAAAGAGAATACTTAAACCTTCTACTAAAAGGAAAGTAAAAACTTTAATAAATGGATGGTATTATTTGTCGTACGGTAGGCATATATATATACACACGTATGAGATTGTTTGGCAAATAGAATATTTAAGGAATCTTAAAGATTAATAAAAAAGTAGAACCGGTTACCTTAACTTGCTATAACAGGTTAAATATGTTGCCACCTCACCAATGGGTATTAATTATTATCAGTACCCATCGATAGGCAGAGAGAAATGACACCCATTAAAAACTCATCCTAACATATATATATACACTGTAGACACAAATTATTTCCTAATTTGCTAATTACATTTATACTTATCTTTAATAGATTCATTGGGCACCACCAAATTTCTCTACAACATTATGATTAAATATATATATATATATATATTTGGTTACAATACTTTAATTGATATTTACAACTTTCACTAAAAACTTGAAATGAAGTTTAGAAGTTTCACAATAAAATTTAAAGTTAAACTTACAAATTCTACTGTAGATTTGCAAGAGTTTTTATTTTTTTGTATAAAATTTACAAACTTCAATACAACAACAAAAAAAAGGAAGAACAAAAGTTATGTCAAAATTTTAAAAGTTCACTATAAATTTTTCAAAATTATATATTGCAGTGAAATTTATGGGTTAAATGGTGAAAATCTGAATTATAATAGCAATTACAAGTTTACTTGCGAAAATGTGAATATATGGCACTCCAAAATCATATTTACTGATATTTTATACAGATCTATCGGGACAATTTTTTGTCATTAAAAATGACGTTGGAGTGCTAGTAATTGTTTTGTGTAGTATTTTCATATCATTACCCTATATTATGGAATATATTGTAGTCAATTGTTTCCTAATATATATTTCAATATATTTCTATTGTAAATTTAAAAATTCAAAACTATTCTAAACAAGATTTGTAGGTAGTATTCTCAGTAGTTGACTAAAATTCGAAAATGTAAATATACAGAGAGAGGTTGAAAACACAAGCAAGACAAACTGCCTGTTCAGTTCAACAACTTTTTGAAATTTTATCATCTTGCTAATTTATTGAACCCATATAAATATTGCCGGAGAACAACTTGCGAGGGAGAAATATGTTTAATTGGTGTGTAAATTATACTAGAAATTAGGTAGAAGGTCTTTATTACACATTTATTTTTACCAAAAATTCAATGAATAATATTTTTTTGAATGAATGGCCTATTTTTCACTGGTGGTTAGTGCAAGAGGCTATTTGATTTTATATTTTAAATAAAGGTATTTAAATAAATTTAAATATCATTTAATTAATAAAAAACATGTTATATATTACCTAAGTTACCCCCTTCTTATGAAATTTGCACAAAAAATATGGACTGCAATATGAACTTTGTACTAGAAATATGAACTGCAATATGGACTACAATGTGAACTTTGCACTAGAAATATGGAATGCAAGGTTCATATTGCAGTCCATATTTTAATGCATATTAGTATTTTTTTAGTTTATTTTAAGGGTTGGGATGTCATTTAATTTACAATGAAAAAAAAGACACGTCATATTATCAATAAAATAAAAAATAGGCGCTTCATTTACAAAAAAAATATTCCTTAACCTTAGTGATAAGACCTCGTTTTAATTGTTCGTAAATTATAAGATTGTGATATAGCTAGGCTGTTTTTCACTAGTTTTGATATAAACCAATGTTCTTAAATTTGATCATTTAATTTGAAATATCATCTCGGCAGTTGAATCGTAACTCCTCCCCCTCCCAATCCTTGTAACAACCAACATTAACACCAGACTGTGCTACAAGACTACTGGCCTGGCTCTAATTTATCATCTCTCGATCATGCATTCTAATAAATTAATTAAATTGGGTGATGAGCAGAAAAAAAGGAAGAGGTTAATTATATATAAAAGGAAAACTTTGGTTTGCGTTAAACTTCCAACAATATTGTATGAAGGCCTTTCAATCTTAATTCCAGCTCTATAGGCACACTGAAAAGAAAAGGCATGCAGATCGAGAAGAATATACAAAAGCAACTTTAACATTACCCTCCATATATAGAAAGTTAGCAATGCATTTAATTCCTTAGATAAGATTCAAAGTACACATATTCGCTTTTTTTCCCCTCAAATTTTTGCATGGGCACGTGCAATAAAAGAAAGGAAAAAAAAAATGTGGGTACGTGGTCACTATTAGAAAGCCCCGGCCCCTGCCTTGCCCCCTATATAAACCCACATTGTGAAGGCAAAAGAAAATCATCGACATCTACATATCATAAGTAGTATTACTACTAAAAACATATATAGATATGGAATTTCGTCGAGGGTATATGTTTATGATGATTTTTAGTGTTTTTGTATCTACTGGTTATTGTGATGATACTGATGTTGTTTGTGATTGCACTACGGAAATCACTCCTGACGCTTTCCCACCGGGCTTTCTCTTCGGAGCTTCAGCCGCTTCCTATCAAGTATATCTATATATATATTGCATGCATATATCTATTAATAGTTAATTAGTATTTCTATTCCTATCGTGGTACGTATATATGTTACTAGTTAGAGACGTAGCCAAGATTTAATGAGAGTGGCGGTGATAAAACTACAAACAATAAAAATTGATGAACACAACAAAAACATATACTTAAATATTTGGTTCATATTGTTGTTGATTGTGAGTAAATTACATTGTCTGTAACAATTTTTCATATTCTGAACGCATTTTATGATACTCTCATTATCTTTGTTATTTAATACTTCATTTTCTATGTACAGAACTTAGTAGTAATATTCATTCATATTGATTTAAAGTTCAAAGCAGATTTGTTAGTACGAATATAGTATTATTTTTTTAGAAATTGAAAGGAATTAGCGGAAATATTAAAAAAAAATGGTATTTTATCATAGAAAATACAGAAATGATTATATTAAAATAAAAAAAGACAAGATGCTTTGACATTGGTACAACCCACTTCGAAGGTGGGTTTTGTTTATATTTTATTTAAATATAAGACTTTTTTTTTATTACCTATATGAAAGGAAAAATAATTTTGATACTTTGATTTTAACAAGAACACTGAATACTTAATATTAATAGGGTGGATATATTACCACCCCCAATATCTCTTGCAAACACTTCCACTTTTTATTCGGTTCTTTACAATCAAGTAAGGTGTATGTTACTCGGTTGTGAAGAACATAGTATCCCTTACTCGGTTGTCAAAGACCGAGTATATAAACTTGTATCGGTCCTCAAAAACCGAGTAACAGACACCTTACTTGGTTGCAAATGATCGAATGAAAGTGAGAGTGTTACTAAGTATTCTTCAGTAGCCCATATCACCACTCATATTAATATATCCTGATGAACGCATAATATTGTCATGTATAAGCTCTTTCTCAGAGTCGCTTGACGCGTTTGTTGCATTAATTTTGCCTAATTATCCGCTTATCTCGAGATTAGTGTCTTAGCGAGTTTTGTATCTAATATCGCTCTGCTAGGTGTGCTTTTGTTGTGTTTCTATGTGTTTATAGGCATAGGATGCAATGGCCTTGAAGGAATTGATCGAGTGCTAGCCAAAAACTCTCAAGAATGCTGATTTGAAGAAACTCCAGAAGCATGATCGATTATGGGTCTACTATGATCGATCATGGTGCAAATTAACCTTCAAACAGAGGACCCCATGATCGATCATGGGTTGGCCATGATCGATCATGGCCTAGCGGGGGCAGCCACCAACTCCTTCTTTTTGCCTTATTTTGGGGATTATTGTTCCTAGATATTTTTCCTTGATTAATTAATTAATTTTAGGACACCTTTAGCTATTGTTTTAGTGTAACACCCCCGCCTTAATTATTAGGATAACACCTGTAATTAAGACCTGGAACGTTACGAACCCACCTTAGACGAGCTAAAGTAGGTTCGAAATAAATAATGAAATAATCAATTCCAGAAAATCACATAACCTGGAATAAACGACCCTGATCTCATGCTACGGGCGTTAATATAAAACATGAGTGCAAATTACATCTATACACAGGCATGAAACCCAAAAGACAAACACACTATGTTCATATGTATTACAGAGTAAACATCAACTAAGGCTAGCCGTGACTTGCCATGTACGCCCCTATATAATAAAAATGAATCGGTATCAGAGATCCTCTATTTCGTACCCGACCCAGTTGCTCCTTCCATCGTATTCGTCTCCTGGGTATCTGAATTTGTTTACATAAAAAGGGGTGAGCTCACAGCTCAGTAGGGGGGGATATAACAGGCGATATTACGTACAAAACGAAATTAACTATTTAATTATAGATCATGGCTCAACCAATAAAACAATGCATGCATGTGCATATGCAGGTTACCTCCCTTGTGTCAACCATTATACCGAAAGAATACCGAGGCCGAACCAATCATAATAATGATAATAACAATGGGCCTGACCGCCCCCATGAGATACCGAAGCTGGGCCGAATAATAATCATAAGAAGAAGAACGGGCCTGACCGCCCCAGAGAATAAGTTGAATATATAATCACAATATAATATCATCCAGCCCATCAAAGATCATCATCATCTCACAATATAATTGGACCACATGTCCATCCATATCATATCACAGAATCACTAGTGCTTTGCCGAGGTCTAGATTTTCGGGCTACTCACCGCTGGCTCTAGACAGCCGACCTCATTGCTGTTCCCTGGGGGTTTAGGGATTTTCAACCCAAGGGCACCGAGCCCTACTTATTTTCACACCGGCAAGCACTAATCGATACATATTTCCTTCATCATTGAAGGGCCACAATAGAATCATAATCAAATCCATCACGAGATAATATCACATCCAGAATATTACAACGATCATAAGGGACTTTCAGCATCATAAATACGAAGCATATGCCCACATAATAGGCCATAAGAATAGTCCAAACTTGCCAAAGATCTCCAAGAATTCGGTTGACTTAATGATGACGCACAATATGCATAACATGCTAATAAATGAACATTTGAAATAATTTATACCATATAACTATAATAAATTTCTATACATGTCCCTTGATGTATATAATTCATCAATTAATTAATTTCAGCCATATACTACCACTATACATCCAAGGAATATCCAATAATAATTTAATTAAAATTCTTAATCATCAAATATTAATTTAGTAACCCAATTCATTAACCAAATGAATTTACTCAAATTATGGAGTAGACTTTGGAATATTTAAGAAAATATTCAAGATTCCCGCGTAGAAATCAATACCGCACACCAATCTTGTAAAATTCACCAAAAATTCATTTCTCATCCTTTTTAAGTAATTCCGAAGCCATAAGTTAGGTATTAAACTATATTTTACAATACATACTCGATACTTCACTTTTCTCATCACCAATATGCCCAGATTTAATCAAAACAGTGGCCAAAATATGAACAATTGTGTACTACTCCATATTTTAAATTCAAACTTGCAAAATATTATTTATACACATGTACTTGGTTATTATAAATCATAAATCATTAATCAATATAGCTACTTACACATGCACAAACACATACTCGATTAATATTTAATATTCTTTAATAATTTAAAATACAAGAAATCATAATTAACCCCTACCTCAAAATATTTATCTTCAAAGAATGAAGTTTAAAATGATAATCCGAGCCCCGACCAGCAAAACTCTAAAATTCTTATACCTCTGCGTAGCCCTCGACGTATAGAATAACTTTCCCTTAAGGCTCGTCTCGATCCAATGAAGTTTTAACCACCAATTTATAAGAAGTATCCTTAAAACTAATTTTTTTACTTTCTCTCTCTTTTTCTCTGTCAGTGGAAGAAGAATGAAGAAGATGAAGATTAAGGTTGAAAGACAAGGTGACAAAGTCGGTCACTTTGTTAAAAAAAAATCTAACTTTTGCTTAATTACCACATTTTATCCTGAGGTTTCATAACTTTATTATTTTAACCCTGAATCTTTACAACTTTACAATTTAGTCCATACTCAACCAAGAAATATGTGTCTAATTTACACTAATTATATTACGGGGTATTACATTTAGTCTAGGGGATAAGGGGATAGACTCATTATCATCTTAGACCACAAGAGAGTTCTAGAGAGAAGGGGGAGCTAAAGTATATTTTGTTCTTCATTTTCCTCTTGTAAGTCATTATTGTAAGGATGATTTTTTCTTTTATAATATTTGTTTTTGCATCTATTATGGAGTAGTCTTTTACTAAGGTTACGAAGGTTGATTGCGATATAATTTTCGGTAATTAATTTCTCAATCCATGTTTAAAGTTTGTTAAATATTTGTGAATCATTTTCCTTTCGAAATCCTTCATTCTACAAGCTTTCAAGGTATTTTCATTGTTCGATTAGACTTTTCATGCCTTGTATGCTTGGTGCTTGTTGACTAATGCAAATAAAACATATTTTTATGGTTCTAAGAAGCTTGTAGCTCATTTTCCCATCTATGGATTTTTTTTGTTCCTAGTTGTAGAGATTACAAAGAGTTCTTATATTTCATAGATGATTTATAAAATTGTTAACCTAGTTTTTGCATTGCTTTATGATATTTTGAGTGCTTTGTACACTTTACGTGCTATCTAGACTCATTATCATCTTTTTAAAGTAAGAATTGGCTAGTTGGTGATTTTATTCCATAAATTTCTTTCCGTGTCATTATGATGATTCGCTACATAATTTTCATTCTTTTAAACCATGAGATCTCACACACATGCTTATCATAAAACTTTGTTTCGATGAGAATACCATCTCTCTTTTGGATTAGCCTCAATAGGAATGAGTTGCCTAGCTTCGCACCCTTGGCTAAGAGATAGATATGATAGCTTCATCTTTGGTGGAATTTCGTGATATTCTCTCTTGATATAGCTTTGACCGGGGAAGGAGCTGCCTAGTTTCGCACCCTTTGCTATTGAGAGGTATCACGACATTCCTCATTCACAACAACTTTGTGTTGAAATCTATGTATGAGATTGCAGTTACCGTCTATCGTATTGTAGTTAACCTCCACCTACCTTAGTACTTTCTTATTAATTTTCGTAACCGTTTTACATTTCCGTTGTTTCACAACAAATCCAACTTACAAAACCAGAAAAATCATTTAATCCGTAATCCATTCCATTCCTTTTCACTTATCCATGTGGTTCGACACTCGGACTTCCGAGTCTTTATTACAACTTGACGAGCCTGCACTTGGGCTATAACACAACGCGCTATTTTGGAGCAGTCATATCCATTGACAAAGCTGTTTGTACTTGTTAGATCTGACAAACGTACGTCTAGAGTGATTGAAAATTTTGAATTAAATATTATATTTAAATTATACGATTTGAATTGAAAAAAATTTAGGATTTTTATTTTTTAAAATTTAAATACAAGATTGTACGCAAAAATTTACATATATATATATTAATTACATCACAAGTAAACAAGTTGGATTTTCTACTCAAGATTATCTATTTTTTATTTCTTTAATTATTTTAGATTGAAGGTGGTGCTGATAATAGAGGGCCGAATATCTGGGATCACTACACTCACAACTATCCAGGTGTCTCTTTGTCCTCATTCTCTTGTTTTATATATATATATATATATATATATATGCACGTACATATGTACGTATTCTATTAGTGGAAAACTAATTTCCATTATAATCTAAATAAATAAAAATTTGCAGGTAGGATAGCTGACCTTAGTAATGCAGATGTGGCTACTGATTCTTAGCATCTGTACAAGGTCCAGTACTTCTTATCAAACTTAACCTCTTTTTGATTGTTGGAAACGAAACAATAAACTAGAAATTTATACCCGGAATTAGGCAACGAAAAATTGGTGGCTCTACACTAAACTAAGTCATTTTCTTTAAAACGTTCCGTGGCTCTATAAAAATTCGTACTAGTAGTTCTGAATTGTCACGCCCTCCTCAGAATAAACTAGAAATTTATACCCGGAATTAGGCAATGAAAAATTGGTGGCTCTACACTAAACTAAGTCATTTTCTTTAAAACGTTCCGTGGCTCTATAAAAATTCGTGCTAGTAGTTCTGAATTGTCATGCCCTCCTCAGAATAAAAACAAACCCAAATTTTTTTTCTCTGTTTCGACTCAGAATCAATATTTTTTTTTGCCAGAGTGGAACAAGATATGTTTTTTTGTCTTTCTCATGTCTCTTAATTGAAGAAGACCAAAAATATATAAGAATTTTTTTTTTCAAACGTTGCAATCTTCGGGAAGTGGGTTTTGGGACTATCACTTCTACGGATCAGAGAACTTAATCAAGTCTGTTAGGATTAAATTCAAAATTAATTTAATTTTATTTAATAAATAAATAAAATAAAACTTCATATACATTTTTTGGATGTGTGGGACAAAGGAAAACAAGCAAAAATTAGTTGCTTTGATTTCTCAAAATGCAAGTTTTTATTTTTTTTTGATAAAATCGTTACAATGTTCAAAATACACACTTAGGGCTTGTTTGGTAGCTCTTTTTTTTTTTTTTTCTAGATAAGTTTTTAAAAATGTGGTGTTTGGTTGAATGTTTTGAGTTAAAGTTGGTTTTTTGAAAAGTGAATTTGGTTTTGTTTGATTTTTTTTCAAACAAAGAAAAAAATGCATAAAAAATTTCAAAAAATAGTCACAATGGATCTTATTTTATAGATCTCGATGAGTAGGTTTCAAATATATATTTTTTATTATTTTTGAATTTTTGGATTTAAAGTTATGGCGTTTTAAAAGTTTTTTTAGAGAGAGAAAGTAAAGTTAAAGTTTTTTTGGAAAGTGTAAAAGTAGAGATGTTTGTGAGTTGAGTTTTTAAAATTTGTAGAAAAAAAAAATAAAAAGAGAGCTACCAAACAGGGGCTTAGTTTCTACACTTTTGTTATCTTCAATCCTGATACGGACCGTCTGCTCCAGATTCTGTCATCGTGGTAGTCATCGAAACCCCCACTTGCCCACTTGGTGGAGAGAGGGAGAGAGTTAATTAATGCAGTGATTGGCTGACTGAAGTTACATTCTGTCATCCAGGCTGGCTGACTGAATTTTATGATTAAACTGTGTACTTACACTCTTGCATATGCGAAACTCACAATGCTGGATACAGAAGATCTACAGTTCTACATTACATTACCGCTCTATTTTATCATAAAGATGAAAAAGAAAAATAAATTTAATTAGTTTGTGTGAAAAGATAGAAAATAAGGTGAGAGATGTTACTCATTTTATGCGTATATATCCTTCATCCTTCAATAATTTTGGCGGAAAATTTTTAGTCACCACCAAGCAAAGAAAATTTTTTCATGGAAAAACTCAAAAATCAAGAGGATATCACCTCTATCACTCAACTTATTTTCCATCTTTTCACCAAAACTAACTCAATTTATTTTCCTTTTCCACCTTACAATCAAACGGAGCCTACATACATGGAGTTTGATTACATTTTAATTATTTTATTTTTTTGCAGGAATACATAGCAATTGCTAAAAGTTTGAACCTCGATGTTTATAGAATCTCAATTTCGTGGCCGAGGATTTTACCTTGTAAGCAATACATGTGTATTTCGTCTCCCTTTGATAACAACATGAAACATGAAAAGAAAAACAACTAATTTGGGTAAAAAGAATGAAAATAATTTGAGGGATGTGGTGTACCAAAATTAGTTATTTTTCTTTTCATTTTTCATTTTTGCTATCAAATGGAGCATTTTTTAAACCATGTCAATTCAGATGGAAAAACATAAAAACATGTAAAGAATTAAAAATTAAATAACAGATCTTCATTTCTCGGGCTCAATTCAATTTTTTTATACTAATTTTTCATTATGTATTGCATTTTCAGATGGAAAGCTAAATGGTTCTCATTTAAACTGGGAAGGAATCGATTATTATAATAGACTCATCAATGAGACCATAGAGCAAGGTTTTGATTCAATTAAACTTATACACATGTACTAATTCAAATGCAGTTTTCATTATTTTTTTATTAGCTCAAATTATGCGTGTTTGTTATAATGACGCAGGTTTAGAGCTTTACGTCACTCTCTTCCACTTTGATCTTCCTCAAGCCCTAGAAGAAGCATAGGGTGGTTTTTTGAATAAGGATATTGTGTAAGTAGCTTGATTTTATCAGCGTTGATTATGAAATATCGTTTTTTCTATATATATTATGATCATATTATCACATTTTATATAAGATTCGCAACCTTTTAAGTTTATTTCACAAAACAAAGATGAAACATAGTTGATTTACTCAACAGGGAAGACTTTAAATATTATGTGGATGTTTGTTTCAAATATTTCGGTGATCGGGTAAAGAATTGGCTTACATTGAATGAGCCATGGAGTTATGCTAGTCTTGGATATCGAACTGGGAACCTTGCACCAGGTCGATGCTCTAGATGGCTAAGGACAGGTTGTATTGTAGGCGATTCAGGGACGGAACCATATTGGGTCGCACACAACATGCTTCTGGCACATGCTGCCGCAGTCAACCTTTACAGAAACAAGTCTCAGGTTCGGCTTGAATATCCTAAAACACTCTTGCAAATAGTTGAAACCATTCATTATATATATTTATCCATGCACATATAGTCTTTTGGGTAACAACCTTTTGTATTGAATGTCAAACTTGTACAGAAAAGTCAAGAAGGAAGGATTGGGATTACGATTTGTTCAAAAATTTTTGTGCCTTATGATGATACAAGGAATGATGACCACCTTGATTTCGAACTTGGATGGTAAGTATTAGTTTTTGAAATTGTATTGTAAATACTGTTGATATTTCATCTTTCCCCTGTAAATTATATTGTTTATTGTTTCCAAATTAGCTTATGGCATGTTTAATTAATTCTTCGATACTTATTTCAGGTTCTTACACCCAATTACATACGGTGACTATCCACTGAGCATGAGATATCTTGTTGGAAGGCGGCTGCCTGATTTCACAGCAGATGAAACCGCATTGCTTAGACGTTCCTATGATATTCTAGGACTAAACTACTATACAACTGGCTATGCGCTCAAGAACCCAAACCCTTTTGGCACACCTCCAAGTTATAATACAGATTCCCAAGTCAATGAAACATGTAAGTGCAAGCTAAATGTTTTCTTTCATGCCTCTATAGAACCGTTGAATAATTATTATAATTAATTTTAATTTTTTCTATATTCTTGTTTCAGATGAACGCGATGGTGTCTTTATTGGTCAAGGGGTGTGGATGTCTAATTCAAGTCAAACATTTTTTTTTCTTCACTGTTTCATTCATGAGCTTGTGTTGTTGTTGTTAGATTTTTTATTTTTATTTTTTTAGATTAAAATTACCCATTTCTTAAAAATTCGCAAGTAATCCAATTTGACAAGTCAAAATGCTAGTTAATCTTTGGAGTAAAAAAGACCTATTTGGTCCCCAAACTTGGCTCCGGTTGCGGAGTGCACACTCCAAACAATTTCTTTTGTGTCAATTTACAACCCAAATTAAAGTTAATGTTCAAGTTATTTCTATTTTACCTCAATGAAGTTTGACCACTTTTTCAGTTTTATCCATCAAGTTCATTTTGTTCCACGTCCATCCATAAAGATTGATCCCATTTTCACTTTAGTCTAAATGCAACATGCCATTTGTTTTTTGGTCAGAAAATGCTACATGCAGAAATGTGGCTTGAAGATCAAAGTGACATGTGGTGGGTTGAGTTTTGTACTGAAGTGAAAACAGGGGCAAACTTTAATGAAGGACATGATGTAAAATGAATTTCATGAAAAAAAGTGCACAAATACTCAAAATTTAGTGTTCTCCTCAATGTTTTTCCTCCAGAAACCGTGAATAATTTAATATAACCTTCTCATGAACTAAATTAAGGAGGGTAAAAACAATAAACCTCCATTGTACATCACATTTGGCACCATTTATATACATAAATATACGACTGTCTTTGTACAGCCACCAAGCCCTTAGTGACTAATTTTCGTTGCCAAAACAAAGAGAGATATTTTTAGCAACGAAAAATTCATCGCCAAAGGCATATAAGGACAATCCACACTAGATCTCTATATATGTGGTATTGTCCATACAATACCACCAATTTACTTTTGAATGTTGATTGTCTTAATTGCTCATGTATAAAGTTTTAACTATACATACTTTTGCAGGAAGGTTGGATATATATCTATCCTAAAGGGATCCGAGGATTGTTGGAATATATAGAGAAAAAATACACTGATCCACCCATAATCATTACAGAGAATGGTATGATTGAAATATACATATATATATATATGACTGATGTATGATTTGTTTTATTGTAACATTTTTCGCATTGAATAATGTCTTATGGTGGTTCAAGACTTTGTTCTACTAGAAATGACAGTGACCCACTCGGTGAACTCAATGACAACCTAAGACAGAAATTCATCCACGATCATCTTTGTTGTATTCACCAGGCAATTAAGTACGTACAACAAAACATATATCTCACCCTGTACATTCATTTGATTCACCAAATGTGATAATCTTTGACTTTATTTTCAATTTTGCAGCACCGATGGAGCGAATGTTATCGGGTACATCACGTGGTCACTGATTGATAACTACGAATGGATGTCAGGCTACACACAACTTTATGGACTCTATTACGTAGATTTCCAATCCCCCAATTTGACAAGGATCCCAAAAGCCTCGGGAAACTGGTATCGGAGTATTCTTGAAAAACCATCTCAGAAATACTCTTTACCAGCTATTTCCGACCAATAGAATTGAATTACTGCTTTTACGCAAGAAAATCATCAACATAGTGGAGGTCATGTCTAGTAGTGAACCACCCCTACAACTAGAAATGGTGGCTAAAGAATCTACATGTATTAACTCCTTCCTATGTATAATGGAGATTAGGCCATTAATTATGTCCATCTCCTTCTTTCGATATAATAATGTTAAATCGTCAACCATTTTATGCATGTGTTTTATTTTTGTTTCTCAAATCTTAATTTTATCGTTTCAAACGCATCAGATGAAAATTTTAAAAGTATAATCAACACCCTAGCTACTTCTTCCCCTATAGTAAAAATCTGGTTCCATCATGGATGCATACATGTGTTTGCATTTATATTAAAAATAAAAAATAAAAAATGGCCACTAAACTAATAGTCAATTTCATTGTACCCACAAAACTTTAATTTATTTCAATTTACCCTTTACACTTTTTGGTTCTTTCAATCAACCCAATCCCTTTTTAGTTCTTTCAATCATCCCATCCATCCAGTTCCGTCAATAACCGTTAGTGGAGATATTTTAGTCATTTCAACTCTAAAGCACTTCCATCATTTCAATTTACCACTAAACCTTTTAGTTGTTTCAATGAACCCACTAAACTATTGGTTTTACAAAAAATTGTGTTTGATTTTTTAATTAAAAAAGATACTTTTTTATTGTGAAGCACACATGATTAAAAAAAATAAATAAATTGCATTAAATTTTCTGGATCACAAATTTTTTTTCTTATTTTGTGCAAACTTGGTTTTCCATTCCCAATTTTGAACAAATTATTATTCTTAGTGTTTATTTGAGTAATTATTCATTTTTTGAGTCGGTTATGCATATTTTCTTATTCATACTCCTTGGATAGCTCATTTTATTCACAATAAATCAACAAATTTGTTTACTATGGCTCCGTTTGATTGCAAAGATGGAAAAGGAAAATAAATTTAGTTAGTTTGTGTGAAAAGATAGAAAATAAGGTGAGAGATGTTACTCATTTTATGAGTATATATCCTCAATCCTTCAATATTTTTGGTAGAAAATTTTTACTCGCCACCAAGCAAAGAAAATTTCTTCATGGAAAAACTTAAAAATCAAGAGGATATCACATCCATCACTCAACTTATTTTCCATTTTTTCATCAAAACTAACTCAATTTATTTTCCTTTTCCACT
This sequence comes from Lonicera japonica, assembly GCA_021464415.1. Taxonomy (NCBI): domain Eukaryota; kingdom Viridiplantae; phylum Streptophyta; class Magnoliopsida; order Dipsacales; family Caprifoliaceae; genus Lonicera; species Lonicera japonica. The sequence goes on from JAKCWG010000967.1 coordinate 148,455, forward strand.
TTGCAATCGCCTATGATTTTTAAAAACTAGAAGTATAGGTAAGGCATTCAACTATATCAATATGGAACCCATTATTACAATTTACCGTCTATAAACAGAGTGACTAAGAATCCTATTATCATTATCAACTCCTCCATGCAGTTTTCAAAAAGATTGAGTAAATGCGTTATGTGTGTGTATGCTTTTTTCTTTTTATTTTGAGAGTATATCCCATTTTTTTTATCTATATTTATACATTTTGGATGATTGTAATCCAAATTCTTGGACGAACACCGGTAAAATCAAATATATCAACAAATTCTTGATTTTAAATTTTGAATTCGTCCTAGTAATGTATCAATACATTAACATTTATTTTAAAGAGAAAACTCATATATATATACATATATATATATATATATATGTGGGTATTTGTGGGGTGAGTTGAAAGTACTTTGAGAAGTGGGGTAAGAAGCAAGACTCCATGAGTACATTTAATAACTTCTTTTTTTTTTCTAAGTAGTGCAAAACTAAATGTACATTTTTTTAAAGGATACAATTATTATTTTTACTTTGGTACTTTTGTCCTATTTACCAACTGAACCACTACAAATTTAACACAACGAAATAAATTTACATATATATATATAAACCCAAAGCCTCCAATCTATTTGGGTAATTTAATTATTAACGTAACTCTAAATTATCAAAAAGAAATCTATACAAGTGTTACATGGATACGCATGGTAGTCGGCTACGGGGGGAGGGGGAAGAGAAATGGGTTTTTCGTGGTTCGAACCTGGACGTGAGGTGGGGATACCCACCCCTTTTTCCTCTAAATTATGAATAATACGGTAAGACAAAGTATTTTACTATATATATTGACGAATTTCCAAACATAATTTTGTTCAAAATTAGTAGTTTAGTGAGCTGGTTGAAACAACAAAAAAGTGTAATGGGGAAATTGAAATGATGCTAGTGTTTTAGAGTTAAAATGACGAAAATACCCCCACTAACAACACATATAAGGACGGGAAATAAATAGAGTAGGCTGGTCGAAACAAGTAAAAAGTTTAGTGGGTAGATTGAAACAAATGAAACTTTAATGGGAAAATGAAACTAACCAAGTTTAGTGGTCATTTTTGTTGCTTACACTTTATATATCAACATTGGGTTAATTAGATATGGGCTAAACATACATTAAGAAAAATACATATTTACATGAGTGTTTGAGAAATAAGATGATCGATTACTACACCAAAACATATTTCTCACCCTCTACTCTCATTTGATTCACCAAATGTAACAATCTTTGACTTTATTTTAAATTTGGCAAGGCCGATGGAGCAAATGTTATCAGGTACATCACGAGGTGACTGATTGATAACCTCGAATGGATGTCGGGCTAAACACAACTTTATGGACTGTATTCCTTAGATTTCCAATTGTTCAATTTGACAAGGATCCCAAAAGTCTCGGGGAGCTAGTATCGGAGTATTCTTGAAAAACCATCTCAGAAATACCAATAAAATTGAATTAGTGCTTTTACCCAACAAAAATCATTGACATAGCTAGCGGATGTCCTGTCTAGTAGTGAACCACCCCTACAACTAGAAATGGTGGCTAAATAATCCAAATGTGTTAGCTCCTTCCTATGTATAATGGAGATTTGGCCATTAATTATATCCATCTCCTTCTTTCGGTATAATAATGTTAAATCACCAACCATTTTATCCATGTGTTTTATTTTGTTTCTCAAATCTTAATTTTCTCGCTTCAAACAATTCAAGTGAAAATTCTAAAAGTATAGTCAACACCCTAGCTACTTTTTTCGTTGTAGTAAGAATCTAGTTTCATCATGGATGCATACAAGTCCCACCTATCAAATTGATCAAATCTTAGATGAAATGATGTTTGAGTATACGTGTGTTTACATTTATATATGAGTAAACTGCAAAAATGGCCACTAAACTAATAGTCAATTTCATTATACCTAATAAACGATTAATATTGTCATTTATTTGCTCATTTTCGGAGTTGTTTGACGCGTTTATTTCTCTAAAACTACTCGGTTTGCCAACTTATTTCGCGATTAGTCTCGTAGCACTTTTGTATTTAACAATGCTTGGAAAGGCATATTTTTGTGTTTATTGTAGTGTCTTTAGATTTCAAGAAATATTGTATTTAATACAATATTGAAATTTTCCTTGGACAAAAAGAATTCAAGATAGTGGAATTTTCCATGGGCAAAAAGAATCCAAGAAAGTGGAAGTCTCCATGTGATTAAAGAGCATCCAAGAAAGAAAGTCTCCATGTCCATGTGATTAAAGAGCATCCAAGAAAGAAAGTCTCCATGTCCATGTGATTAAAGAAAGAAAGTGGAAGTCTCCATGTGATTAAAGAGCATCCAAGAAAGTGGAATTCTCCACCAAAAATAAACAATAAAAATAAAAAGCATTGTTTATTATTTTAGCATCCAATACAACTCTCCTATTTATAGTCTTCATTGTTGTGTTGGAGAGAACACTTTTATTACTTCTCATTTCTCAATTTATAGAGAGATTGTAATAGTTTTATTTTCTAGAGAGAGAAATGGAGTTCACTTTTATAATTCTTGTCTCTACATTTATTATGGAGTAAATTTCTTTGCTAAGGCTAAAAGATGAAATTTGCAATGCATTAATTATGTAAGTTCAATTATCATTCCATTGTTAGTATTGTTAAATACTTTTTGAATCCTTCATCTTTTCCATTTTTTCAACCAATCATAAGCTAGTGAGATAATTTTCATATGATGATTTGTCTTTGTATGCCTTGTATACATAGATCTCAAGCATTAATGAGAAAATGATACACTTGTGTATTTCTTACTAGCCTATGTTCATTCTTTCTTTGAATGAGATACTTTTCATTGCCAAGCATGATTAGTCTTTGAATATTCATAGAAACACCATAAATTTGAGATTTTAATCTTTTAATACTTTAATGATATGTTGAGTGCTTTCTATACTTTATGTGATTTTAAGACTCATCATCTTCTTAGTTAACGTATTGCCAAAGAGGATCTTTCAAATTTATGTCATAAACAACTTCATTAATCATTTTAAGGATTCAATTTGTATTTATCAAATAAGTCTATATAGGACGGTTTGACCTCCACCTAGACTTCCCAATCTTAGACAAATGAAATGTTATGATTTATCGAGCTAAACTCTTTGTTTGGCCATTTTCATAATCAAGTCATTTGCCTAGGGGAAACTAACAATTAGTTCTTAAATGCCTAGTTTAAATTTATGCCTTTTCTTTTTGTGTATTTTAAGTTTGAATCTTGGTTGATATTATATGGGAATGGGTTGCACTTGCTTCACACCCTTTGTCACAAGATAAAAATGAGAGATACACTTGTGTTGATATTTGCTTACACCCTTTCTTTATATGGCATTTATATGGGAATGGGTTGCTTTTGCTCCACACCCTTTTGCTTAGAAATGGGTAAAATATTCAACACTTAGGAATTGCATTGAGAACTTTGAATGAGATTGATTTTACTTAACTTTGCAAAACAAATTAATTCTATAATGCCTTAGCCTTTTCTCATCTATTATTACATCATTTTAATTTTTATTGCAAGACTTTAAAATCAACAACTAAAATCAACCAATTAAATTCCCTTAACAAAGCCTTGGACTCGTAATCACCACATCGTCTTTCCGACTATCCTTGTGGTTCGACACTTGGACTTACCAAGTATTATAACTTGACAACCTGCACTTGGGTACCTAAGCACGGAAGTATTTTCGGCGCGTCAAGTTTTTGGCGCCGTTGCCGGGGATACGGCGAAAGACGGATTACGGGTTTTGTAAAAAAAAATTTCACTTTGTAAGTATTCTCTCCCTTTGTAAATTACTTTTCCTATTTATTATTATTATTTTTTTAGGTGGAATATTTTATTCGAGATCACCCTTCCGGGCTTATGCCCGAAAATTTGTACATTGATCTTCGTATAAGTCCACCAAGAGGCCAACCACTACCAAGGCATCCTAGTCCTTCACATACTCCTTCCGAAATGGCTGACGAGGACAATGAATCAAATACCGGAGAAAATAATAATCACCATCCTCCGGTTCGAACAATGAGGGATTATCTTCAACCACCTCGGACGACGTCTAATTCTTGCATCATTCTCCCCACCGGACAAGCGGGAACATTCTCCTTTAAGCCAGGTATGCTTCAACATATCCCCTCTTTTCATGGTATGGAATCCGAAAATCCATACTTACATTTGAAAGATTTTGAGGAAGTTTGCTCCACGTTTCGTGAGGCAAACACCAATGAGGAAGTAATGCGTTTAAAACTTTTTTCTTTCTCCTTAAAAGATAAAGGAAAAATATGGTTGAATGCTCTAAGACCGCAATCTATTCGATCTTGGCAAGTACTTCAATCGGAGTTTTTGAAAAAATTCTTTCCCGTCCATCGGACCAACGCTTTGAGAAGGGCAATATCCAATTTTTCGCCAAAAGAAAATGAAAGTTTTTACAAGTGTTGGGAAAGATACAAGGAACTTTTAAACGCATGTCCTCACCATGGCCACGAAACATGGAGCCTTGTAAGCTATTTTTACAAATCTCTTACTCCAAAAATGCGTACATTTGTAGAGACCATGTGTAATGGTCAATTTTTGAGTAAAAGTCCCGAGGAGGCCTTGTTGTATTTTGATGAATTGGCGGAAGGTGCCCAAAATTGGAACACCTATACCGAGGAACCTAAGGCCAAACCTCTGGGAAAGGGTGGGTTGTACCAAATATCCAATGATGATGACATGGGGGTAAGGTTGTTTCAATTGTCTAAGAAGGTAGAGGCCTTAGTGACAAACAAGCTTAGAGATGTCAATGTAGTGTCATCAAGTCAATTGTGTATCATTTGTGAAAAGTTGGGACATTCCACGGAGGAGTGTCACACAATTCCGGCCTTCAAAGAGGTCCTTCAAAGTCCCTCACAAGTCAATGCTATGAACTCATACTCTAGGCCAAACAATGACCCATTTTCTCAAAGGTACAATGAAGGGTGGAGAAATCATCCTAACTTTAGTTGTGGAGGGAATCAAAATGCAAATCCAAACTCCTACCAACAAAGGCCACCTCCACCTCAAAACAACTCTTTTGGCCAAACCAACCCAAACCCAAATTCAAATTTGGAGTCTCTTTTGCGGCAATTTATAGATAAGACCAATAGAGAGGTTAGTGATTTGAAAACCCAAATGTCCAAACTCACAACCGCGTTGTCCACCCAAGAAAAAGGAAAATTTCCATCCCAACCCTTAGCCAATCCCCGAGGCCAAGCTTTAGTGATCAATGAGGGTGAATCAAGTGGAAATGTTGAGGAGTTAAAATCTATCACCATCCTTAGGAGTGGGAAAGAGATTGACAAAACTATAATTCCTAAGGCCAAAAAGCCGGTGGACATAGCCGAGTCAAGTCAAGTTGAGGAGATCACCTTAGAAGAGAGAATGAGGGAAGAAGAGAAAGTTGGAAAAGAGGATTTAGAGAAAATCAAGAATAGTATCAAAGTCCCTTTTCCCGAAAGGTTAAATCAACCTCCTAAGGAAAATCGAAACACCGAAATTCTTGATGTGTTTAGGCAAGTCAAGATCAACATTCCATTGCTTGACGCGGTCAAGCAAATACCTTCATATGCTAAATTTCTCAAAGATTTGTGCACCACAAAAAGAAGGTTGAATGTTAAGAAAAAAGCATTTATGACAAAGCAAGTGAGCTCTATCATGCAAGGCACTCGTATTCCAAAATTCAAAGATCCCGGTTGCCCAACCATTTCATGTTTAATTGGCAATTGTCGCATAAAGAATGCCTTACTTGATTTAGGAGCTAGTGTTAATGTGCTTCCTTTTTCGGTGTACCAACAATTGGGGTTAGGAGAGTTGAAACCCACTAAAGTGACGATTCAATTAGCGGATCGCTCCGTTAAGATACCAAGAGGGATAATAGAGGATGTTCTTGTGCAAATTGATAAATTCTACTTTCCCGTTGATTTCATTGTTCTTGATATGCAACCGGTAGCAAATCCTGCTAATGAAATTCCTGTCATTTTAGGAAGACCATTTCTTGCCACATCTAATGCCATCATTAATTGCAAGAATGGAATTGTTAAATTGGCTTTTGGAAACATGACTCTTGAGCTAAATGTGTTCTCTTTAAGCAAACAACAAAATAATTTTGATGAAGAAAGTGAACATGTGAACATGATAGAGTCATTAGTCCAAGATCATTTTAATAATACTTACGATTTGGATTCAATGGAAGAGAATCTAATCACTTCCAATGAATTCGATGAGTGTTTGCAAGTGTTTTCCTTACTTGATGATAAGGTTCAAGATCCGAAGGAGCAAAAGGGGAGCACATCCGATCCAACATTAAAGCTTGAGGGACAAATGGAGCTCAAGCCATTGCCAAGCAACTTGAAGTACGTTTTCCTAGGTGCTTCCAGAACCTACCCTGTGGTAATCTCTTCCGAACTCTCAAAAGAGCAAGAGGTGAGGTTGGTAAGTATGCTTAATAAACATAAGAAAGCTTTTGGTTGGACACTAGCTGACCTCCAAGGGATTAATCCTTTAATTTGCACTCACAAAATCCACTTGGAGGAAAATGCTAAACCATCTAGACAATTTCAACGCCGCTTGAACCCAAATATGCAAGAAGTTGTAAGAAATGAGGTATTGAAATTGCTAGAGGCAAAAATCATTTATCCAATCTCCGATAGCAAATGGGTGAGTCCAACCCAAGTTGTACCAAAGAAATCCGGGCTTACAGTAGTAAAAAATGAGCAAAATGAATTAATACCCCAAAGAGTCATCACCGGGTGGCGAGTGTGCATTGACTACCGTAAGCTTAATGAAGTAACACGTAAAGATCATTTCCCGCTCCCATTTTTGGACCAAACACTCGAAAGAGTAGCCGGGCATGAATTTTACGTGTTCTTAGATGGATTCTCCGGGTACAAATAAATTGAGATTGATTTAAATGATCAAGAAAAAACCACCTTCACATGCCCCTTTGGTACCTTTGCATATCGAAGGATGCCATTTGGGTTGTGCAATGCACCATCAACCTTTCAAAGGTGCATGCTAAGTATCTTTAGCGACATGGTGGAAAAGACCTTAGAGGTATTTATGGATGACTTTACCATTTACGGTAAGTCATTCGATAATTGTTTGTTGAATGTTGAGCAGGTTTTAGAAAGGTGCATTGAGAAACAACTTGTTCTTAATTGGGAGAAATGTCATTTCATGGTGACAAAGGGCATTGTTTTAGGGCACATTATTTCGGAGAAGGGAATCGAAGTTGACAAGGCAAAAATTGAAATTATCTCAAAGCTCCCCACCCCCAAGTCAATCAAGGATGTTCGCTCATTCTTGGGGCATGCCGGATTCTACCGAAGGTTCATTCAAAATTTTAGCACCATTGCTAAACCCATGTGCAAGTTGCTCTTGAAAAATGCCCCATTCGAATGGACCAAGGAATGTGAAGAAGCCTTTGTAAAACTCAAGCACATGCTCACTACCGCACCCATCATGTAAACCCCCGATTGGAGTTTTCCATTCGAACTCATGTGCGATGCAAGCGATTACGCCGTGGGGGCGGTCCTCGGTCAATTACTATGCGAGCCGAACTCTCAATGAGGCTAAAATGAACTACACCACCACCGAGAAAGAACTCTTGGCTATTGTCTTTGCCCTCGACAAATCTCGGTCCTACCTCATTGGGTCACCTATTGTCATTTTCACCGATCATGCGGCCCTCAAGTATCTTTTCACAAAGAAAGATGCAAAGCCAAGGCTTCTAAGATGGATTCTTCTCCTACAAGAATTCAATCTTTTCATAAAGGATAAGAAAGGTGTCGAAAATGTGGTGGCGGATCATTTATCTCGCCTTTCATTCACCGACCACATTGAAGAGAGTGCTATTAAAGACTCTTTTCCGGATGAGCAACTATTCACAATCTCTTCTTCACCATGGTATGCTGATATCGTGAACTATCTTGTCACCGGAAAGATGCCAAGCCATTGGAATGCCCAAGACCGAAGGAAATTCTTGTCCGAGGTCAACCGTTTCTATTGGGATGACCCATACTTGTTCAAGTATGGGGCGGATCAAATCATTCGACGGTGTATTCCCAATGACGAGTTCGAAAAAGTTCTAACCTTTTGCCATAATGAAGCTTGTGGTGGACATTTCTCGGCCAAAAAGACGGCCGCCAAGATCTTGCAAAGTGGCCTTTATTGGCCAACATTGTTCAAAGATGCCTACCAACATTGCAAATCTTGCCCGAGATGCCAAATGTTAGGAGGGATTACAAGAAAAAGCATGATGCCGCTTAATCCAATCTTGGTGATTGAAGTGTTCGATTGTTGGGGAATCGATTTCATGGGACCATTCCCATCCTCTTTCGGTAACCTTTATATTTTAGTGGCGGTTGATTATGTTTCCAAGTGGGTAAAGGCCGCCCAAGCTTGCAAGAAAAATGATCACAAAGTGGTGATCCGATTTTTAAAAGAAAATATTCTTGCAAGGTTTGGCACTCCCAAAGCGATTATAAGCGATGGTGGTACTCATTTTTGCAATAAACCTTTTGAATCTTTAATGCAAAAATATGGGGTAAATCACAAAGTATCACTCGCTTATCATCCGCAAACCAATGGCCAAGCCGAACTTGCCAATAGGGAGATAAAGCAAATTCTTGAAAAAACGGTAAATCCAAATCACAAGGATTGGTCATTGCGTCTTAACGATGCACTTTGGACTTACCGTACGGATTTTAAAACAATTTTAGGAATGTCTCCCTATTGGATAGTATATGGCAAGCCTTGCCATCTTCCCGTTGAATTGGAACATAGAGCATTTTGGGCAATTAAAATGATGAACTTTGATTTGAAAAAAGCCGAAAGTAACCGAAAGTTGCAACTTGAGGAGTTGGAGGAATTAAGGAGGGATGCATACCAAAATGCTAAGATAAGCAAAGAACGTGCAAAATTTTTTCATGATAAATCTATTCTAAGAAAAGAATTTAAACTCGGGCACAAAGTTCTAGTTTATGACACGCGTTTGCATCTTTTCCCGGGAAAATTGAAATCTCGTTGGACCGGCTCATACATTATTCGACATAATCCTTTTGGGGCCGTGAATGTTGAGGATCCTAAAACCGGCTTTTTGTTCAAAGTAAACGGACAACGCCTTAAGCCATTTTTGGAATTCCCACCTCAAAAGGAGTCCACCACTCTTGAAGATCCGACCTATACCTAACAAGTATAGGTGATGTTGTATATACTTTGATAAAAAACAAAAAAAAAAAAGAAAAAATTTTTTTTTTGCTTTATTTTCTTTCCTTCCTTTTTGGGTTTGGTTTGATAAACATGATATGAGGATTGAAATGTGGTTGTAATGCATGCATGTTATGTTTTATCTAATTCTAACCCGTTTGTTTTTGTTAGTGTGTACATATAGTAATTTTGCTTTGAAAAATAGCTCTCTTTTCCTCATGAAAATCGAAAAGCCAAATGGGAGAATGCCAATTTCTTGTTCTCTTCACATTGAGGACAATGCGTTCTTCAAGTTGGGGGGTAATGTACTTAAACTTTAATGGCTTTTCAATTTCTTAAATTTTTCATGTGTGTAGAGCTTAAAAAAAAAAAAAAAAATTTGAAAGTTTGAAATATGATGATCATTTTTTTTTTGAATTTTCTTTGAATTGATGGTTTTTGACATGAAATTCTTAATTCGGATAGGTAGTTGAGTGATAATCTCCATGGCATTGCTTCATTTAGATTCTTGAGCCTTGTAGTTTCCTATGAATATGCATAATGTTGTGGTTTGATTTAGTCTTTGGTATCACATAGAGTGATTTTCATCTTGTGTAGAGAGAAATAATGTTCAAATGCAATAAAAGCTCTTTCGAAAAGATCCTCCTTAGAGGGGACACATGCATGGCAGTTAAAAAAAAAATTTAAAAAACTTGGATGACTTTTAAACTTAATATTGACTTTAACCTTCACTTGACTAAATTCATAAGTCATTTTGTCTAATATTAAGGATAGGCAAAGGTTACCATATGGTAAAGGGGTGAATAGCATCCTTTGTGCATTTAAAAAAAAAAGAAAAAAAAAGAAGTTATGAATGCAAAATTACAAAGTGAGACCGTTGCCCTCCATAGAGATGCAAACCACCTTGAGCTAATTTAGCAAAAAGTCCAAGTAAAAGAGAAAAAAAAAGTGCTTAAAATTGACAAAGTTCTTGAGCTTTTGTTTTTGAAAGATTTCTCTCTTCCACTATTGATGAATAGAACTATTTGTGATTAAGAATGATTGTGTCAAAGATCCATATGCATAGTGTGTTCAAATGTGAATGTGGAACTAGTTTCTAAAGGAGATTGTAAGCAATGGAGATCATTATTCAAATGCCAACATTCCAAAAATTGTAATAGTAATTCCAAACACTTGAATCAATTCGTGAAAATGCTTCAATTCTACTACTTAGATTTCAAACTTCGGATGTTTGTGGGTATCATCACTGTAAACTCTCACGAGACACAACTCGTCTTCTAGGGGAACTTAGGAGTTTAAAGGCTTAATGCATGTGCTAAATGCATTTTCGGATATTATATATAGCTATTTTTATTTTGCTTGCTAAGGGACTAGCAAGAGATAAGTCGGGGGGAGTTGATAAACGATTAATATTGTCATTTATTTGCTCATTTTCGGAGTTGTTTGACGCGTTTATTTCTCTAAAACTACTCGGTTTGCCAACTTATTTCGCGATTAGTCTCGTAGCACTTTTGTATTTAACAATGCTTGGAAAGGCATATTTTTGTGTTTATTTTGGTGTCTTTAGATTTCAAGAAATATTGTATTTAATACAATATTGAAATTTTCCTTGGACAAAAAGAATTCAAGATAGTGGAATTTTCCATGGGCAAAAAGAATCCAAGAAAGTGGAAATCTCCACGTGATTAAAGAGCATCCAAGAAAGAAAGTCTCCATGTCCATGTAATTAAAGAAAGAAAGTGGAAGTCTCCATGTGATTAAAGAGCATCCAAGAAAGTGGAATTCTCCACTAGAAATAAACAATAAAAATAAAAAGCATTGTTTATTATTTTAGCATCCAATACAACTCTCCTATTTATAGTCTTCATTGTTGTGTTGGAGAGAACACTTTTATTACTTCTCATTTCTCAATTTATAGAGAGATTGTAATAGTTTTATTTTCTAGAGAGAGAAATGGAGTTCACTTTTATAATTCTTGTCTCTACATTTATTATGGAGTAAATTTCTTTGCTAAGGCTAAAAGATGAAATTTGCAATGCATTAATTATGTAAGTTCAATTATCATTCCATTGTTAGTATTGTTAAATACTTTTTGAATCCTTCATCTTCTCCATTTTTTCAACCATTCATAAGCTAGTGAGATAATTTTCATATGATGATTTGACTTTGTATGCCTTGTATACATAGATCTCAAGCATTAATGAGAAAATGATACACTTGTGTATTTCTTACTAGCCTATGTTCATTCTTTCTTTGAATGAGATACTTTTCATTGCCAAGCATGATTAGTCTTTGAATATTCATAGAAACACCATAAATTTGAGATTTTAATCTTTTAATACTTTAATGATATGTTGAGTGCTTTCTATACTTTATGTGATTTTAAGACTCATCATCTTCTTAGTTAAAGTATTGCCAAAGAGGATCTTTTAAATTTATGTCATAAACAAATTCATTAATCATTTTAAGGATTCAATTTGTATTTATCAAATAAGTCTATATAGGACGGTTTGACCTCCACCTAGACTTCCCAATCTTAGACAAATGAAATGTTATGATTTATCGAGCTAAACTCTTTGTAGTTGGCCATTTTCATAATCAAGTCATTTGCCTAGGGGAAACTAACAATGAGTTCTTAAATGCCTAGTTTAAATTTATGCCTTTTCTTTTTGTGTATTTTAAGTTTGAATCTTGGTTGATATTATATGGGAATGGGTTGCACTTGCTTCACACCCTTTGTCACAAGATAAAAATGAGAGATACACTTGTGTTAATATTTGCTTACACCCTTTCTTTATATGGCATTTATATGGGAATGGGTTGCTTTTGCTCCACACCCTTTTGCTTAGAAATGGGTAAAATATTCAACACTTAGGAATTGCATTGAGAACTTTGAATGAGATTGATTTTACTTAACTTTGCAAAACAAATGAATTCTATAATGCCTTAGCCTTTTCTCATCTATTATTACATCATTTTAATTTTTATTGCAAGACTTTAAAATCAACAACTAAAATCAACCAATTAAATTCCCTTAACAAAGCCTTGGACTCGTAATCACCACATTGTCTTTCCGACTATCCTTGTGGTTCGACACTTGAACTTACCAAGTATTATAACTTGACAACCTGCACTTGGGTACCTAAGCACGGAAGTATTTTCGGCGCGTCTATACCCACTAAACTTTAATATATTTCAATTTACCCATTACTCTTTTTAGTTCTTTCAGTCAGCCCACTGTATCCACTTCTGTCGATAACCATTAGCCGGGGGGGGGGGGGGGGGGGGGGGGGGGGGCTATTTTAGTCATTTCTACTCTAAAACACTTCCATCATTTCAATTTACCACTAAACCTTTTAGTTGTTTAGACGAACCCACTAAACTATTAGTTTTGTACAAAATTGTGTTTGATTTTTTTAATAAAAGAATACGTGCATTTCTTTTTATTGATTATAATTTTTATTTTTATTTTATGCAAAGTTAGCTTTGCAATACCAATTTTGTAATAGATTATTATCCAATCTTAGTGTTTATTTGAGTAATCATTCATTTCTTGAGTCTATTATGCATATTTTTTTTTCATTCGTACTCCTTTGATATCTCATTTTATTCACAATAAATCAACATATTTGTTTACTACGATTCTTTAAAAACTACAACTATAGGTAAGGTATTCAACTATATCATCATGGAACCAAGTTTTACAATTTAGCTTCTAAAAACAGAGTGATTGATTAAATGCATTAAATTGTGTGTGTGTGAGTGTATTTTCTTTTCTTTTTTCTTTTATTCTTTTTTACGTATATCCTAACTTTTTTTTATCTATATTTATACATTTTGGATTATTGTAATCCAAATTCTTTAGCAAGGATGGTTACAATTGAGATCAAATATATGAACAAATTCTTGATTTTAAATTTTGAACTCATCCCAGTAATGTATCAATACATTAACATTTATTTTAAAGACAAAACTCAGAGACATATAGATATTTGTGGGGTGAGTTAAAAGTATTTTGAGAAGTAGGGTGAGAAGCAAGACTCCATGATTTAATAAATTTTTTTTCTAAATAGTGCAAAACTAAATATATATTTTTTTCTTTAGGATACAATTATTATTTTTACTTTGTTACGTTTGTTCTATTTGCCAACTCTTCCGCTACAAATTTAACATAATGAACTTAATATATATATAAACCACTACACCAAAATAGCTATTTGTAGTCACAAATACCGAAAATAGTCATAAAAATACCAATCACAAAAAAATTGTGATTGCCAAAAACATTCACATAACAGTAACAACCAACCAAACAAATGACTTTTCAAACCAACTATTAGAGGCAGTCACAAAGCTCCCTTCTGACTATTCATGGCAGTCATAAGTTTTTATACTTGTGACTGCTATAAACAGTCATAAGTGTAGTCTTTGTGGCAGTTTAAAACAGTTATAATTATGAAAATTATGACTATTTGTAGCAATTATAAATATGTCATAAGCGTTAGTTGTTTATGTTTAACTATGTTTGGTAGTCATAAAGATAGTTAAAATTTTTAGGATATATGATTGTTCTTAGCGGCTATATATGCAATCATAAGTTTTATGATATATGTGTGACACCCTGAATCCCGTTAAGAGGATTAAACCTCTGGGACCCGATTAATCACAGTGACGTACACACCAACGACAGGGGAAAAGTTATAAGAAATAGAAAACAACTTGTTTTGAAAACCCAATTTAGAAAATTTTAGCATGTGGAGTTTGTATAATTAATAAACCAACCTGTAAAAAATTAAAACCATTTTCATGCAAACATGTCTACATCCATTCACAATTAAAACCCACTCCACATATAAAAACATTTGTACAAGTCTAAACAAATGTTCATATACAATACAACAAAACCAAAAGACATTTGTATAAGTCTAAATTAAATACTATTTACATATCAAACCGAAGTTCAGTTCTTAAACACATATTCATATATACAACAAAACCAAAAGATGATTATACAATATAGTCCTTCTCGTAAAGGACTAGGAAATGGTCTGTGGACATTAAAGGCTTCTAGAATGAAGTACCACATGCCACCTGAGATGCTAACCCTGGAAGACTGATGAAAAAGGGAATGAGTCAAATTCATACTCAATGGGAACTATATAAGTTTTTTATCATAATAAGTGAAAGATAGCGATAGAAAAATAGATAAATCACCAAGTATTAAGAAAACATTTAACAATCCAATAGAAAATGTGAGTACCTTATGTCTATATTATTAAACTTTTTATTGTACTTTTTATACGTAAATATATAGGTATTTACTTGAATTCATGTGACAAATAAAATAAAACATTAATGAATAAATAATTTTTTAATAAGTAACTTAAAGAAATAACAAGTTAAACCGAGTAAATATTGGTATATTGATCTTATTATATAAATATATATGTACACACATGTGTACTTGCCTAAAGATTTGAGAAGACAAATGGATTTTTGACTTGAGATATAAAAGCTACTGGAGCTGTCTTCAAATAAAATTTAATAAACATCAACTAAGGAAAAGAGGGCGAAAGCAGAGTACATATACATAAAGTGGAAATTTTTCTAAATATATAATCATGGCCTTATATATAAAGGTGTAAGGTTATTTTTAATATATGTAAAAAAATGGACGGTTGTGCTTACCAAAGTTGGACTTTGGTTCTTCTGAGTTATATATATAAATAATATATATGTGTTGGCCAGTCCTGCATATAGGTGGCTTAGGCAGTCGCCTTGGACCCCTGATATAATGATGCCCTTGATTTTTTTTTCTTATATATATGTATATATTCCATTTTTAACAAGTATATAAGATCAAGTTCCTACTTCAACTAAAACTTGAAAAAAAAAAAAAGGAAAAAGAAAACCTATGCAATAAAATAATCCAAAACCTTATACATTTTTTCTTTCTCTTTTTTCCTATTGTTAAACAAAATGCTATCTTTTAGTTTTTATTTTAACTAAATTGTATATGAGTAGGAAATTTAATTTCTCTTTTTATTACTTTAAAATCTCGTTGTATATATTTTTTCTATTTTCTTTTCTTCGAGTTTATTGATATAATTATATCACACGAACAAAAATACAAAAGAGCCCCGAAACCAAAATTCTTTTAAGACCCTCAAAACACAGGGCCGAGCCTAGTGTTAGCTACTGAAGCATGCAAAGTTGGAATGGTGCTAGATCAACATCAAACTCAACATCGAATCAAAATTGTTAATAGAACTGTCCCTGCCTGTGGGAGTACATCAGTTCAACATCGAATCAAAATTGTTAACGGAACAGTCCCTGCCTATAGGAGTACATTAGTTTAACAAGATATATAGCAAATCGTTGACAGAACTGTCCCTACTTGTAAGAGTACATTAGTTCAACACCGAACCAGAATTCTTAATGGAACCGTTCCTACCTGCCGGAGTATATCAATTTAACAAAATACCAAATCATTGAAAAAATAGTCCTTACCCGTGGGAGTAAACCAAGTCAAAATTGCTAACAGATCCATCCTCGTCAGGAGGAGTACAACAGTTCAACATGTCACAACAAAGCACCGGGCGTATCCAGAGCACTCCCGAAAGCACCCATCCGTCCATAGCAGAGATAAAACAGTACATCACGACATCATTTGCATGAAATCATTTTTAAAATAGCACATAGGATTCATGTTAGTGCCGCAAAATGATGCGTTCTCATTATCGACCTCGTTTATTTGCTTCACAAAGAAACTAGGCCGAGAGGGTCTGTGAATACCTCATTTTGCGACCCTCGCAAGAATCCCGATCTCTAAAAAAATGAACACACATACATGCACGAGTATTCATACACGCATACATTCTATATACATGTGATACGTGTCAAAAAAGGAAGCAAAAAGGACACCCGAGCAAGAAGTTACGAGAATTACCAGAAACTATCAAAACCGAAAATCGTCAAATCTTGTGAGTATTTGTACAATGAGGGTTCTTGATTTCTAATCATTCTCAAACTTTGGGGGTTTTTAGATAGTGCCATAAAGAGTAGCACACTCGACAATCAGCTCAATCCCACGGCCGGATATCTAAAAATTCAAAAAATCGGGAGTTCATATTGGATAATTAAACAAAGACCTTACCAAAGTCCAAATGAGCTCAAATTTTAGTAGTAGACATGTTGTATTTTGTCTGGAATCGCTAAAATCATCTAGATGAATAATATATGTTGCGTAGACAAATGCGTTGGAGGAATCTGTCCACACGACACAAGCTTTTTGTGTCGTGTAGATAGATGCTCTAGGGTATATGTCCACATGAGAAACCCTCTCTGGCCCAGCCCATTTCATTTGTTAGATATAAATACACATGTACTGACCTCATTTAAAGCATTAGTCAACTCTTTGATTTCGGAAAAAGTGCTCTAAAATAGTATTCTACTATTTTCAAGGCTCTCAGGTATTTTTTTTTATCTCAGTCCGCTTTTTTTTTATCTATGTTTATTTTATCAATCATTATTGATCAATCGCGTGTAAAGATTGTTGTTTTTCTCAAAATCAATCCATATTTCATATTTAAACCCCGTTTTCAAAACCAAAGGCATGGACCGAGTTGTAACCATTTTTAAACATAATTTTATCAGTTAAAATTATAAAATCTTAGTTTTATCAGTATCGGTCCACGAAGGAATTAATGAGCGTTTGTACCTGGTTTAATCTATAAATCGCGGTGCTTGCCTAAATATCTAATATGAGAATATTGGATTCATCAATTCTGATTTAAATTATAAACTGTGGTACACTATTGATGAACCAATCTCGAAAATTGTCGGATATCCGATTTAAAATCTAATTAGCTTCCGAAAAACCTTAATTTTCACCAAAAACACCTGTTTTACGATTTATCATTACTAAAAATTATTTTCCAAATCACACACACACTGATTGCTAAAATCAAAAGGGCGAATTACGAAGTACATGCTTTCCATCCGCACTTGAAAATCCCGTTTTCCTAAAATTATAGGCTGATAGTCTATAACATCAATTAACATACGAATTTTTGGTCATAATTACGCGCATATCTTACTCAGGGACTGAAAGGGAGGATTGGGTACCTAACACTTTCCCAATTTGTAACTTAATCCCCGAACCTTTGAATCAACTATTTTCGCATTAATTGTGTTTAAGAGGTCCTTTAATCTATAAATGTTCATCTTTCACACAAACTTTTGTTTGTTTAGTAAAACAAAATGGTGACTTTGATTTCCTTTACAAACCATTACCTTTCCTCTATATTAAAGCGAACCGTTTTCCAAATGAACCGAAAAACCGAAGGAATTGCCGCCAAAGGGGCCAACGTCGAAAACGCAGGTTCTCACATTGGGAAAGGAAATTTATTCCATTTTTGATCTTTTCGAGGTCCTCCTTTCCTATTCTCTCTTCTTCTTTCTTCCTCTCTTTTTTTCAACCTCCGACTCTTCAACACAAGAAGATTCGACTATGTCCGCCACCTTGGGGTTTTTAGGAATAATAGTCTTATTTACAACTTTTTCACTCCTAAGGGTTGTGATGGGTTTAAGTTCTTCCACCTTACTACTAGGCTATCTTCCCTCTTTGACCAAAGCTTGACCTCTAAGGTTAACTAAAGATTGAGCCAAGAGTTTTCCCTTCTCTTGGGTTACTAGGGCGGTGGTGAGCTTAGACATTTAGGTTTTCATGTCACCACATCACGATCCGTCTTATCCACAAAATTTTTTAACAAAGTTTCAAAATTTTTGTTTTGGTTTTTTGGTAAAGGGAAAGAGTTTTGAGGTTGTTGTTATTTTTGCTTTTAGTGGTATTTGTTTTGGTTTTGATTATGTTCCCTCACCAACTGAAATTATGGTGATTCTTCCATCCCTCATTGTATTTTTTTAGAATAATAGTCGTTTTGATGATTGCTGCATTGGTTCATAGCATTGACTTAGGATGAGTTTTAAGGACTTTCAGAAAAGAGGGAATGGTAGGCCAATCCTCGGTTATATGTCCCGAGTTTTCACAAATGACACAAAATTGACTTGACGATACCACATTGACCTCTTTAAGCTTTTTTGTCTTTAAGGCCTCTTTACCTTCTTAGACAATTGGAATAACCTCATCCCCATGTCATAATCATTGGATATTTGGTACAACCCACCCTTCCCGCAGGTTTGGCCTTAGGCTCCTCAGTATAGGTGTTCCAATTTTGGGCACCATCCACCAATTCATCAAAATACGACAAGACCTCCTCGGGACATTTACTCAAAAATTGACCATTGCATACGGTCTCTACGAATGTACGCATCTTGGGAATAAGTTATTCATAAAAATAACTTACAAGGCTCCATGTTTCGTGGCCATGATGAGGACATCCTTTTAAATGCTCCTTATATCCTTCCCAGAGTAACACCCTGTGTTTTTAATCTATGATTAGTGAGTTAAACTCTGTAATTAGTTTCATCGCGATCGGACTCGATTTGGAAAAGTTTGGACTGATTTGGGTTGAGTTTAATCTCCCAGTCCAGGTTAGCGCCGGATCGGTATGGCCATTTGGCAGATCGCTCCGCATGTACCAAAATTTTAAAAACCTTGGTGCTAGATTGGTATAGCCTTTTGGCAGACCGGTCTGCAGTCTAGAATTGTTAAGTTTCTCTAGCGCCGGACCGGTCTTCACTTTTTCCAGACTGGTCCGTAGTGTAAAACTTTTAGCCTCGTTTTTATCAATTTGACTGCTTTGACCCATTTTTAAACCTTTCTCTTCACAATTTCAGCTCATTTTCAAGGGTGAGAGACCTCTGAGCTATTCTAGAGAGAGAGAGAGAGGGTGATTCTTGGTGGATTTTGAAGGATTTATGGCTCAAATTCATGCGTTTCCAACCGATAGCTCATATGTTTTATGTTCTTTGCATTCTCTTCACCATCTTGAGCTTGCATGCATGATTTGGGAGTCCATTTGAGCTCAACCGAGGCCATTTACCTCTGTTCTTCTAGCTTTCCAGGTGGGAACTCCCCTCTTCTCTTCGTGTTTCGAATTTTGATGGCTTGATAGAGTAAAAATGCATATTTCAGTACCAAAATTACAACATCCTCTGCATGAATATTGAGGTTGATTGCTGTGCATGTTGACAGATTATGAACCGTTTTGTGAATTTGGTATCGAAATCACTAGAATTAACCCATACATGTTTAGTACTCTAGACACTACTTGATTTATGAGATTTTCTAGAATTAAAATGGCTAACATTGGCTTTACAAAACTCCTAAATTTGATATGTAAGTGGGTATGGGTATTATTCTAGTAAAATTAGCCTTTTCTCTATCTTATGCTTTTGGTAATTGTTAAAATTAAGATAATTGTTCATAAATTGGCATTACACATGGTTTAATTACACAAACTTGGTACAATGGTGATGAACGTAGCATGAAAGAACTGTTCTTATGTAAATAAAATTCTCATTTTATTTTGAAAACGTTATTATAAGATAAGACAAACTTTGGATAATATTTTTGATAAAACTAAACCAATCGCAATGAGATATCGAGGTTGTTGGAACCGGATAAGCACCGGTATATAAATGCTTATGTTATTATTATTGCACAGACCCATGGTATAGATGAGATGCCATAAATCTAGTTACCAGTGTACATACCCATGGATTAGATGGGGTGCGTAAAAGAGTGTCATAGTCCGTCTAGTACCAGTATTAGGTCGAGGAGGAGGAGGAGCTGGATGGATATTTTTACAATTATCGTGAGAGTTACATATTAACAATAATTGACATATATTATTGTATAAGGAATGGAACTTTATTATAAGTAGATGTACATTTGGGAAATTCTTTAAAATGAATTTATGGTAATAATTCTTCATATTGTGGCATGTCTATGCATTGTATTTCCCTTTCCCTATAGTTCTCACTGGGTCAGTTGTGGCTCATTCCTTCATTTCCCTTTTAGGTACACATCGTGTCTCTGGTAGAGGTTATGGATTAGGTCCAAGTTCATCTTAGAGTCTCCTCTGATGTTATGGATTTAGTTGATGTTTTTACCTATGTTTGTGGGAATTTGTACTATTTGTCATGTTCTAGTTGTATTTTCAAACTCGGTTGTGTATCTTAGACTTCAGTTTGTTTTGAAGACTGTGTTGGTTTGTTTATTAGACTATTTCATGTTGGGATTGTTATCAGATTGAGACGTATTCGATGCTATATAATATTTTGGTTTGTTTACAGGATGGTATTTCCTTGAGAAACGTATACTTCATGCCGAATTTTTGTTACAATTCTCAGGGTTGGTGTATAATATTGCTTTAAATCATTATTCTATTTGTTGTTAATTTAATACAGTATCAGTTAACACCTGCTTAATTAGGCGGGTTGTTACATGCAACACTTGTAAAAACTTTCATTTTCTTTTGGTGAAAAATTGGATATTGCTCTTCTCAAAGCATTGGTCAGATGGACGAGAAATAATTTTTTTAACAACTCCGATTGAAGTACTTGCCAAGACCAAACATATTGTGATCTTTAAGCATTTAACCATATTTTTCCTTTATCTATTATGGAGAAAATAAAAAAAATTAAAAGCATTACTTCCTCAATGGTGTTTGTCTCACAAAACGTGGAGTAAACTTCCTCGAAATCTTCCAAATGTAAGTATGAGTTTTTGGATTCCATACCATGGAAAGAGGGGATATGTTAAAGCATACCTGGCTTCAAGGAGAATGCTCCCACTTGATCGGCGGGAAGAATGATGCAAGAATTGAACGTCGTCTGAGGTGGTTGAAGATAATCCCTCATTGTTCGAACTAGAGGAACATTATTTGCTCTAGCCACCTCATCATCGCTCTCGATGTCAAAAACCATTGATGTTTTGGGAGGACTAATTCGAATGTCCATGAAAAATTATCCAAGCATGAGGTCAGAAGACTGAATTCGAATAGCACCTCGTAAACTCTATAATAGAAAACAAAGAATAAAAATAAATTAATTAAAAGGAGATACTTACAAAACCCATAATCCATCTTTACGTCGAATCCCAGCAATAGTGCCAAAAATTTGACGCTGATAAAATATCACGTTTTGGCAGAGTAAGTGCAGGCACGTCAAGTTGTAATATATTCTCGAAAGTCCAAGTATTAATCCACAGTGATAGTTCAAAAGGTATGGAATGGATTACAAATTTTACAATTTTTCTGGTTCTGTAAAAGGTTTGTTGTAAAACAACGAAAATGTAAATTGGTTGTTAAAAGTATTAAGAAACAACCTTTACTAATTCATACAAAGATATTCGTACACTTTTCTAATGGATGGGGAAATTAATGTTTTTCCTTAAGAGCAAAGGGGTGAGAAACAAAGCAACTCATTCCCCAATCTAAGTTATATCATGAAGGAAAATAAGCAAGTTCTACTCCACCAAAATCGCGGATTTGTGACTGCCGAAAACAGTCACAAAGGACTAAAACAGTCACAACTGAGTGTCACAGAAATGACAGTCACAAATCTCCTTTTTATGACTATTTGTGATCACTTTTTCATGGCAGTCACAAAGACACTTTGTGATTGTCATTGACAGTCACAAATGTCAAATTTTGTGACTGCCAATGACAGTCACAAATGTCATTTTTTGTGATTGTCAATGATATTCCCAAATTCACAATTCAGGTAGTCACAATTTTTTTCTTTTGTGACTGTCACAAATGTAAAATTCCGTGACTGTCAATGATAGTCACAAATTCACAATACGGGCAGTCACAAATTTTGTACTTTGTGACCTCTATTAGCAGTCACAAATTTCATATTTTGTGACTGTCATATGTGATTGTCAAGACAGTCACAAGTTAGTCACGAAATTGGCAATAATTTGTGACTGTTTTTGACAGTCACAACTTTTGAAACAATTTTAAAAAAATAATTTGAAAACATTAGAAAACCATTTTTTTACTTGCAATTCAATTAATTCATTCACATTACAAACCAATCACTATTCACAAAGTATTCACATTACAAACCAATCAATATTCACATGACAAACTAATCAATATTCATATTATGCATTCACATTACAAACGAATCAATGTCACAAACTAATCAATATTAATTTACACATTCACTTATCTTTAATCCCCGTGGTTGCATAAGGAGAAGCATAAACTAGATCTTCATCTTCCTTTCTAACTTATTTAATCTTCGTCATTCACATGCAGAAGCAGAAACATCACCGACCAAGCTGGTTTACTCTAAGCCAGCTCCTTCAAAGAATAGCCATTTCTTCTCACCATCAAGATAATTCAAATACTGTTTTTGTTTCTTTCTATATTTATTCAACTATAGCTTCAAAACTAAAATCAAAAAATTACAAAATCACTCATTCAAGCATATTCTTCTGTAAACTGATCTAAACTAACTAAAATGTTCATAATAAAGTTGTTATATGGAAATTCAAATCCAAAATTCACCCCAAAACTGAATTGGTTGAATTCAAGAATAAAAAAACGAGAAAACATAAGTGTATCAAATCTATTAATTAAGATAATTATGAATGAAGTCTTCCAGCTAGTCATGCCATCAATAGATTTAAAAATCTCTTCACATTAACTTGGAAACGCATTTTCTTTTTTTTGCCAAGACTTTATCAAATGACAAGATTAGCCTTTGACAATTATAAAAAGACTGAAGAATGTATCTATAGAGTTAAAAATTTTAATGATGAAAAATTAAAACATAGGTTTTGATTATAAATCAAATCATGCATCATTTTCCAACAAAAATAAATTATGCTAATGATGAAGCAACGATTCACTATAAAGTGCACAAGATCAAAACAAAATCATAATTGAAGAACTAGCATTTGTTTTGCCAAACCTACCGATAATATTTCATTTTCAGAGCAATTCTAATTACACACTACAATAATAATGACCTACTAAACACCTAGGAGTATCCATGGGATCGGCAAGCCCAAGCCAGCCCAAAAATATCAAGGCTTCGGCTGAAGGAGGTAAAATAGCTTGGGCTAAAAAAAATGGGCTAAATGGAAAGAACCTTAGTTGAGCTTAGGTATTATTGTATAGCCTGCTACAACCTTAGTCTGCTTGATTATGTGCACCTAAAATATCATAAAATATTCTCATTCTATATATGAGCAAATCTCATTTGACAAGCTGTTGGCCTTATAACTCATGAAGACATCTTAATCTAAAATACTTCCAAAGTTTTAAGCCTAGGCAATATCCAACAGTTGTCATACCATTGCTATAATTAACAATTACAAAATGAAAATAAAAAAGATATCTACTTAGAGTGGGACGGAATAACATTTGGTTTTCGAGGAGAACTCGACCTCTAGCAATAATCAATACTAGGCAGTTGTATTCTTTTGCAAAACTCTTGGTTCTATTTACACCCAGAATAAATCTTGCTATATAAAAATTACATGCAAACTACATAGAAAACATCATTAGCCTTTAACTTCTCTAAAACTTAATATTAACAACTCACCATGATTTATCAAAGTAAGGATATCACAATATTTGAAATTCAATATGGCTACATGTGAAACTTAATAACAAAAAAAACAATGAAATTCAAATACCTGGCAATGTCCACACTGTATCTTTGCAAGATGAAGATTATAATTTATAAAAGGCAAGCTGTACATGTTTTGGTTATAAATAGGGCTCAGTTTTATAGCCCCACGAATTTTCTAGTATCATAATATTAGAATCATCCCTAAGTATCCCAAAATACGACTCTAATTATTTGTGGAACCTTTACTTTGCTATTGAAAGAGTAAATTATATAGTTTTATAATAAAAAGTAATTACTTTACAATTTGGAAAAACTAAAATCCACAAACAATTAGAGTTGCATTTATTCAACTATGAAAGAAAAATACCATCTGATATGATTGAGGGATATATATAATTATCATCATTGCCTTCACCAACAAGCATCCAAACTTTGCTCTCGTCGTGTAAACCTCGCAATAAAACATAAAGTTGTATAAGTAAGAAAATCAATATAATAAAAGTGACAAATATAAACTAGTGGAAGTATTTAATTAACACTGTCATGACATAAAATGCCATGAACAGGTAGTAAACCTTTCGGAACCTAGACCATGTGTCAACCGGAAGTGGCAATGCATGTAAGGGTTGTTGCATAAGAGAGGTATCACCTGATGATGTTAAGTAGTCATTGTATGCCTGCTGCGCTTGTTCGATAGAATGAAAGCCACGATACAAGGCCCCTCGATATCCATTTACTTGAGCATATGTTTCATGCCAAGAAGTGTACACACCTAGACGTAGGCCTTTGAATACCACGTAAGCCAAGTAAGCCATACATGTAACTACACCAAACTAAAGTATTAGTAGAAATAAAAGTCATAAGTTCGTAGGGTTATTACAAGTTAACTAAAGTCGATACATCTATAATCAAACTAAGTCTAGATATTAAAAGTCCACACATTTAAGCATAAGTTCGCAAAAGGTTAGTAGAATTCAAGTTAACTACACTTCTTTGAGGAAACATGTAGGCCACACCACGAAGCCACCTACAACTTCCCAAATTGTCGTGGCACACCCTTGACAACCTAGATATAACCTAGTGTCAATCTCATCATTCTCCACACTTATAATACTAAGCTTGGTTTCATGGTCTTGAATGTTGCGCCCATGCACGTTTTCTCCTTTACGTGTTGGAACTGTATCTCCTTTAGCAATGATCTTGGTTGACACAACATCCTTAACAAGAACACAGGTTGGTTGTGATGTACGTGTTAGACTTGGAGTTGCTAAAGGAAACGTTGATTAGGGAGGACTTTGCAAGGGAATAGATAATTGTGGCGAAGATAACTGGGGCAAAGATAACTTTTGAGAATTATTAAATGCTGCTATAAAACTACTAAGTTGATCTTGCATGCCATAAACCACCTTTTCCAAGTGATGATTGCTATTAAGGACCATATCAATGTTTGACTTCATAGGCTTAATAGCCTTTATTTTACCCTTACAAATTATACCTACACCACGAGTCCTTCCTCTGGAATCCTTCCCAAAAACCTGTGTCAGTGCATTATCTTCCAAAGAAGCCTGGCTTGAAGAGCCATGACCACTACTTAACTCCTTAACTTTTTTTTGTAAAATGCATAAGATGCCAAGTCAGGGTTTGAATCAATTGAGTATAAGAATGTCTACAAATATTATATTTCAAAGCTTACACATGCTTCAGCAACTTTTGGGTGCAATTCTCCAGTTTTTTGTTGCTTTCGGGCCTCTAAGTACACTGCAGAACGAATAGGTGATCGCTTATCTGGATCCTTTGCTTTCTACATGCATATTCCTTAGAATGATTAGGATAATGAGGTATATATCACTACAAAAATGAAGACTTTTAGTGACGCATCAATGCGCCGGCAAAAGTAGTAAAAATGCGTCGGCAAAGGTTGATTAACCTTTGGTGACGCGTTCTCGCGCCAGCAAAAGTCCGCCGGTAAAAGTAACAAATTGACTTTTGCCGACGCAAAACGAAACGCGTCAGCAAAAGTCATCTTTAGTGGCGCGAAAATGCGCCGGGAAAAAGCAGTGCGCCATTGAAAGTGTAAGACATCGTGTCTTGAAAGAATACTTTTTCTGACACATTTTGAACCTTTAATGACGCGTTTGACGCGCCGATAAAGATACCTTTTGGTGACGCGTTAGACTCGCGCCGGTAAAAACTAGTTTTGCTGGCGCTTTGAACGTGCCGGTAAAGATCACTTTTGGTGACGCGTTTTTGATGCGTCGGGAAAGATCACTTTTGGTGAAGCGTTTTTGATGCGTCGGGAAAGATCACTTTTACTGGCGCATTGGACGCCAATTTTTGTGCGATGGTGTTGTGTAAGATTAGAGAGAAAGAGAGAAAGAGAGCAATGGGTGCTGTGGGTGTTGTGAGAGAGATAGATCGAAGGGTTAAATATTTTCTTTTTTTTTAATTAAAATAATTACTTGCGCTAAAAAAATGAAAGAGCGAGGAAGTAGGTGCCAATTTTTTGGACTCTATAGCGGCGCGTTTATACAAACGCACCGGGAAAAGTCAATGTAATTTTTAACGACGCATCTAATTGCACCGGGAAAAGTATTTGAAACAGCAGTATTACAATATGATCGATTATACCGACGCGTGTGTTTAGAACGCGTCAGTATAGATGATCTTTAGCGACGCGTTTCATGTAATGCGCCGGCAAAGGTTATGTTTCTTGTAGTGTATATATTTATTAAAAATTATAAATTTATATACCATATCTCTAGATTTCTCGGCATACGATTTCCTGCCAAGACAGTAGACATCATTATTGTTAGCACTGTTCGCTTTTAGAACCTCTCTTTGTTAAAGCTTTTTGTCCGTTGCTTCATGTTCAATAGAAGCATTCCACTCACTGAGGTGACAACTCTCTTTTGGGGGTACGTTGTCCTTCAAAGCCATTATTCCAGTAGCATCCAAATCCTTTAAATATTTCCGTCGTGTGTTCCATCTCCAGGTTTTCAATTATCCACCCATCTCTTTCAACACTTCTTCTTTTCTAATGAGGGGGATGTTAAACTCTCGATATAGTGTCGTCCACATGTCGTCTTTTATGGATTGCTCAACTTGTCTCCAGTCACCATACTCCAACCCCACTTGTACTTTTAGTAGGGTTAAAGCTCGAGCCTTTAACTTTTCCTTATTTCCCATAATTTATCTTGTGCTATTAAATGTAATGATAGGTCGGTTATCTGTAGCTGACTATGCATCAACCACAAATGATTGGGAGATAGGTGGAGTTTCAGGCTCATTTCCCTAATGACTTGATGAACTTGTCATTGTCTACAATTTCAAAAAATAAAATGTCACTATACAATTCCGAAGCATACAAAAAGCATCTTTATATAGAGTTTTGAGGTTGAATATATAAATGATATGCCACCACACAATTTCGAAACATACAAAAAACATGTTTAAATAGAGTTTCAAGGGTAACAAGGGCCCACCCCTTAGCCTTAGAGTACAAATACATGAAAGGAAGGAATGTAACAAAATTTCATGAAAGTATACTAAAAAAATTTAATCATTCAATCATCTAGATAGTCAAGAAATTTCTTCAACTTTGGGTTATCATCTAAAGCGGATTGAATCTGAGTAGGTGCCTCTAAGTCGTCTACAGATGTAGTTAAACGCTTAGGAGAATATAGAACAACAGACCATGGATCATTCTTCGGGCTCTTTGCATAGAACACTTGCCTATGATTCTGAAATGCACAAACAAATATGGTTCATCATTTATATGGTCTTTGCTCTTCATCTTATTCAAATTTACCATGACCATATTAGTATCAGGGTCGACCGCATAAGTTGGCTTATCTTCTAGTTTAACCCATTCGCAGTAAAAGGTTGTTACCTTCTCAGTAATATAGTCTAATACAAGAATTTGTCTTATAATCCCATAATACATCATCTCGACTTCAACCAACTTCGTATCCTTCGCACTTGCCCTGAAGTAGGTTACAGCGTTAATTGCGATACTGCTATTCTGTTTAGCAATGAGATTTGAATCATGCATGCTAGATGAGAATATATAGCCATTAAGAGGATATCTCCCATATTCCTTAGCCACAAAGTTGGGCCCTTTGGCATACCGTGCAAGCTTTGATGAGACATCGTTAATTTTCAATAACTGAAATTATAGAAGGGCATAAATTACTAATAAGTCAAACTTAATTATTATTATCATTTACAAAGTCAGACTTAACTTATTATTAGCTTACCTCTTTTGATACCCAATGCCTAAATTCGTTGTCCATATTTCCCACTATCCTCCTCTTTTTTCCTGGGTCAGATGCATTATATTTCCTATATTATAAATAAGTAAATTATGATTCCCAACAAATATTAAAAGCCAATATTCAAATTATAGGTAAAGTTAAAAAATTATTACTCTTTTCAGTGGTCTATATCTTCATGCGTCTAAAAAACATATAGGGCTGCTTGTTCGTATTGGACACTTGTTAGTGTCACTGACTTTCCATTCCCCAAAACCGCCTCATCAGCAAAACCTTTTGATTCATCAACAAAGCACTCATGTGTTTCATTAGCTGGGTTAGGAATATACTCCTTTGCATATATAGAAGCTTCTTCTGTGATATACTCCTCCGCAATAGAACCTTCAATATATCGGGCATTTTTAACATAATCTTTGAAGGTTTTCGTCAACCGCTCAAAAGGGTACATCCAACGATACCTAACCGGCCCACATTGCAATGCCTCATCACATAAATGCACGAGTAAGTGGATGCTAATGTCCAAGAATGATGGAGGAAAGTACTTCTCCAATACACATGTAGCCTTAGCCATAGTAGCCTTTGCAGCCATAATGTGCTTCTTATTGACAACTTTTGCACAAAGTAAGGTAAAACACAAACTTATCTTCATTATAGCCTTCCGAAGATCCTTGTGCTTTGCAAAACAATGTCCAAACAAAAGTGGGACTAATTGCATAATTACAAGCCAATCGTGAGACTTGCACTACTTCAAATCGTTGGTTGCATGATGGACAACTCTATGCAATTTAGAAGAGAAATTTGAGGAGACCTTCAACTCATACAACGTACTTAACAACACCCTTCTTTCATTAGTGGACAACAAAAAGGCACCAGCCAGTAATACAATTTTCCCAGTTTTAGGATATTCCTTCAGCCATAATGATCTTTTTATTTTTAACTTTTTGAGACCATTTTCGAGTGTTTACCCCATCTTTCGAATGACTCCCATCAATACATGTTCCCACTATGTGCTCAATAATATTTTTCTCAGCATGCATTACATCTAGCACATGTCGTACTGAATTTTCCTTCTAGTATGACAAATCAAATGTTATTGACCTTCTAGACCAAGCCATCTTCATAGATTCATCCTTTAGTTTACGTTTCTCAGCCAAAACTTTAGGATGTCTACCCCTAAGTGCCTGAAAAGACAACGACGACTTTTCTTCAACTTCTACCCCCGATAATTTTCTAGGAGCTGGCCTTGGTTCAACCCTTTCTGGGAGAAAATTGCTTTTTATTGACCTGAACTTGTGATTAAGTGGTAAAAATCTCATGTGGGAATGATAAAATACTTTGTGACTTTCTATTAAATATGTGGCCTCTGTTTCCTCTGCACAAATAGGACAACCCAAGTAACCATGCACATTGCAGCCATAAAAAGTAGCATATGCTAGAAAATCATGAATGGCCCACAATAACATAGTCCTCAAAGTGAACGTCTCTTGTTTGAACGTGTCAAATGCCTTCACGCCTTCAACCCATAGGTCTTTCAATTCTTCCGCTAATGGTGCCAAAAAGACATATATATATCATCGCTCGGAGCCTTAGGCCCTGGTATAATCAATGATAATATAGAAAATTCTTTTTTTATGCATAAAGATGGTGGGAGATTATATGGAACTACAAAGATTGGCCAAATGCTATGGGTTGTGCTTAAATTACCAAAGGGATTAAACCCATCGATTGATATTCTAAGGCAGACATTGCAACTTTCTTGTGCAAACTCTGGGTGTCGTAAACTTGCGGCCTTCCACATTGAAGAATCAATTGGATGACGCATGAGATTGTCACCCACCTATGCCCGAGCATGCCAGGTCATTGCCTCTCATATCCAAGGCACTGTGTAAAGTCTCATAAACCTAGTACCTTATGCGGTACTTTTGTATCTCTTTTTTTGTTACAATTTACATTTATTTTCTGAACATAGCTAGATTCATTGCAAACTGGACATTTCAATTTATACTTATGCTCTTTTCGATATAGAATGCAATCAAACTTGCACACATGAATAAATTTATATTTCATCTCTAAACCCTTTAAGCTGCTCTTCATGTCTGGATAGTTATCAAGAAGTGTATTATCCTTTGGAAGTAAGTCTTTCGCCCACTTTAGGATTTCTGTCACACTATTTCCCGACAAACTGAAACGACTCTTCAAGTTGTGTAAACCAACTGTAGCATATAATGTTGTATGCTTTGGGTTGAAATTCTGATACAAAGGTCTGGCGGCCGCAACTTTTAACTTGATATAGTCCTTATCCTGACTAAGATCTTCTACTTCACAACTATTATCAACTATTGAACTCTGAGTAGGTTGATTTATATGAAGTTCATACGCATTGTGAATAAGGTCATTGAAGCTACCATCTCGTAGTGGATCACCCTCTTCATGATAGGGTTCATTCACTGGTATTTGTTTTGGAATAAAAGGGAACATTCTCTCCCCGTGATAATTCCAGAATAAATAATCTTCTTGCATTCCCCACTTGATCAAATGCACCTCAACATTCTCCCAGTGAACATTTTTACCATTTCTACAATGCGTGCATGGACACGAGATAATATCATCTCCTACATTCTTTCTCGCATACTTAACAAATTCTCTAACTCCAGTGACGTACACATCCCCCATTCTATTATTATTTTCACCCATCCACTCTTTATAACGTGGAAACTCCATCACTAGCTTTTACAAATATAAAAATGATATATAATACATTTTAGTTAATTTATGTACACTAAAACGGTACAAGCAAGAGATAGAAATAGGGTACAAATAAAAAGATAAACTTTAAAAAGAAGGAAGGTATTCGTAGAATAAGTAATGCATTACACTTGTAAAAAGAAGAATATAGTCTTTTAAAAAATATAAAGGATGGTTAGCACTCTTAATGAGAAGTGTCTTCAATCTTTAATAAAGAAGCAGCAAAGTATTGAGCTATATATGCTGGTAGACTCCAGCTTGCCATTTTAGTGTTACATGGGGTTCAACTATCTACTTCCCTTTTATTCCTTCACCGTATGAATCTGGAAATTCTACAGTCCAGATAAGATCAACCTTAATCTAGAAATGGTGTTTATATATTCTAGGCAAATTAGTTCCACGCATTGATGTGACTGTATATGTTACACACATTGATGTGATGTGTTTACTCTTTTTTTTAATAAGGGTGGACATGAAAATAAATATGTATACTACACTTTTTGATCTCATATATTTTCACATTCAATATGGAGGTTAAAGTCCTTTTCCTACTTTAGCCTCGTGGATCTCATTCAACGTGAAAGAAAGTTGTAGTTGTAATATATAATAGTCTTTTTTTGTGAGGCTCTATCGAATTAGTAAACACAAAACGATATCCATTGTTGCGTTCAAATTATTTGTCGCAATAACAATTTTAGATAGATCAAGTCATTAAAAAAAGTCAAGAATTATTAAATAGAAATATGATGATCAAACTTACATCTTTTACTGTAATTGATGTGGAGCTATTGAATGGTAATGGTTGCAGATCAAAGATATTAAAAATTAGTGGTGCCTGAAATTAATTCCTACAAATTTTAATACTACATAATTCAGTAAAAGTAAACTTTGAGTGAAAAAAAAATGAAAATTGAAGAGACAAATTAGTTCCTTCACCAATACGAGTATTAATCTAAATCGACATGAGTACATTGAAGATAAAGTAATTAATATGCCGAATCAACATGCAAATTCAGATCTTTTTTGATAGAAAAAAGTTGGATTCAGAATTGTGAAACAAACAATCAGTTCATTTCATTGAACAAGGGTAGGTATTCATAACACTAAAAATACTTAAATTAAAGAGTTATGAAAAAAAAATGACCAGGATTAAGTTTAATTTAACTACTTTAATGTTTAATAGAATCATTAAAGTACTAATCTTTCTTGGACCCCCTATTAATCATTTATTTTGTTTATCATTAGTTGCTATTAGCAGATGAAACATTCTGGCAACAACCATGACAAGGGTACAAGACCCTTTTAAGAAGATCTGGTAATAAAAATGTGTCGCATAAATACCATAAATATATTTGCGAACATCAAAGCATATTTCTGCATATATGGGTAACACTCATGTGTACAAAATATATATATATATATATATAATATTAGTAACACTATACCACATGTTTATATAAGGGATATTCAATAAACTGGATGAAACTAATGAAATAATTGTTTGCTAAGTTGCAGCCAGAAAATATAACCATTTAGTAGTTTACCAAACAAAAGAGAACATTCACCAGATGGGCAAATCTAGACTGGGTACTATATTGGTGCTATATGCACTAATATATTATAATTATACAAATAAGGGAAGGTTGATAAGAAAGATATTAAACTAATAAAAAACTTATCTTCCTCTCTTTTTCTCCTCCCCCTTCCCATTAATTCATTGTTTTTTTTTTATTCTTTTACTAATTGAGGCCCGAGTAAGAAAATTTTGAATAGGTTAAGACATGTTCAGTTATATAATCCTAATTTTGCAGCTCTATAATGACTATCTTGCAGGTAAACTCTCAGTTGTGGGGGTGGATACATATACTTTTCATGCTCATGTACATGCATATTAGTAGAGTTATTGTGGTTTATTGCATTAGGTTCTTCTATCAAAGCTAACAGTGATGATGGATGTGATAATAGTGTGTTTTAAAGATGTTGCTAGTAGTAGGCTAAACAAGGCAATAATAACAATTCGAAAGATGTAGGCCATATCGCTCAGAATTCCTATATAAGTTAATAAAGCAGTATACAAAGTGGTCCAACTCATGACGCATAAACCCAAGTTTTCTTGGATTCTACAGATTTCTTGGGTGTTAATACAATCCAATCGAGACATAGCAAATGTCATTCAACAAACTTTTACATTTCTAGAATAACAAACCACAAGTAATAATGGAAGAATCTAAAACATAAGCCAAACTATCCGCAAAAGAGCAGAGCATGAAACTGAAGCTAAAACTCTAGATCTTGTCAACTGCACGCAGTCACAGTTGTAAATAATTGTGTTTTTTTTGTTTTTTACCTAAAATAACTCAGTATTCAGACTGGAAGTGAAGTGAAATTGCAACTAACACTACAAGAAAAAGGGTCTTTTGTGACGATTTTTTTTGTAACGGTCCAAAAATTGTTACTAAAGGCCTATATTTGTCACGGATTTTAGTCCTGTCGCAAATAAATTTATTTTTCGCGGCTAAATATGTTTCCGTAACAAATAGTTAATTATTTGTGATGGGTAAACAAAAAACCGCTACAATAAAAGTATTTGTCACGGCTAAATATGTCTTCGTTACAAATTGTTAATTATTTGTGATGGCTTAACTAGTTGCTACTAAAAGTACATTATCTTAAGCAACCACACAATGTCGTTTCATTTGAATTATATTAGACTTGGTAAAGTCAGGCATGGCACAAGCGGCATAAATCAACCTAAAATTATAACTTAATTATGGATGAAACTTTATTGAATTCGGATTGCTATCGGCTGGACATGATATATAATACACAATTTATAACGAGTAATGTTTCGTGCTAGTACTCAAACCTGTTAAATTAGTTAAGAACGAAGACTTGTGGCTGCAAGAGCAATTAATTAGACATGCTAGGTTCCGTTAAACTCGTTTAAAGCATATTTATGTTCTTTTCAGGTTAATTGTGTGAAATTGTTGGGTTTACACAGCTTAACAAGTTAGCAAGGGTGAAATGGGTCGTGTCGTATTACTCGATAATTAAGGTAATATAATTAGCGAATTTTGTGAGTATATATGATTTAATTTTTCTATATGATAAATTAAAGTCGAACACGGCATAATAATACAACAAAATTTATAAGTTAATGTGTATTATATTTTTTTCAAATTAATCGTGTTGGATTATTAGGTTTACGTATGCAATCTAACTCCAGTTAGCTTAAAGAGTGAAATAGGTCATCTAATGTTACTAGTAAGGTAATGAATGCTGTGTGTATAAGGGATGGCAATAAAACCCAACCGGCCGACCCAAATGGGTGGGGTTCGGGATGGTTTTTTTTAAAACCGGGGGTGGGTACATGTTTTAAAATAAGAAACTTGTTGCGGGTTTGAGTCGAGTTCGGATTTGCAAAAATATAACCCGTTTAACCTGCCCCGCCCTGAATATATAATTTCCCTCAATCATTAAATACCCTTATAATATAGTATAATTATCATAGGTCGAGGTAGGTCAAGACGGCTTTAGGTTTAAGTTTAGAAAATAAAACCCGCAGTAGGTCGAGGCAAGTACGGGTTCAATGGGTTTAAAAGTGAGCCGAGTTCAGGTTTAGCCAAGGCCACCACAAACCCGAACCTTTACCATTGTTATGCGCATATGATTTTTTTGCCCGTTATATTAACGAACCGTGTACGTGTTTAACAATTTTTTACCTAAACTAGATAAGACCCGACATGACGCGCTATCATTTGTAAATAATATTGAAAAAAAAGAAAAGAAAAATAGCTTTTAATTTTTTTCTACTTTTATTTTTTTAAAAAAGGAATTAACTATTAGATTAATAAATCCCCAAATTAATTAATTTCTTTCCTAAAACTTTGCCCCGCTCAGAACCCTCGTCTCTCCCACTCAGATCATCTCCATCCACTTTGAAACCCTAGGCCAATGTTCTCTCACCACACTTGTTCACCATAGTTTGTCATCACCACCACCACGTTGACCTGCAAAACTCCAACACTAATCAGAACGAGAATACACCAGTAAGCCCTTATTTCTCTCTTTATTAGCTTTTGTATGTTGGCTGTAATTTTATTTGCTTCTGTACTGTTGTTAGGGCCCACAGTATAGTATCTGAAGTTAAATTAGTTACTTGTTCTTTGTGTTCTGAACAAAACAACCAGATTTTGGGGAATTAAATTTTGAATGAATATTTATTAGGTTCCTAAGGTAATGTATATATTCGTGTTCCTTCCTTAGTATAGAGACAGAGGAGTGTATATATAGGTTGGGTGGTCCTTTGTAGTTTGTAATATGAGACTGGTGGCAACTGTTGAATGGCTTTGGGCTGGTGTGTGGGGTGGGTGGGGTCTATTTTCATTGGGAACACAACCTATACCCTTGTGTATATTTCTATATTTACATTAAAATCTCAAATCAAACCTAAAAATACCCATACACTTTAATCACTCATAATAAAAAACACAACTCACGTATGGTGATTATTGGCTATATAATAGTTGTTGTAAAAGGCTTTGAAGTGGGGCAATTCTTAATTAAGTTTAGTGGGGACCAAAAAATATATGGTCACATTTTTGGAATAAAGTTCTGATATGCCTCCTTGATCTACTTTTTCTGTTATGTTATAAATTTGCAAACTAGAAGCTTTTATGTTTTGGAGAACATCACACTTTTTGATAATTGAATAATTAGCTAATGATTTACAATGAGGTTGGCACATATATTGAAGCATTGTAGAATTAGTACATGGATATTTACTAATATTCTACAAGTTAAAATGAAACTGTGCAGATAACATTAAATATAATATCATAATACTAATACTAATTATGATTAATATGCAATTAGATGTCTTAACCAACATAACAAATGTGAAAATTTTAAATTGTCTGAACAAATTAGTACCTAATAGCTTAAATAGGACCAGTAAGTACTATGAATAAAGCTATAAGGTGTTTCTCATGTAAACAAGAATTGGCCAATGGCTTGGCACCTGCACAAAACTCTATTCAAACTACTAAATTATTTGTTGATAAAAAAAAATAGTACTAAATTATTTCATAAAAATAAAGATTTTTTCTTACACTATGTCTTTATTAATAAAGTAGAAGGGATAAAACTTTGTAAAGTTCAGTTTGAGTAGTGTAATTTGAACGATAGATTGTGAATTTTAATTTTAATTTTAATAAGAACAATATAGATGTGTACTAAGGTAAAATATCATTTCCACTCCCTCTCTCTTTTACTTTCTCATTTCACCTCGGGCTTGCGCTAGTGACAAAGGGTAAAAAAAATAAAAAAAAATTACACTATAGTGCCATAGGCACAGGTTCCCTCTAGTATATTAATACTCTAGCTCTCCTTTTAATTTGTTCTATATAACTTTTTTCTTCATTACATATATATATATGTGTGTGTGTGTGTGTAAAATGCAAGTCATTTTACATAAATATATATATATATATATATGCAAAATGAATATATTGTAGCCAGCAAGTACAAATGTTTTTCATACAGGCTATATGGAATTATGCTTTTCTATTTTCATTTCTTTGTTTTTTAAATAGATTTGTTAATATGGATTAATATGTAATTGTGTTAAGTGGCCATGGGAATAATAACACCGGTCCCCCTTTTTAGTTTTTAAATATTAAAACACCTTATTAATTCTTAATTTTTAGTATAATGTACATTATCTTGAACTTTATGTCAACCCTTTTTGTTTTTCTTGTTCAATAGAGCTGGGAAATTATATTATGTGGATTTGTACATTTACATATGCCATTACTAATTTACAACTAAACTTTGAAGATTTGTCTGAGTCTTTTCTTTTCTTTTGTATTTTTTGCAGTTAGTCTGGATCCAATTGCTGCACCTGGTATGTATAGATCTGCCCTTTGACTTATTAAATACTTGGGTAAATGTATGTGTTGTGTAAATAATAATTGGCTAGTGGCTTGGCACCTGCACAAAACTCTATTCAAACTACTAAATCATTTGTTGATTAAAAAAAACCTACTAAATTACTACATAAAAATAAAGATTTTTTCTTACACTATATCTATATTAATAAAATATAAGGGATAAAATGTATAACGGATAAAACTTTGTATGGCTTAGATTGAGTATTATAATTTGAACAATAGATATGATTGTGAATTTTAATTTTAATTTAAATTAAAACAATACAGATGTGTACGAAGGTAAAATGTCATTTCCTCTCCATCTCTCTCTTTTACTTTCTGCTAGCGACAAAGGGTTAAAAAAGGAAAAACAATTACACTATAGTGCCATAGGCACGGGTTCCCCTAGTATATTAATACTCTAGCTCTCGTTTTAATTTGTTCTATATAACTTTTCTCTTTATTATATATGTGTATGTGTGTAAAATTCAAGTCATTTTACAAATATATATATATATATATATATGTGTGTAAAATTAACATCTTATAGCCAGTAAGTGCAAATATTTTTCACATAGACTACATGGAATTATGCTTTTCTATTATTCTTTCTTTGTTTTTTAAATAGATTTGTTAATATGGATTAATGTGTAGTTGTTTTTAAGTGACCATGTGAATAGTAACATTGGCCCCCCTTTTTAATTTTTAAATATTAAAACACCTTATTAATTCTTAATTTTTAGTATTATTTTTCTTGAACTTTATGTCAATCCTCTTTGTTTTTCTTGTTCAATAGAGCCGGGAAATTATATTATGTGGATTTCTACATTTACATATGCATGTGTCATGTTTGGTTGGTTTAAATATTTTCAGTAATTCACCTTTTTACACCCTTAAATTTTATCTAAATATTGGAAAACGTATTAAATAATGTCTAACGTTTCATATCAAACTTTTAACTCAAATAATGAATTTCTTTTATTTCTTTTGTATAATCTAATAGACTTATATTAAAATTATAACATAGTTGTAAAAATTAAAATTAAAAAATAAAGTTGAAAATCATTATAATTTTAATGTGACATATTCTCGTGTTTTTTTTTATGCTTGTCAATGATGCTATCTTTTGTGCTTGAGATCTCATTAGGTTAAATAGCTATGGATAGAAGTTGGATTGAACTAGTTGATAGGTTATCAGTAGCATATACGGATGGGGTTGAGAAGTTTCTTGAATTTGCTTATGCTAGAAAACAAATTGACTCGCCTATATATTGTCCATGTAAGAAGTGTGTCAATCGTTACCAATTTACATGGGAGATTGTGAAAGAGCATATAGTGGTGAATGGTTTTTTACGCAAATACAAGAATTGGACTTATCATGGAGAATCTTATATTTCTTTACGTGAAAACCAGGAGAGAGAGGGAGACAATATAGAAATGGATTTAGATATGCGGGATGACATGGTAGAAATGTTAGAAGAAGTACTTGGGATGCTGGGAATGGATAGTAATACTGGGCCTGATGAAGAAACTAAATCTTTTTTTAAACTTATGGAAGATGCTAAAACTGAATTATATCCCAGTTGCAAGAAATTTACGACTCTTTCATTTGTTGTTCGTTTACTACACATCAAGATTTTATGTGGATGGACAGATAAGTCTGTTACAATGTTACTGGAGTTACTGAATGATGCTTTTCCAGATAATGTTAAATTGCCCACTTCTTATTATGATGCTAGTAAGATAACTTCTAATATGGGTTTTAATTATGAGATTCTGGATGCATGTCCTAATCATTGTATGTTGTTTCGGGACGACTCTAAATATCTTGATACATGTGAGATTTGTGGTGAGTCAAGATATAAACAAGGCGATCAACCAATTGATGGTAAAAAGATACCTGCACAACAAGTGAGGTATTTTCCATTGAAGCCAAGGTTGAAGAGATTGTATATGTCATCAAAGACCGCTTCTTTAATGAAGTGGCATGTTGATGAACGCCCAAATGATGCCGTGTTGAGACATCCAGCAGACTCACCTGCTTGGAAATCCTTTGATGAGAATAATCCTATTTTTGCCAGTGAGGGGCAAAATATTAGACTTGGTTTAGCATCTGATGGATTCAACCCATTTAGAACCATGTCTATTGCTCATAGCACATGGCCTGTTGTGCTTATATCATATAACTTGCCACCGTGGTTGTGCGTGAAGCAACCATTTTTCATATTGTTGGTGCTTATTGATGGCCCCAAAAGACCTGGCAATAAAATTGATGTTTATCTTCAACCATTGATTGACGAGCTGAAGGAGTTGTGGTATACTGGTGTAAATACATTTGATGCATCAACAAACTAGATGTTTCAATTACATGCGGCCTTGTTGTGGACAATCAACGACTTTCCTACATACGCTAACTTATCTGGTTGGAGTACGAAAGGTGCATTAGCTTGTCCTAATTGTAATAAGGAAACTCGATCTTTTAGGTTGAAAAATGGGCGTAAGTATTGTTATATGGGCCATCGTCGATTCTTAATAACGCCTCATAAATTTCGAAGAGATCGGGTATCTTTCGATGGAACACATGAATTAAAAGGCAAGCCGAAGCCATTATCAGGATTCGAGTTGTTGCAACAACTGAATGATATTCAAATGCTAATCGAATATAAGAAAAATGATTTGATCATGAGGAGGGAGAGAGAGGAGGAAGAGGGAGAACTTAAAAAGTCATATAATTGGAGGAAGAAAAGTATTTTTTTTGAACTTCCGTATTGGCAGTATAATCTCATTTGCCACAACCTTGATGTAATGCATATTGAGAAGAACGTGTGCGATAATGTACTTTTTACTTTACTAGGCACTCCTGGAAAGTCTAAGGATAACTTAAACTCTCGAAAGGATCTTGAAGTGTTGAAAATTAGGCAAGCATTGCACCCCTAACAAAGAGGCTCTAGTAAGATGTACTTACCTCCTGCATGCTTTACGATGGATAAGAAAGAAAAAGATATTTTTTGCCACATATTAAAGAGTATCAAAGTTCCGGATGGCTATTCTTCTAATATCTTAAGATGTGTGCATTTAAAAGATCGTACTATATCGGGTCTGAAGAGTCACGATAGCCATATTCTAATGCAACAACTATTACCTTTGGTTATTCGCACAATCTTGCCCAAGAATGTGGTTGAAGCCTTAATCGAATTAAGTAATGTTTTCAGACAATTGTGCTCTAAAGTTAATACAGTGTCAGATTTAGAGATAATTCAATATTGCCTTGCCATGACACTTTGTTGTCTTGAAAAAATCTTTCCACCTTCTTTTTTTGATATAATGGAACATTTGCCCATTCATCTAGCCGAGGAAGCGCTAATTGCTGGGCCAGCGCAATTTCGATCAATGTACCCAATAGAGAGGTTTGTGTATAAGTAATACAAATCTAATTACCTCAAACTTTGAATTATATTGCATTCTTAAATCTTTTAATTTGTAGGCACCTACTATCATTGAAACAATATGTGCGAAACTGAGCTCATCCGGAGGCATCAATTGCAAATGGTTACATAATGGAAGAATGTATGACTTTTTGTGCAAGATACTTGGATGATGTGGAAACCAAGTCTAGTCGACCAATTAGAAACTTTGAGGGAAGTGATAGGAGTGGTCGTGCTATAGGGAAAGGAAAATGCTTTTTGCTTGACGTGGTTACACGAGCTCAAGCACATAGATATTTGCTTGCTAATACTAACTATGTGACCCCATTTAAAGAGTAAGTGTATCTTTAATTTCTTTATAAGAAAAATTATTTTAGTATTTTGTAACTTTATAATTAATTTTAGATATTTATAAATCCTTGCAGGCAACACTATGCAGTCATTGCCCAACAAATGAGACGTTCACCTGAGTGTGATATCCAAAGCGTTCATAATGAAAAATTTCCAGTATGGTTTAAGGATCATGTAAGTTATAACAAAAAATTATAGTGAAATTATTTTGGCATATTCTAAGGATCAATGTTTAACAATTATTGTACTTTTTCCAATAGGTGACAAATTTGCAAAGGTCTAATCAATCTGTGAGTGAGGAAGTCGTAAGTTTGGCTAAAGGTCCTGATCAATTTGGAAGGAGATTCAAAGTTTACTTCATCAATGGATTTCGTTTTCGAACAAAACATCGTGATAGGAATAGACAAACTCAAAACAACGGTGTTGTTCTTAAATCTCATACAGTTAGTTATGCTAGTTGAAAGGATAAGAATCCTCGTGGAGGTGAACTTACATTTTATGGAGAGTTAACGGATATCATTGAAATCCGCTACACCAACACAATGAGATTCGTATTATTCAAGTGTAATTGGGTGGATTATCAAACAGGAATAAAGGAAGATGAGTATAAGTTTACTTTAGTGAACTTCAATCGTTTATTATACCAGAATAATAGAGAAGTTGATGAACCTTTTATCCTAGCATCCCAAGCAGAGCAAGTCTGGTATGTGCAAGACCCTGTCAAACAAGATTGGCATGTTGTTATTCAAATGACAGTTCGAGATTTATTTGACATGTATTCGAGGAACTCTTTTCTTGATATGACAACAATCCCGCAAGTCGAGCCATTTAGTAGCCAACAACTGAGTGATGCTATATTTGCCCATGATAGTGATATCACTTGGGTTAGAGAAGGAGGAAATGAGACAACAATTGACATAAATGTTCCACTACCAGAAGAGAATGATGATATTATTGATGAGTGA
This sequence comes from Lonicera japonica, assembly GCA_021464415.1. Lineage (NCBI taxonomy): Eukaryota > Viridiplantae > Streptophyta > Magnoliopsida > Dipsacales > Caprifoliaceae > Lonicera > Lonicera japonica. Next base: position 190,011 of record JAKCWG010000967.1, read on the forward strand.
TGATTTTTAGTGCTTGTAATACGATATAGTTGTGTTAAATTTGGATATTATTGTTTAAATAATATGTTTGTAGGTCAGAAAATACCCTAGAGGGGGAGGGGGTGAATAGGGTTTTTAAAACTTAATGGTATTTTTAAAATCAATTTAAAAATGTTTGATGTCTATATCAATCAACCAACCAATAAACAAAGATAAATCCAATCACAAGAAACAAATAACACAATATAAGAGATAAAGAGATAGAAAGATTGAACCGATCAAAGTCAAAGACTTTTTGTCCACACGGTTCGGCTTGTTAGCCCCTACTCCGCACTCGGTTAGTACCCCGGGAAATTCCACTAATTCCAATCTTCTTCCGGGTGAAGATAAAACCACTACAAGTGTTGTTGTCTCACTACACTCTTTACAAGTATTGATATTCTCTCAATACTCACACAAGAAAACTCTCTTGCTATCTTAAGAGATAAACCTCTCTTAATGTTTGAAAGAAATGATTTGGTGACTAACACCAATGTACAATAGCTCTATAGTGTATGAAGATTACAACTTAAGCTCACACTAAGAGATGTCAACTTTGATCAATAGAATATAGCTCAAAATAAGAATGATTGATCAAAAGAATTGTTCTTGAATCTTTAAGAATGAATGTAGATGAAGAGAATAGTGTAAGAATGATTCAAGTGTCTTTAAATAAGTCTTAGAAGGTGTATTTATAGTCTAAGACAACATATGGTCGTTTGGAGGGAGTTGGTAAAAGTTTGGTGCCAAAAATGGTAAAAAAATCAGAACTCCAACGGCTAGTTTTTGGGCCATCAGTCGACTGAGCAGTGCTCCTTAGTCGACTGAGCCAGCCTCAGTCAACTGAGCCTCTCTGCTTAGTCGACTGATGGGCTCTGTCCATCAGGCCAAAAATCCAAATTTTGTATATTTGCATTTAAGCTCTAAAACCAATTTTAATGCTTGGTAAAGGTAGAATATAGGTTCCTAAGACACCTATTTTTGTTAAAGCAACAATAAGATCTTTTAGAATTAAAAATGAATTAATTTCAAAAACGGTTTTTCCTTAAGAGAGGGTTTTTGAAAGGATTTTAATTCAACCTTTGTTTTGATCAATCTTATGAAAAGGAATATTCTATGAGCTTATTATAATGATCAAATCGAAACCTTTACAAGGAAAACTAAAGCACCCACTCACATAAATAATAAGGAGTCTTTGAGAGCTTTGTTTGTATTGCTACGTTTCTTTTCTTCCTTGGCTTCATTGTACTTCAAAGAGATCTCATGGAAGTTGTCTGAGGTGAGTGGCATGGTTTGCAATACTTTGTAGATGAATGACCTTGAATCCGGCTTTTCGGTTAAGTCCACATATGATCAATTTGTTGTGGCTATAACTTAAAACACCAACTAAGTTAAATTACACATGATTAACTTTATTGTTATTATCAAAACAAGATTAGTGACTTTCAAGTCAACAATCTCCCCCTTTTTGATGATGACAATAAATTAATGTGTGTTTGCGATTAGGATCATTAGTTGAGTTTTCTAACAGGAAAACTCTCCCTCAAACTATGCATAAAAAAATATAATAAGCATGCATAACAACAAATCAAACCAATGCAAGATTATAATAGAAACTTAAAACTTTAACTAAGTTCAAATAAAATACTAGAGTTAAACCATATGAAAAGAAAGGCATAGTACTTAAGTTCATAGAGTAACCAATAATAAAACTTAAAAGTTTCATAAAAGAAAAATAAGCATACTAGCATACTAGAGTGTGTACCAAACACTTATTATTTTCTCCCCCTTTGTCATGATCAAAAAGAGGAGAAGAGAAGAAGGTCACTCGTCGGGACCTTCTTGTGGCCATTGACCCCATCCTTGATTCGCATTCCACGGGTTCCATGGTGGAAAGACATAGTCGGGGTGGTAGTGGAGGAATGCGGCTTCATGTGCTCTTTGCCTCTCCTCAATTCGGTTGAACCTATTATCCATGGTCACCGATAGATTTTGAATGGCTTGCAAGATTGCTTCATTTGGATGTGGCGTGTGAATGCCTTGTTGAGAGCTAGTAGGAGCTTGAGTGGAAGGGCCTTGCGGTGGTATGTCTTGTTCCATGGGCTCGGGTTGAGCTAAGTTTACATCATCATCACTATCCCCGTCCTCATCAATGTCAAGGGGATCATTTGAGACCCATTCTCCGTTTTCAATGTGATACCCCATTTGACGAATGTTCTTGGTGCTATATGTTTCCTCATTTGTTGGGATAATGATTTCCGTTTCATTTTCAAAAGGAATGTCATAAAATTGGAATAATCTAGTTAGTGCCATAGCATAAACCAATCCTTGTTTCCTCCTATTGGTGATACTAAGTAAATGATTGAACATAAGATCGGCATGGTCAAGCTTGTGCCCCATAGCAATCGCCCATACTAAGAAAACGTCCAAGGCATTGACGGAAGCCCTACTACCTCGTCTTGGAACAATGGAATACCCGATTATGGAATGGATAAGGCGGTTTTGCAAAGTAAGCATAGAGGCCTTGATTTCAAGTCCCACGCCAGAGTTTTGAAATCGATGACGGCGCTTAAGGATGGTAGATAATGCCGCGGATTTCTCAAAGCCAAATAGATTCCCAAAGTTTGACGGTACGTCCGTCACATTTTCCGTCGGAAAGCCAAAGATTCGACTAAGATCAGATTTGGTGAAACTGACCATACGTCCATTGACAAGTGAGCTAAGTCGTAGTTTGTTGGCTCGGCCGGAATCAAGTGTGGGGTGATGAAGATTAGCATAAAATAAACGAACAAGACGTGGATAGACATTTTCACGAATGGTAAGAAAATTTATGATGCCTTGTCTACGAAAAAGACCAGTGATGTTAAGACCATATGAAGAAAATACTTCAATATTGAATTGTTTACCTTCAACAATAGTACGAACGGAATAGTCGGAGTTGAAGTTTGCTTGAGCTTCGTCGGAGATGAATAATGGTTGTTGAGGAATTGAGGCAGGAGTGGGTGAAGAAGTTCCCACTTGTGGTACAGATTTTCGTGGTCGACGAGGGCGGGTTTGTTGAGACATGGCTAGAGTGTATGGTAGAAGAATTTAGGTTTTAAAGAAGGTTAGGGTTTGAGAAGAAATATGAGATTTTTGGTTTTAAGGGCTTGATTGTATAAAAAATAGTTGGAAATAAGATATATAGATGAATTGTGAAGGATTGGAAAAAAAAAATTGGGTTTTGATTGAAGAAGAACAATGGAGGCTAGGGTTAGGGTGGGTTGAGAAGGTATGAGATGGGTTTGATGGATTTGATATGAAATAGGTGTGATTTGTAATAGATTTGATGAGAAACAATGAAGATTGATGGTTTAGAATGAGTTTTGGTGATGATTTTAGAGATATATGAAGGAGTTGGGTGTGTATGGAGAGAGAGGGCTCGAAATAGATGGGGAGAAGAATGAATAAAAAACAGGGGAAAGCAGAGAATAAAATGTCAGCTCTCAGCCACTCATCAGTCGACTGATGAAGCCCCTTCAGTCGACTGATGGATGCTTAGTCGACTGATGAAATCCCTTAGTCGACTGAGTCACTCAGTTTAGCCCATATCAGTTTGTTCTTGCTCCGAAAATGATTTTGCTTGTTATTCCATCATTAATTAGCATACTATAGCTGCAAAGGTACTTGTTAATTGTCACAATAACATGTAAGATTAACTCAAGACAAATACAACACTAGAATTATGAAAAATTTAGTACAACAAAAGAATGTGTGCTCAAGAATAAGCACTATATTTACTTTTTATGAACTTTTTGGAATAAACTAGATGTCACAAGCTCTAGTCATACCGAGTTCACGTCGAATAGTGCAAAAGCGATCATCGGGAAGTGGTTTAGTGAAAATATCCGCAAATTGCGATTCGGTGCCAACGAATTCAATATCAACATCACCTTTTTGCACATGATCACGAATAAAATGATATCTTATCTCAATGTGCTTAGTACGTGAATGTTGTATAGGGTTCTTGGTCAAGCTAATAGCACTTGTGTTGTCTCACTTAATGGGAATGTGGCTAAGACTTAATCCAAAGTCTTCTAGTTGTTGTTTAATGTATAAGGTTTGAGCACAACAACTTCCGGCCGCCACATATTCGGCTTCGGCCGTTGAAAGGGCCACCGAGTTTTGTTTCTTACTTGACCAAGATACTAGTGCGTGTCCTAGGAAATGACAAGTGCCACTAGTGCTTTTCCTATCGATTTTGCAACCGGCAAAATCCGCATCGGAATAACTAATCAAGTCAAATGAGTTCTCTCTTGGGTACCACAAACCCAAGGAGCTAGTACCGGATAGATAACGGAAAATCCGTTTTACGGCAAGTAAATGTGACTCTTTGGGATCCGCTTGGAATCGTGCACAAAGACATACACTAAACATAATATCCGGCCTAGAGGCCGTCAAATATAATAAACTACCGATCATACCTCGATATTTCTTGATGTCTACGGTTTTACCGATTTCGTCTTTGTCGAGCTTCAATGTTGAACTCATAGGAGTGCTCATGGATTTGGCACCTTCCATGTCGAATTTCTTCAATAGTTCCTTCACATACTTCTCTTGATTGATGAAGATGCCTTCTTTGCATTGCTTCACTTGTAATCCAAGGAAGTAATTCAATTCACCCATCATGCTCATTTCGAATTCTTTTTGCATACATGAGGAAAAGTCCTTGCAAAGATTTTCGTTAGTAGAACCAAATATAATATCATCAACATAGATTTGTACAAGTAGCATGTCATTGTCATGATTTTTGATAAATAAGGTAGTATCAATTTTACCTCTAACAAAACCATTGTTAATAAAAAATGAACTAAGTCTATCATACCATACTCTAGGTGCTTGTTTTAAACCATACAATGCTTTCGATAATTTAAACACGTAGTCCGGATAAACATGATTTTCAAAACCGGGAGGTTGTTTCACATAAACTTCCTCATCGATAAAACCATTTAAGAAAGCACTTTTCACATCCATTTGATATAATTTGAAATTCTTAAAACATGAATAAGCAAGTAACATGCGAATAGCTTCTAGACGTGCTACGGGTGCATATGTTTCTTCATAATCAATGCCCTCCTCTTGATTGTATCCTTGGGCAACAAGTCTAGCTTTATTTCTAACTATTACACCACTTTCATCCTTTTTGTTACGAAATACCCATTTAGTACCAATAATAGTATGATCACTAGTTTTGGGAACAAGTGTCCACACTTTGTTTCTCTCAAATTGATTGAGCTCCTCTTGCATAGCCATCATCCAAGATTCATCTTGTTCGGCTTCAATAATGTTTTTAGGCTCATATTGAGAAACAAATGCCACGTTATTGCATACATTTCTTAAAGAAGATCTAGTCATAACTTTACTAGATGGCTCTCCAAGAATTTGATCAATAGGGTGGTTGGACACAAATTTCCAACTCCTAGGCAACTCATTCGAGTCTTGCTCGGTTTTGTTTTCTAACTCCTTAGAAGGAGCTTGAGCACTCGATGGTTCTTCCTTAGATGTATCATTGATTTGAATATCCGAAATCTTTTGGACAATCTCAACGTCATCATCGGAATGTACTTTGGGTGAGAAAGGATTTGACTCATCAAATACAACATGCATAGACTCTTGGACTACCAAACTTTTCTTGTTATAAACTCTATATGCTTTACTATTAGTGGCATACCCAAGAAAAATTCCTTCATCGGATTTAGCATCAAATTTGCCTAGGTGATCACGATCATTCAAAATAAAACATTTGCAACCAAAAACTTTAAAATAAGCAATATTTGGTTTCTTGTCATTCCATAACTCATAAGGTGTCTTATCTAACTTTTTACGAATAATAGTACGATTAATCACATAGCATGCGGTGTTAACGGCTTCCGCCCACAAATACTCCGGTAAAGAATGTTCATTAAGCATAGTCCTAGACATCTCTTGAAGAGATCTATTTTTCCTCTCAACAACACCATTTTGTTGAGGAGTTCTAGGTGCCGAAAAATTATGATCAATACCATGCTCATCACAAAAGTTCTCAATATCAACATTGTCAAATTCTCTACCTCTATCACTACGAACATGCACAATAGAGACGCCTTTTTCATTTTGAACTTTTCTACAAAATTTAGCAAAAACATGTGGGGTTTAACTTTTGTGGGTGAGAAAGAACACCCAAGTGAGTCTAGTATAATCATCAACAATAACAAACGTGTATAACTTGCCACCTAGACTAGCAACCGAAATAGGACCAAACAAATCAAGATGCAACATATCAAGTGGTTTAGATGTAGTAATATCCCTTTTAGACTTGAAAGAAGATTTGTGTTGTTTACCAAGTTGACATGCATCACAAATTTTATCCTTAACAAATTTGGTTTTAGGCAATCCTTTAACAAGCTCTTTCTTAGACAAAGCATGAATTAAATCCATATTAGCATGTCCTAGTCTCCTATGCCACAACCAAGATACATCATTTATAGCGGATAAGCATTTAACATCTTGTTGAGATAAATCATCAAGCTCAAGAGTATACACATTGTTAGTTCTATATGCAACAAGTAAAATGGAATCATCACTAACATTCTTAACAATGCAACGATCGGATTTAAAAATAACTTCATAGCCCTTATCACATAATTGGCTAATGCTAAGTAAATTATGCTTCAAACCATCAACTAATAGAACATTATCAATGCAAGTAGAATGCTTACCAACCTTACCTATACCGATGATTTTGCCCTTGGCGTTGTCCCCGAAAGTCACATTCCCTCCTTGCTTGGGAATTAGACTTAAGAAGTTGTTCTTGTCTCCCGTCATGTGTTTTGAGCAACCACTATCCAAGAACCACTTGGTTTTGCTACCCTTGGCTTTCAAGCATACCTCATCGTCTCTTGCCATAAGACAAAGATTTGCCGTCTCCTCGTCGCTAGAGTCGGCATCAGATTCACCTTCTTCGGAATCACTCCAAGTCCCCTTGAGGGCATGCCTTACTTGTTTGAAGGCTTTATCTCTTTTATCTCTTCTCTCCTTTCTTCTAACCGGGCAATTGGTTTTGAAGTGTCCCGGTTCATGGCAATGGAAACATTTCTTGACTTCTTCGTTTTCAACTCTTGGTTGAATTGATCGATCATTGTTCCTCTTTGATGAAGAACCAAAGTTGTTTCCTTTTCCTTGAAACTTCTTCTTCTTGGCTAGAAATTTCATGAAGTTTCTAGAGAGGAGAGCCATGTCATCGTCACCGCCCATTGACTCTTCATCATCCTCTCGTTGACTTGCCTTGAGAGCAAGAGTTTTCTTGGCTTTTGAATCAACTTCTTCTCTCTCCAATTCCTTCTCGTGGGTTTTAAGTGACCCCAATAGTTCATCCATGCTTAACGTCTTGAGATTTTTGGCTTCTTGAATAGCCGTTACTTTGGGTCTCCATTTTTTGGGAAGAGTCCTAAGAATCTTTCGAATCTTGTCTTCATTGGAATAAACCTTTCCAAGGAGATCTAGAGCATTAGTAATAATGGAGAACCTACTATACATAGAAGCAAGAGATTCATTAGGCTCCATTTTGAAAAGCTCATAATCATGAACAAGCATATCAATATTGTCATCCTTGACTTGTGAGGTTCCCTCATGAGCAACCCCTAATTTGTCCCATATTTCTTTTGCGGTTTTACAACTAGAAATTTTGTTGTACTAATCCATAGTTAATGCACAATGTAGAGAGTTTAAGGCTTTAGCATTAAATTAGATTTTCTTAATGTCATTCTCATCATAATCGGAAATTGATTTAGGAGTGACATTACCCCTTTCATCGGTTTTGGTAATCTCATAGGGTCCAATGAGTGTAACCCTCCATTGTTCAAAATCACTAGCTTGAAGAAAAGTACACATGCGATTTTTCCAATAGCTATAATTTTTGCCATCAAATAGAGGTGGCCTAGTGGTTGAAGAACCTTCGTTAAGTCCGGTTCCTTGATAAATAGACATGATCTTAAACTCTAAGATTGTAAAATCAAAACAAGAGTACAACCTCTGATACCAATTGTAGGTCGAAAAATACCCTAGAGGGGGGGGTGAATAGGGTTTTTAAAACTTAATGGTATTTTTAAAATCAATTTAAAAATGTTTGATGTCTATATCAATCAACCAACCAATAAACAAAGATAAATCCAATCACAAGAAACAAATAACACAATATAAGAGATAAAGAGATAGAAAGATTGAACCGATCAAAGTCAAAGACTGTTTGTCCACACGGTTCGGCTTCTTAGCCCCTACTCCGCGCTCGGTTAGTACCCCGAGAAATTCCACTAATTCCAATCTTCTTCCGGGTGAAGATAAAACCACTACAAGTGTTGTTGTCTCACTACACTCTTTACAAGTATTGATATTCTCTCAATACTCACACAAGAAAACTCTCTTGCTATCTTAAGAGATAAACCTCTCTTAATGTTTGAAAGAAATGATTTGGTGACTAACACCAATGTACAATAGCTCTATAGTGTATGAAGATTACAACTTAAGCTCACACTAAGAGATGTCAACTTTGATCAATAGAATATAGCTCAAAATAAGAATGATTGATCAAAAGAATTGTTCTTGAATCTTTAAGAATGAATGTAGATGAAGAGAATAGTGTAAGAATGATTCAAGTGTCTTTAAATAAGTCTTAGAAGGTGTATTTATAGTCTAAGACAACATATGGTCGTTTGGAGGGAGTTGGTAAGAGTTTGGTGCCAAAAATGGTAAAAAAATCAGAACTCCAACGGCTAGTTTTTGGGCCATCAGTCGACTGAGCAGTGCTCCTTAGTCGACTGAGCCAGCCTCAGTCAACTGAGCCTCTCTGCTTAGTCGACTGATGGGCTCTGTCCATCAGGCCAAAAATCCAAATTTTGTATATTTGCATTTAAGCTCTAAAACCAATTTTAATGCTTGGTAAAGGTAGAATATAGGTTCCTAAGACACCTATTTTTGTTAGAGCAACAATAAGATCTTTTAGAATTAAAAATGAATTAATTTCAAAAACGGTTTTTCCTTAAGAGAGGGTTTTTGAAAGGATTTTAATTCAACCTTTGTTTTGATCAATCTTATGAAAAGGAATATTCTATGAGCTTATTATAATGATCAAATCGAAACCTTTACAAGGAAAACTAAAGCACTCACTCACATAAACAATAAGGAGTCTTTGAGAGCTTTGTTTGTATTGCTACGTTTCTTTTCTTCCTTGGCTTCATTGTACTTCAAAGAGATCTCATGGAAGTTGTGTGAGGTGAGTGGCATGGTTTGCAATACTTTGTAGATGAATGACCTTGAATCCGGCTTTTCGGTTAAGTCCACATATGATCAATTTGTTGTGGCTATAACTTAAAACACCAACTAAGTTAAATTACACATGATTAACTTTATTGTTATTATCAGAACAAGATTAGTGACTTTCAAGTCAACAATGTTAATGGTCTTTATTAATATTTTCTTTAATTGTCTCATTTCTTGAATTATTTATCTATATGAACTAATCTCATATGAATATGTTTACCATTATTTAAATTTACATTTAAAATTATTGTTACATAATTTGTTTTGTCGTTTATTGTGCTTATTGTATTAATTGGTCTCTTATTAATAGGTTCATTATGCCCCCTTTGAAGAGACCTCGCGGTAGGACAATTATGGACATGTTGCAATCGTAGTCTTCATCACAAGAACAATCACGGCCAGAAATCGCACTACCGCCGCAGCCACCATCACGCAATACTCGATCTCGGGTGAATACTCAGTCTCACGCACCACCGCATCCACAATCACATCCTGAGGCTTCACAACTACAGTCATTGCCACAAACTACACTGCCGCTGCAACCACCACAGCAATCAGCGCAGCGCAATACTCGATCTCGGGCGAATACTCAGTCTCAAGCACCGCTACAACCACCACCTCAACCCAAGGATTCACAACTACAAGCATCTCACTCGAGTCAACAAAATGGTAACTTCATAACTGAACTTTAAGTGACGATTTAACATTTGAATTGAGTTGAATTAGGATTGTTATTTGGCTACATTTGGCTTTTCTTAAATTATAGGTACTTCAACCAGTGGATCCACTTCTACTCAGTGAGGTAGAGGCGTTGCACGAGGATTAAACATTTGGGGCACAGGTCAAAAGTTGCATATTGAATTTAATAATTTTATGCAACCATATGGACCTAATGAACAACAATTTAAAACGCACCTCGGGATCATAGCTCGAAATGGGGAGCAAATTCCGTTAATTTATGAACAGTGGAAAGATGTGCCCAAGATATATTGGATTATATATGAAAAGAGGTGGAAGTAAATTTTTTATGCTTAAATTCATTACTTTATATTCGAGTGTAGTTTAATATATTTTGTTATAGTCATTTAATAATGATTAAATTAAATTTTGTTTAAGGATAATACGGACACTCCTCCAGAGTATAAAGAGAATTACTTAACAAATGTCGGTGATATTTGGAGAAAATGGAAAAGTTATGTGAAAACGCAATTTTACGACATTTGGGATACTGATGAAGATCGTTTAAACAATATACCACCTAGGGTGGTTCAAGATCAATGGGAGGCGCTTGTTGCCTATTGGGGGACTGAGAAGCAACAGGTATTAAATAAATTTGCTTGGTATAGTCACATCAAATCATTAAAGTGTAAAGTTTGTAAATTAGCCTCGGAGATTTTGTAGGTTATTTCTGCTCAAAAAAAAATCGTCAATATCAAGAGCTGAATCACATGACCGGGAGAACGCCACATGTTCAGATTAGAGCAAATGTAAGTTTTATTATAGATCATAAGCTATGTTACCCTTATATTATTAAATTATAACAAATTTTGCTTTTATAAATATATTAGATAGAGGCAGCAGGGGAGGATATTAATCGAATTAACGTGTTTACAAGAACTCGCACTCCAAAAAATGGTGGTCCTATGAACCCAGATACACAAGCTGTTATTGTGAGTAATAACTATTAAATGAATTTATTGGAATTCATTAATATTGTTAAAATGAATATTTTGCTTACATATATCTTAAAAATTTCATGTAAAATTGTATGTGGAGATGGAGAGTCGAAGGGATGCAGTGTCAGAAGAGGAACGAACCGGCAAGTTTATAGATGGGGTATTTACCCAGGTTGTTGGTCCCGATGGGCGTGGGCGTGTTCGAACATATGGAAAAGGTGTCACACCCCAACTTGTTTTTGGCAAAGGAAAGAACACTGACGAAGATAAGTTCAACAATATAAGTGAGAAGATACGTGAGGAGACTAGAGCAGAGTTCAATGCAAAGCTAGATGAATTCGTTAGAGATCGTGATGCAGTTATGAATCAAAGAATTCAAGAAGCTATGATAGCTATGCGAGCTTCTGTTCGGGATGAAATTCTAGTGGTGTTGCGTGGTGGCCCATCTAGCATTGGCAATGTAATTTTATTTGTCATATATCTACTATAATTTACATTCAAAATATTTATATTTAGTATAAATTTTTAATAAATAATATTGTTACGCATAGCTTCCTAATTCATCAAGTGTTCACCGCCCAGATCTTGACGGAATCGATAGCTTTTCTCATGAGGTTAGTTTATTTATTTTATTTTTTATTTTTTTTATTCAAGGGGTACACTTGAAAATATATATACACTTGAAATGTACTCCAAGAAAAAGTGGAGTGGGTACATAGTAAATTTAATGCTAATTTACCATATTAAGTTGGAGATTGATGGGTTTAATTAGATTACTTATTAATTTGTTCACATCCTTTCTCTCTTTCTACTTTTTAAATTTTAATCTTAGTTAATACCTCCTGCCACACAAGCCCATTTACTTACACATATTAGTATAGTATTGACTTGGCATGTTGCACATGTACTTTATTATGTGTGGTTTAACTGAATGATTGTTTATTTACTTATTATTCAATATTGTTGCTCAGTTTCATAAGAATAATATAAATGCCCTATGTCCCCAACCTTAATGATATTTGACAACTTAGTGGGATCCGATGTAGTATATAATTGGTGAATGAGAATATATTCTTTCCTCAAGAATTTGACATTGAAAATCTTACTTTAAGTTATTTAATGACTGATATCAAGTTTCTAATATTTTAGAATATAAATGAAGGGGAGTGAAGGTTGTGCAAGTAAGATTACTACGATGGGGGGTTTTTTGGAAAAAAAAAAGTTTAAATGATATAAACAATGGTTTTGTTTGGTTTAGACTATGTTGTGTGCACCATTTCATAATTTTGGATAGATATTGAGCAAATATGATATGTTCTTTGGTGGATAATACTTTTCGATACTATATTTTGGTTTAATTTAGACTATATGACAAGCTATGTAATGGAAATTATTTAGTTTATGTTATTGAGTTTACTTTTTAGTATTTTTCAGTTTTGTTCTTTTGGTGTTTAATTGGTTTGATGGAATTAGAATTTTAATATTAACAGGTTTCAAATATCAATTGGACTCGAAAGTAGTGTTGTGACGCTGTTGAATATTTTTTGTGACGGCTACTATGAGCTGTCATAAATAAGGCACATGTTTGTTGTAACGAGAACACTTTGTCACAAATAAAAGCAATTATGACAAAGGAGGTAACGTATTTGTGACGACAGGTGTCGACACAATAACAATATTTATAGCGCCTAATGCCGTCATAAATAGTCTGTGACAACAGGCTCACAAAAACGACAGGTTTTTTGTAACGCTGAATAAACCATCACAAATCCGTCACAAAAAGTAATTATAACAGAATTTTGCCATCACCAAGTTTTTGCGACCCACCTACCTTGTAACACCTTAAAAACCGTCACAAAGCCATCAGAAAAGCATTTTTGTGATAGATTTTTACTTTTTGTGACGGTTTTGTGCCCGTCACAAAAGACCCTTTTTCTTGTAGTGTAAAACTAAAAGGTAAGGAAAAAAGATAAAAACAATTGAATATTGTTGTTGACGCATAATGATAATAATAGGAATATAGAAAAAGAGAGATAATTACCAGAAAAATGAGATAGAGAGAGATGTTCAGTGATGCCCGATCTGATCTAATCTGATTTGATCGTAAAATGCTCCCCTCCCCTATTCACACACTTTCTCAGTGTGTGTGAATGGAAAAAAAAATGACACTAGGAGTGTTAACAAAGGCATAAGGCTTAATGTTAAGGCTCTAATTCAGTTCTCTTTCTCAGTCTTAGAAGGGCCAAACAATGTTTAATCCACAATCTGTTATAAGATTAATACAAACTCAAGAATTAAATGGTCGTGCGACATAAAACTAGTACATATATAATAAGAACCACTTTGCTACATGTATCTATATATAGAGACATACAATTACACACACAATTTACAGTAAATGGCAACCAAAAGGAACATATATGTATTCGTTTAGTAACTAAGAGACGGATGGAATAAACGGAACTAAAAGAGAACATTAATTCATTCCACTTGAGCTTCTATACCACCATTATTTATTATATAATATAATTATATTATGTAGTTATATTATATATAAACAAGAGAGAAGATATAGTTAGCTTATGAGGGCTGGCACAACTCTGTAAATATAAATTTATTTCAACTGCTTATCACTTTTGTTATGTCAAAATCCAGTATAAATATGTAATTTAATCAATGCAATCCCCGACCCGACCAAACCAAGTTTACTTTGAAAAATTCAAACTTTCTTTGTTTATTATGCGAGCATGAGCCTTGACATGTTCAATTTACCGAAGTATGTTTACTTTCAAAAACTACTTGTTCTATTTATTATGTGCACATGCTTTAACTTGTTCAATTCTAGTCATCGATTCTACACAGGCTACTATCACTCAGATAGGAGAATTCCACCATGATAATTGATCGAGTATTCTTCCTTTAGAAAAGGAGCTTATATGCTGGTATTTGAGTCAACTCGGCCCGCCTTGGCAAATCTTGAACCGTTGTAATTATATGGCATTGTAAAGATATTTAAAGAATCACATTATATTGGGAATCTATCAATTGGACTATTTGCGACAACCCAAACCCGATCCACCGCACTGAGTAGTTTGTATTTCAGACATGCAAATAAATTACTTACTCTACCTCAAATTGATTTGATGATCTTACATTGACGGGAAATTTTTTTATTGGGGGATTTTGGGATCTGGTATATTAAATCCAACCCAAAAACTAAGTGACACTAATAATTTAAAATATTTAGAAAAAGTATGACTGCTAATTTGACAGAGTATCAAAATTAATTTAAAAATGAATCAGAAAGGGCAAAATACAGAAGGACCTGGCTACAATTTATTAAAAGTCAAGAGGTCACACTAAGTACACACAATACATTTAAATTAAGTTGGACATTTGGCCAACTTAATTTTTAAAATGTAGAAAAACAATAATAATGTCGTTGTATGTATTAATATAGGACTTTACCCAATTTATATTGTGTATTAAACTTTAACTTTGAACATATGGCAAATTTTTCGCTCTTAATATTTATTCCATTGCTTTTACATATGTATACCTTCAGGACCCACAACAAGTTTCCTTAAACAAACGTATAAAGTTAGAATAATTATATAAATTCTAAATAAACAATACTGCAGCCTGGAAAGTATCCATAAAGAATAAGCCAAGAGAAATAATTTTGTGCAACATTTGAGAAGTGACCATCTGGTGATGCAGAGTCTTATAATACTTTTCTTTTCCAGAAACTTAGGATTAGTTTGTTTTGTTGTTTGAATCTAAATTCTAATGTTTGAATATAATGTCTAATATCTGAATCAAAAAAAATAATTTTGTTATAATGTGAATGCAACATCTGAATATACTAAATAGAAGTTCCCTTTTTCTTCATAAAGATGACTTATTAACAGTTCCATTAAAGCAAAATATGTATATCTGTTTGTTAGACCCCTCGGTGATCAAAGCATGGCTAACAACTTTCTTATATTTCCCCACAACAATAACACAAATGAAAGCAAAAATAATGGATTAATACTAAAAATAACGAAATGAAAGGTGCATACCAAGCCTTAGCTTTTGAGACAAAAAAGACCCAAAAGATTGATCGAGAGTGATGATGGGTAAAGCAAGAGATAAAGAGTACTATGCTGAAACCTATAATGAAAAGATTGAATTAGAGATATATATACAGAAATTGCAATAAATAATAAACAAAAATACATGAAAAGATCTATATATATATATATATCAATATAGGGCTTACGCTTTTGAGCAGCAAAGACCCAAACAACATTGTAAAAATCACCTAAATACTAACATTACAACCCAAATAGAATCTGAATCCAAAGGATATAGATTCCCTTGCCAACACAGCTAACCCAATCAAAATCCGAATGAACTTGAGAGAAATTTAGGGCTTAGATCTGAATGATTTAGTAGTGAATTGGTGTAAAATGGGAGGAGACAGTGAGATCTAAATGATTTTATGTTGAATTAGATGTGTGAGATTAGAGACAATGATGAAATCAGCGGAGGGAGATGATTTCTCACAAAACAGCGTGAGCTAGGAGATGGGAGTCATACACTTCTTCAAATAAAGTCATAAAAGTGAGAAAGGAGTCATATAGGGTTTTTCGAAAGGAATTTAAATATTTAATTGCACAATGTCGTTTTCAGCATATTTTATGACTGTTTACATTATCGAAGTTATTTTATGACTGCATATGGCAGTCATAACATAATATATTTTTGTGACTATCATTGGCAGTCACAAATATGACTATTTGACCTTTGTGACTGTCAGTGGCAGTCACAATCTTGTGACTACCATTGACAGTCACAAATGTAGCGAGATGCTCAGTCACATAAAGCTATTTTTAGTGTAGTGTTCCAACAAACATGGAATTATTTAGTCTATTTCTTAGCAACGGGTGTGAAGTAAAACAACCCATTCCCGATATAGCTAATTTGAAATAGAGATGATAATTTCACAGTAAAAAGGTTTAACATGAAGCATGTGTATAAAATCTCATGGTTTAAAAGAATGAAAATTAAATATTGAATCTTTACTATGTAACGAGTCGAAGTTTATGGAATAAATTCGTCAACTAATTGATTATCACATAAGATATACAATAAAGAGTCTAATTGACACGTTTAGTGTAAGAAGCACTCAAAATATTATGAAATGAATCAAAGATGAGCTAAACAAAGTTTTAAACCACTTATAGAGTTTTTAAGAACTTTTCATATTCTTTACAAAGATGAAAAATGTCCATAGATAGGGGAAAAAGACTACAAGCTTTCTAAAATCATACAAATATGTTGTATTATCATTAACAAACAAGAACTAAATATACAAGGCATATAAAGTCTAATATTTAGATGAAAATACCTAAAAAGCTTGTACGATAAAAAAATGAAGAAGAAAAAGATTCACAATTCTTTATCAAACTTTAAACATGGATTTAGCTACTAATCACTGGAAATTATATTGCAATTAACCTATGTAATCTTAGTAAGAGACTACTCCATAATAAATGTGAAAATAAATATTATAGAAGAAGAAATCATTTTTACAATCAAGAAAACTTATAAGAGAAATGAAGAAGACAAACTAAAAAGAGCTCTCCTTCTCTTTAACCCTTATTCTTGATAATAATGTCTAGATGAAAATAATAAGCCTAAAAAATACAAATAAAGCAAAACAATTACAAAATAAGCCAAAGAAAATATCTAAGAAGCTAAATTCCCCAAAATAAGGCCAAAAGTAGTGGGTGGTTGGTGTACTCGCCAGGCCATGATCGATCATGTAATTGAATTGCCAGCAGAGAAATGAAGCTATGATTAATCATGGGTCTGGGATCTTTCACTTCAGTCCTTTTGCAAGCTTTTGATCATGCTTTCGATCAATCTTTTGAAGGCCGGTGATTTTCACACCTACGAATACTTAGAATACTTCAAAATATACACCAACTTGGGCCACGTTAGATACAAAACTTCTTAAGGCACTAATCTAGAGATAAATGGATAACTCGGTAAAGTTTGTATAACAAACGCGTCATGCGGCTCTGGGAAAAAGCTTATGCATGACAATATTATGCGTTTATCACTCTATACACTAAAAACATTTACCATCGCGATGAGTTTTCAACAATCTGAATATTTAATTTTCAATTTCCACAAAACTAGTTTCCCAATTATTTTCCTAAGTTTGCAGTATAATGCACCCTAAGAGAGAAAGGCTCAATTAATCAAGATGAATAGCTCAAATAAATATATTAACTAATGTCATAAAAGGGCTACGCTGTTAAGAACTATTAGATACTAAAACAAACACCAAAGTTATTGATAAACAGGCTAACTGTTAGTGTCGTCCTACAGATAATATGATCATTGTTTGTGCCGTTAAAGTGGCTGGAGTTTTGGTAATGGGTGGTGGCATTATGCAGTAGTTGCAGATGTGGTTGATGAGGCCCCGCGACCACCAAAGGAAGTAAAGAAATAAAAGATTGTGGTAACTTGAGGTATAGTCAGTGGCGTTGCCACATTGTGGCGAGGGGGTGCGGGTGCACTCCCGAAGATTTCGATAATTTTTTTTTAAAAAAATAAAATAAAAAAAATATAGTTTTTTTTTAAAATAATATAAGAATTTATATGTATAAATTTATAGTTGAGAGTATATAATTGGAAGAAATAAAAGTGGAGGGCTATTTGGAGAATTGAAATACACTTAAGTGAAGAGGGAGATCCGAGTCTCTCCCCCTTTCTTTTTCCATTCTCTTCTCCCCTGTTCTCTTATTTTTGCAAGTGCTCAAAGTATCAAACTTTTTCCGTTTCACTCTACGTCTCCACTGCACTGAGCCACCAATCTCCTCTCCGGATTTTCTTGACTGGTGACACCGTCCGGTTGTCCAAAGCACCGTGGGCCAGGCACACGAAACAGAAAAGGTTTCAATTTAGGATTATTCTTATTCTTATGTTGACAAGAAATTTATAATTTGTGTTTGTTCGTATATGTATAAAAAAAATATTTGCGCACCCCCGGCTAAAAATTTCTGGCTACGCCACTGGGTATAGTTGGCTGAAATAAGTTGTGAAGGAAGCACTATATGTGGTATGAAACAGGAAGTTACGTGTCCTAAATATAATTGTGGACTAGGGACTTGCACTGCATTTTCTCATAGAGTTTTTATTCTCTTATGCAAATACAAATGATCGATGACTATGATGCTCAAACACCTCCCCTTTGATTTCGTTATATTTGACACCTCCGAGACATTCTATTAATAAAACTAACGGAGGAGGTGCCAAAATGACAAACTTTTCACTCAACATTTATTTCCTTCCATTCTTGTTAACCAATTTTTTTTGCCCATAACTCTCTAATGTGATGTCCAAATGACTTTTAATTTCAAGTTTTAGTTAAAACAAATATCTCTACAACTTTCTTGTTTGGCTGAATTATGAATCACGCATCTCAAAAGTCTAGTAAGCTGCTAAAGTTGAGGTTTGCATAGATTAAAAGTGGCATTTTCATATGCACCTTCCTATCTTTAGCGGCTGATTAGACCCTCACAATGGGTAATTCAAAATTAATCCGAAAGTTGAAGAAGGATATGTGTTCTATATATGTGATGATTCAAAGCAAGTCATTTGAATAACGTATGAGAGAGTTACATGCTCGTAAACGTAGCAGAAAACCTTTTGTCATTTCAATTACATGATTTCCTTAAAAAAATAAAAATATTTTCATGCATTTAAATCCGAGGATTATTTTCCTAAACTATAGTTATTTTTTTAAAATTTCTTTCAGCAGCTGTACACCCCGTATTTCATTTTCGAGTTAATCCTTCCAATAAGCCCGGTTTAGGCTTAATCTCCGTTAAGGCTTGAAATTTTGTTCTGAGCCCATCTTAGTTGATTTGAAACTTCTAGTATGTTATTTTTGGTCTATTAAGTTTGCAGGAGGAATCGTTTCGTGATTCGGGTGGCCCAAATTGAAATCGAGACGTTGATTGCGTGTTTTCACCCAACGTGATTTCTTTATTTTAGTTAACTTTGGAGCTCCGTAACTTTTTCGACCTTTATCCGATTAAGTCCCCATTTATGCTTATGTCTAGGTCTCATACCATTCTACAACTTTCATGTTTTTACCGAAAGCCAATTCGGACTCCCCGTTGGTCAAAATGGCGTGTATAGTAAGTCGGTCGTTAAATTTGTTCATTCGGTAGCATCGTGGCAGACTGCTGCCTTCCACAGAGTTATGGGAATTATCTATCCATAATCTGAGGAATCTTCCTTGAGGAAAGTTGTAGATCTTTCAATTAGCTTTCCGTCGATATGTGGCTCATCCAAATTCGAGTTCGGAGCAGGGAGTTATGACCAAAATACTAATAGTGCACCTTCTGCCCGTAGTAAGATCGATCTTACACATCAGATTTTGTTGAGAAAACAGAGTAGTGCACTTTTTGCCCTGAGTAGGATTGAACTTACTAATAAGATCAATCTTACTCATCAGAGCAAGCATATTTTGACTACTTTTGACTCGTTTTTCTCACACCTTATCAACCCAAAACACCCAACTTCGAGCAAGAACACTCTCATACATCATTGGAGACCTCTAGAGGGTTCTAGAGAGAGAAAGTAAGATACTTCTACTCATCTATCATCCTCCACCATAAATCACACAAACCCTCACCCAAAGCACTATTCATCATTTTCAAGCTTGGAATTCCACTATTGGAGCTTAAGGAGGAAGCTAGGGTTTCGGGATTGTGGTGTCAACACTCCATCTCACACTATAAGCTTGTGGATATCATCAATAGAGGTGGGAATGCTAGTACTCAAACTCTATTTTAGATTATTGCATGTTACTTCTTCCAAATCAAACCCACTTTGGGGTTTTTGACAACAATTTCAAAAATTGTATAGCCATGGGGGTTTGGGTTGCTTTCTCTTGATTCCATGGATGATTTGCACTTTACATAACTCTATTATGATTATTATACAGGAAATCCCAATTATCTATTCATGTTGATAAAGATTGATCCAAAACCCTTACTTAGGGATATAATAGCAACTGATAAATCATGATACACTTCTATAATGATATGTAAATGGGTTTT
Organism: Lonicera japonica; assembly: GCA_021464415.1. Taxonomy (NCBI): domain Eukaryota; kingdom Viridiplantae; phylum Streptophyta; class Magnoliopsida; order Dipsacales; family Caprifoliaceae; genus Lonicera; species Lonicera japonica. Next base: position 210,166 of record JAKCWG010000967.1, read on the forward strand.
GGAGTAAAATTTGATTATGATTACCAAATTTTGTGATATTATTGTTTTACTTGAATTATTGGTTGATTGTTTATATAAATTATGAAATGCTAGACAGTCCGTAACTAAGCCAAGTCAACTTGTAAAATACTTTTGATTTCGAACGAATAAGAAAACCTTGGGGGAGAAGTGTATACCAAGTTATGGGTTATAAAGTATGGATTGTACCCAGTTTAAGATTGATTTGATCATATGTATTGGTGTATTTGGGAATTTAATTTCCAACGGAGTTGTTAGTGACGAACCGGGCAAATCTAGTTTTACATATAGTACATGTATTATTATATGTGATTTGGAAAATGAGTATGATATATATATATATATATAAGACACATGAATGTAAATCTACTGAACGTATATGTGATTCAAGCTCATCGATTGTTTGGTATTTCCTACCTTCGTACGATATAAATATGATAATTATACTAGTATAGATATATCGAGTATACTTTTGGAATGATGACGGTTTTCCTCACTTCTGTTCTTATTTATCTAGTTGAGAGATTTGATATGTATACACACATGATTGAACTAGTTTATGGTCCTGGTCCCGAGTTTGGTCTTGTTGGATGAGGCCGTAAGTTAGGCCATAATGCTCATGGGTGTAAGACCCGAAACCGTATACGAAAACTAACGTGTAGGCTCTACATGCCGGATGGGTGCGCCTGAGGGCAAGACCACAAAATGCAGACCCAGTTGTACGATTAGACACTATTGAGATGTTCAGAAACTAACGTGTAGGCCTTGCATGCCGGATGGGTGCGCCTGAGGGCATGACCATGAAATGCAAATGCAGAAACTAACGTGTAGGCCCTGCATGCCGAATGGGTTCGCCTAAGGGCAAGACCATGAAATGCAGACCTGCTAGTATGCTTGACTAGTTGCAAGATGTTTTTAGACGATACGATTATGGTGCCATATTGCATGAACTAGTCAACGGTCCTATATGTATATTTTCTTACTAAAGATTATTTGTATCTTAACGATACTCCTTTTACCGTACGTATGAAGTTATTAACTATCATATGTGATTAGTAGGCTTCCAAGTGTGTTTTTAATTATCTTATATTTTATGAGATTTTGGGAATGGGAAAACATCAGCATGCATGTTATAGACTGTTTTTCATCGCCAAGAGAAATTACTTTCTTTGTTACACTTGCACGCGTAATTTTAAAGATATATTTTATATACAAACTTTATAGTTCCCACTGAGCCCGTGTTTGACTCACTCCCATTTTCCAAACCAGTCTTGCAGGTATATCTTCGGGGATGGTACGTGTTTGAAGTCTAGTGACCTCTGATTGACATACACAATTGTGGTTCTCCATGGACGACTCTTGGTTATTGTATTTGTATATTTACACGCTTATATGATGGAACTTGTATTCTAGATTGAGATATGAACAATGTAAAGCTTGTATCATAATTTGGGACCTCGTTGGAGGATTTGTTCTATTTTGATATATATATATTGTGATTTCGTTCCGATGGATATTTTAATGTGAATGTGGAGTAAGGATTTTGGAAAGAATTTATTTATTTGTATACAAGTTTTGGAATTGTTAAACTTATAGACTCCACATGCCAAAAATTTTCTAAACATGATTTTATGCTAGAAATGTATTAGACATTGTTTAAATTGTTTTAATTTAATCCTTCCGTCACGTACGACACCGTGATTAACCGGGTCCTGGAGGTGTAAATCTCGGAACGGGATTCGGGGCGTTACAGCAGCCATACTTACCGTTTTTAATGTCTACTAAAATTGATTTCAAAATGTCTTAAAAAACAAGTAATTAGTTCTATGCCAGCTGATGTGCCAAGAAATTGGTACAATTTAGGGCACTAATATATATCTTGAAGAGCATATATTACTATGCTTGTTGTGTTTTTGGAGCTTTTCAGATATTTGGAATTAAATCGAGAAGTTTGCAATTAAAGGAAAAAATGGTTGCGCGCAAGGCCTGAGTTCAATAAATTTCTGACACTAATCCGTATGGAATTTGAAGAAATATCCAGATACAAAAGTTCTAGACCTTTGAGTTAGCTACGCGTGAGAGAAAACCTTGCATCAATCGGAGTTCGGAGTGCAAAGTTATGGCCGAAATATGATCAGTGCATTGAATTAATTAATTCCAGCGAGCCCATCAATTAATTACAAATTCGGCCCAATATGTAGCAGCAGCCATTCTCAACAGCCCAATGTGCAAGCCCACTTGCCCGGCCCACTTCCAGCAGCCATTTTCAGCAGCCCAATGTGGAAGCCACCAAAGATTAAAGTCCAAGCCCAAGCTACCGTCTTGCATGTTTGAGGAAGGAACAATGGCTGATGAACAAGAAGGGGCGAAAACTTTGAAGGAGCTTTTCTCTCCTATCACTACCAACCCACCGTCTTGCATTGTTTTACCTGCCACTACCGTAAACCATTTTGAGCTTGAACCACAAGTAATGCAACTTCTTCCTAATTTTCATGGAATTGATCAAGAAGACCCTTACCTCCATATTAAGGATTTTCTAGAAATTTGTGCCACTTTCAAGTTTCAAAATTTTTCTGATGAGTCAGTTCGCCTACGTTTATTTCCTTTCTCCCTGAAAGGGAAAGCAAAGGCGTGGCTTAATTCACTACCTTCTAGGTCCATCACCGGTTGGGATATTTTGGTTTCCAAATTTTTTACTAAATTTTTTCCCATGTCAAAGACAAATGAACTTCGAAGGCAGATATCTGATTTTTGTCAAGAGGAGAATGAAAAATTTTACGAGTCATAGGAAAGATTTAAGGACCTACTTTTGAGATGTCCCCACCATGGTTTTGAAACATGGAGACTAGTCTAGTTCTTTTACAATGGATTGACTCAAACCAATCGAAATATGATTGAGTCGATGAACAGTGGTACTTTCCTTAGTCTCACAGAAGATGGAGCTTATAATTTCCTTGAGAATCTTTTCGAGAGTTCTCAGCAATGGGATTTCTCTTCTCATAGAAATTCATCAGCTCAAGTTAAGAAGGAAGTTAAGAAAGAGGGCATCTATGAACTATCTGAAAATGTAGAGACTAGAAGGCAGTTAGATTGTAGAGACTAGAAGGCAGTTAGATAGTCTCTTAAAGAAACTTGAAGCGTTAACTCTGCGATTAGATAGCAATTATGTCAATCAAATTCAAGCAGAAGGATGTTCTGTGTGTGCTAGCCCTATGCATATGTCGCAAACTTGTCCCTCTATGGTAGGATTCTCTGAATTCATGCCACAACAAGTAAATGCGATGAGTGAATACAAAAAGAAAATCAATAGCCCATTCACAGAGACATACAATCCAGGTTGGAGAAATCACCCAAATTTTTCGTGGACACAAGCTCAACCCATACCTAATATGGGTTCCCCATCAGCTAGTGTTCCACGACAGCAGCCACCTCCTGGTTTTCGCCCTCCAATCAATTCTTATCCACCATTCCAACCTGCTCCGCCTGCTCCATCACCCCATGTCACTCCCCAACAATTTTCATCTTTAGAGGACACTCTCAAGCAATTCATCCAAGTGACCACCCAAAGTAATCAGACTTCAAGCCAACTTTTGCGAGAAGTTAGGAATAACGGCCTCATGAACACTCAAGCCATCATTAGGTTAGAGAGTCAAATGGGTCAATTGGCGAGTCAATTAGGTAAGAGAGAGAAGGGTAAGTTTCCGAGTCAGCCAATTCCGAATCCTAAAGGTGTTTCCTCAAGTGGGACCGCTCCTAACCCACCAAATGCACCAATACATGGGCAAGTTCAAGCCATCACTACACTTAGGTCGGGAAAGGTAATTGACAATAAAGTGAGAATGCCAGATAGCAAGGAGGAAAATAAAGAAGAAGAAGAGCAAATTCCAACTGAGGTTGAGTCTTCACCTCAAGTTGTGAACCAAACTCCTCATGCTAAGCAAGTAATTGAAGATACCTCGACTAGGACTTTTGTTCCTAAAGCACCATTTCCTCATAGGCTAAAAGACAATAAGAAGGGTACTCAATTCGAAGAAATCTTAGAGGTGTTTAAGCAAGTTCAGATAAATATTCCATTACTTGATGCCATCAAACAAGTACCTTCTTATGCCAAATTCCTCAAAGATTTAGTAACTCAAAAGAGGAGAATAAATGTTCCAAAAAAGGCATTCTTAGCTGAACAAGCAAGCTCCATTATTCAATGCAGGATCCCTATCAAGTATAAAGACCCTGGTTGTCCAACAATCTCAGGCAAGATTGGGAATCATCATATTGAGCGAGCTTTGGTAGATCTAGGGGCTAGTGTGAACTTATTGCCATATTCAGTTTTTAAACAATTAGGTTTGGGAGAGTTGAAGTCTACACCAATGACAATTCAACTTGCTGATCGATCTGTTAAATTTCCTAGAGGTGTCATTGAAGATGTTTTGATACAGGTAGAGACATTTTACTTTCCAGTGGATTTCGTGGTCCTTGATACTCAACCTGTTCAGAACACAAATGGGCAAATCCCTGTGATCCTTGGTCGGCCGTTCCTTGCTACAGCTAATGCACTAATCAACTGTAGGAATGGACTGATGAAAATAAGTTTTGGGAATATGACAGCCGAGCTTAATGTCTTTGATACAAGCAAAAACCTTCAAGAAGAGGAAGTTAAAGGTGTGAACATGATAGACAGCTGGATATTTGATAGAGAATGTGACGAGCTTGAAGAAGATTTTATAACTTTGTTGGGAGATGAAGTAAATGATCCAAAATTTGTCGAAGAACCAAGAAGCATGTTGAGAATGAAAGAGGAAGAGTGGGACGCAGATGTTCATAACTTTTTGTTTTTAGAGCTAGATAGCGAGAGAGATGAATCCCTTGATAGTGTGAAGTTGTGCGAGAGTATCCAATTTGATCCTAGTATACTTGAGTTAAAATCTAGTGACTCGACCCCTTTGGAGAAACCTTATTTGCCTATTGATTTCCTGCTTCCATCTGTTGAGCCCACTGAGTTAATTCATCTTACATCCCCTGATCTAGAACCTGATATAAGCTGTCAAATCTTGGAGGTAAGTGGTTGGTTTAATAAGTATGTTCATGTTGTGATTATTATATCTGCTGACCTTCCACCTGATAAATATTTTTTTTGCAATTAAAATTGGATACTTTGCTTTTCTTTGTTCTCTTTCTAACAAAAGTGCAGGTTTACCTTTATCATTGAGCTTCATCGACTTCAGGTGATATCCTTCCTTTTCATATTTGCTTGTCTTTATACATTGAGGACAATGTAAGATTTCAGTTGGGGGTAGGATTTATTTGCCTTATCATTCCATACACTTCACTTATTGCCCTTTGTTAAAAAAATGAGCTAAAATTTTTGAATTTTTTTTTAAAATAAACAAAGAAAAGCTTTGCAATGGTTCTTTGATATTAATTAAGATTTTCTTTCTAGCCAGTGTAATAACGATGACACATTCGTCTTAATACTTTACATGTGCATGCTTAGTTCTCCTACTATCATTATTAAGAGAAATTTCATGATTTTCAATCATCATTATATTTGAGCACATATGGCAACTTATGCATGACTAGATGGATGAGTGAGTATAACTGAAAATTCCTGAAGAACATAAATGTGGAGACTAAATAACCCGTGAGTATTTGAGCCAATCTTCCTTTTTGAGGGATATATATCAACTCTTAATTTTTGAAAAGCGTATTTCGTTGAGTAGTCTCATTATTCTTTGCTTTGATTGAACACTAAAAGGTACGTCCATGAAATGCAATTTTCTTTTAAGGATTCTTGATATTACTTGAACTGAAGAACTATAAACCTTAGGAAGTGACTTAGGCCATCTTTGACAGCCTATATATAGCCTAATCCTACCCTACATATGTATCGCTAGTCACCCCTTTGAGCATTATATATAGCCTTTCTTTGGTAACTCGATATCCTTACCCTACTCCAATTAGGAGTGTAAACCATATTTATAGCCTACCCTTTTATCTAAGAATACGTTGAGATTATCTATTCTATATACGGGTAATAGTGGAAAGTGAGCTTGAAAAAAAAAATTAAAAAAAAGAGAAAAAAATAAAATAAAATAAAAAAATGAAACAAAAAAAAGTGATGAAATCTCCTCAGAAATATCAAAGTGAAAAAAAAGTGTATGAAAAGGAGATATGAAGAGGAAAAGATTGGAAAAAAAAAAGCAAAAGAAAAGTTCATATGAAGTCAAAGTTAGCCCAGAGTGTTAATTTTATATCTCAATGTATTTCTTAGATCTTTGAGTCCTCTTTTTACCCCTTCATTTGATTAGCCCTTACCTAAAGCCTTGCGTTACAACCCGAAAAAAGTCCTAAAGATCCTTTGGAATATGGTTTTAAGGTAAGAGTGGTGGAGGGGATCCCTTTATGCATTTCGCTTTTCTAGTGGGATTTATCTTTTCATGAGACTCTTGTTCTTTCATTTATAACGTTTTTCATGTATACATGTGAAAGGCATTTGAATTTGAATACATTTAATCTTTATATAGCCTGCATGTAATGAGAGCAATTACACTATATTCTTGAGTGTTTCATTTATTGAATGTATGCCATGTGAGGAGTTGAGTCAAAGCATAGTTTGAATGGAATTTGCAAGTTTTGCTTATTTAGATATCAATGATGTTATGTTGTTGTCAATTCACACACACAATGAGATTGGAGAGAAAGAAATATTCTTATTAATCTTGCTAGTTTGAGAACTTTGATGTTGTGTGTCTCACATTGCTTAACTTGTGGGTGTTTTGATCTCTTTGTTGAGTTATTTACATTGGTGAAAGAAAGGGAATAATTTTTAGAAAGAACTGTTGCATTTGAATTTTGTTGGTATATTCACTACAAACCATCATGAGACTTCACTCGTCCTCTTGGGGGAACCTTGGGGTTAATAAAAGAATTTATTTTAAGACTTTTGCTTTGCTCGAGGACTAGCAAAGTATAAGTTGGGGGGAATTTGATGTGCCAAGAAATTGGTACAATTTAGGGCACTAATATATATCTTGAAGAGCATATATTACTACGTTTGTTGTGTTTTTGGAGCTTTTCAGGTATTTGGAATTAAATCGAGAAGTTTGCAATTAAAGGAAAAAATGGTTGCGCGCAAGGCCTGAGTTCAATAAATTTCTGACACTAATCCGTACGGAATTTGAAGAAATATCCAGAGACAAAAGTTCTAGACCTTTGAGTTAGCTACGCGTGAGAGAAAACCTTGCGTCAATTGGAGCGCAAAGTTATGGCCGAAATACGATCAGTGCATTGAATTAATTAATTCCAGCGAGCCCATCAATTAATTACAAATTCGGCCCAATATGTAGCAGCAGCCATTCTCAACAGCCCAATGTGCAAGCCCACTTGCCCGGCCCACTTCCAGCAACCATTTTCAGTAGCCCAATGTGGAAGCCACCAAAGATTAAAGTCCAAGCCCAAGCCCAGTATGTTTAATTAAAGCCCTAAGCAATCTCAAGAATATAAATAGCAGCCGAACAATCAAATTGAGAGTGCTTTTACTTTTATTTTTTTCCTTTCTTTTCTTTCTTTCTTTTCGACAGCAGCCGCAGCCTACAGTTTTCTTTCTCCTTTCTCTATTCTTCTTTGGCACATTTATCGAGATAGCTTTGATTTAGCTTTATTATATTTTTATGTTCTTCTTGCTCGTTATTTATCGAAAGCTGCGAACAATTTATTTTCTTTCTTCTTCGTACGGTTTTCAAGAAGCAACGGTGGATTAATTTTGAGGCAAAATTAATTCGGAATTATTTATTTTCTTCATCAATTTATTTGTGCGCATTCAAGTAAGTATTTAATTTATTTAATTATGTGTCATTTAATTATGTATTGTGTTTCAATTATGAGCATGCTAGGCTAGGTTATTTTTTAGGGTCGAGGATGAGTATATTTGATTGATTCCCTTGCACGTATTCATGCCAATTGACTCTACCAATTTAATGCTTTAATGTTAAAAATAGTTTTTCCTATTGAATGCCTATTTTAATTGATAAAAAATAAAATTGGATTCTCGTTATTTTTTTGTTGGATTCACCTTATGATTTGCTAAGAGCGGATATAGGGTGTGTTTTGACGGATATAGTGAGTGTTTTGATTTCATACATTCGTTTGGCTGTGGAAAAATTAACACTTGGATTTTATAATTTAATTGGGCTTAATTGAATTTAATTTCCGCATCTAATAGAGTCGAGAGACCAAATTAGTGCGAGATATATAGTAGAGTTTGCTGGGCATGAATACTAGGAACATGATATCAAATATATGACTCCGCCACCCTAGTATTTTATTAATTGATTATTTCATTAGTATTTTTATAAGTTTATTATTTTATTCGTATTCTTAGTTGATAAATCATCCCATTCAATTTCTAAGCTAGATTAGGAATTAATTAGAGTTAGTGAGAGAGATACGTACGTTCCATCCGTCAAGTCCCTAGGGTTCGACCTCGCTCTTGCCTAAGCTATACCATTATTCGATTCGTGCACTTGCGAGTAATTAAAACATTCACAACACTAGCTATAAATTTAACACACCAAATTTTGTGAATGAATTTTTAATTTTTAATTATGTTCAATTATCCTTTATCAATGGGAAGTAAAACTGTTCACTTTTAGTTGGATTGATTATTTCTCTTGAAAATCTAACTATTTCGGTCAGCTAATTTTTTTTTTTAAAATGCAATATATATCATTTCTATAATTCTCTCTTTTTAATTTTCAAGAATTTTGGCAGAAAATTGTGGTAAATCCTCTTTTGAAAAGTTTTGCACGTGAAAAACTTCCCCTTTTGAAACAATAGCAGCAAATTGATTTTCCATGTCTTAAGATTTAAGAATCAAGTTACTTCTATGGTATATAATTTAATTTATGCTCCAAATTTTGTGATTTCATTTTTAACTGTTAATTAAGTTGAATCACCCTTAATCAATGGGGAAATCTAATAGTGCACTCCTAATTGGACTGGTTATTTTTCTTTAAAATATAAAATTTTGGTCATCTACTTGTCAAACAAATTGCATATTATTTCTATAATTCTTTCTTTTTCATTTTCAACAATTTTGGCAGAAAATAGTGGTAAAACTTCGCTTTTTGAATAATTATGCTATGTACGCGAATTTTTATTTCTATTTCCATGTCCAAGTTGGACTATCTCAACTTATTACACAATTTATATTCCGACTTGTCATACAAATCAATTATTTTGCTATCATTTTTTATATTGTTAGACTTAGACCATCTCCTCTGCATAGGTGAAAATTTTAGTTTAAGAGGAGAAACTTACTCTATCAATCCGTTAACAATTGTACTACAAAAATATAAATATATCCTAGAAGATAGTCAATGTTTTATCTCACAAGCCACTGCCTCTGGCGATACATAATGTATTCTCCCATAAGCAAGCCTCACACTGTGGCAGCCTCTCAGACGATACACAATGTCTCATCCAGGGTTTGAACAATATACACTTTGTAGTTTAAGGGTGATCCTTGACGATGAACTATATATTGTCTGAAAGCTTGTCAGAGTTTGTTAATAAACATTGTATCGTCAGGCCAAATTGTTTGTCTGAAGGTAGTTTAGCTTTGTGTTAGCATTTTAGCTACACTTTTACCTTTTACCCTTCTGTGTTGCGGCTCAAATTGAGCTAAAACAACCTTATTATCATATGTGGTGTAGATGGTCTTACCATATGTAGCCTTAGGGTGCGTTTATGATAAGCACTCAAAACTGTTATTTATAATTCCCAAATACCTAACTTTAAGTGTCAAAAATTGCAATATATTATCTAATGTTGACTTTTAGTTTTTTTTGCAGGTCCTAGTCTCAATTGATGCAACCAAATGCTTAACTTTGTTGAATATGTAAGGCAAGACACTTAAAATAGCTCAGATAGTTTTTAAAGCATAATTTGTTTATCAGAACTCCAAATTAGCATTTCTTGACCCTAAAATCAAGAGAATTTTGAGAGTTACAACTTTTCAGTTCAACGCTTTTCTGAATTTTGCCATCTCGAGATCTGAAATTGCAGTTGTGAAGACCTCATTTTTCAACCCTCACAAGAATCCCAAACTCTAAGAAAATAAACACATATACATGTGCATGCATTCATAGATGCATACATATGCTTTACATGTGATACAGGTCAAGGAACAAGTCAAAAAGAGCACTCAGACAGGGAGTTGTGAGAATTACCATAGACTGCCAAAACCGGGAATTATCAAATCTCCTAAGAAAATGAAAGTGATATCTCCTCATTCCTTATCATCCTCTAATTTTCAAGGTTATTAGGTGGCGTCTCAAGGAGCATCATGCTCAAAAATCAGCTCATTCCCACGGCCGGATCTCTTCGAATTCAGAAAAGTGGGAGTTTGCCTCAGAAAACCAAACGGAGACCTTCTCGAAGTTCAAATGAGCTCAAAATTGGATACACGGTAAGGTATATTATGGGGAGAGAAATACCAAAAAAATAGATTGATTCAATATCCTGTTTGTCCGAAATCGCGAACACCGTCGTAGATGGATACCATCTGTCCAAAAGACAAATACCCCATTTGTCTTGTGGACAAATGCCTCAAGATTTTTTTAATGGAATTCTCGACCTCCTAAATCATGAAATTTTGTTGAGAACTAAGAGATGATACAGGTAATTCCATATTCAAAAATCAGTTCATTCCAACAGCCAAATATTAAAAATACCTGGAATTTAGCTAGGAAAGTTAAACAGAGGCCTTCCCGATGTCCAAAAATTCTAAAATTTTGTCCATAGATGGGTTTAATCGTAAGGAACAACATACTTAAAAATCAGATCAATCTGATACATCATTTGGCTGGATCGATGAAACCAGCGAGAAAAATTAGGGTTTGTCATGTATACAAATGGCCATTTGTCGTGTAAATAGATTCCATTTGTCGTATTGTAACGACCCGATCCCACCTCAGTACGACATTGTCCGCTTTGGGTAGCGTCCTAGCCAGGCCTCAGCCCCAGGACATCTACCCTCACGGCTTTGTTTTTGGGAGCTCACGACCAGCTTCCCAGGGGGTCACCCATCCTGGGATTTCTCTGGCCCAAGCACTCTTAACTTCGAAGTTCTCATGGGATCCGAAGCCAGTGAGCCTCCCAAAAGGCCTCGTACTTAATTAGCGACCATATCTTACTTATATGGGTCTCCAAGGATCCCCCAACTTCCGGTGTGGGATGCCTCCTTTGAGCTACCATTCCTCCACACAAGGGAGTACTCATCACTCAGGGCGTCACATGTATAGACAGATGCCATCTGTCCACATGATAGATGCCTATTTTCTCTCTCCTCTAGCTATAAACCCCCTATTTCTCCACTTTTGAGGCATCAAACAAGGCTGGAACTTAGGGAAAGGTGCTCTAAAATTCTCTACTTTCATTTTTGAAGCTCTCAGGTAATTTTTGTCTTAGTCTAAATGTATTTTTTATTAGAGTTATTTTCAATTAATCACTCGTAAACACTGCTGTTTGTCTCCAAATCAGTCCAAATTTTATATTTAACCTTTATTTTCAAAACTAAGGTTTTTTTGGACATAAATTTTTATCAGCTAATTATTGGTTTATCATCTCAATCTATTAAGCAATTAATTAATATTTGTATTTGATTTGTCTCCAAAAAAGTCCAAAATTATATGTTTATGCTTTATTTTCAAAACCAAGGTGTGGAATGAGTTAAAACCATTTTTTGGACATAAATTTTTATCATTTAATTAATGGTTTATCAGTCTCAATCTACTGAGGAATTAATTAGCGTTTGCACTCGGTTTAATCTATAAATCACGGTGCTTACCTAAATATTCAATATGAGAGTCTTGGATTTGTCAAATACAAATTTAGATAATTAAATTGTGATAAATCATTTGACGAACAAATCTCGAGGATTACCGGATATTCAATTCCAAATAGAATTAGCTTCCGAAAAGTCATGAATTTTGTTGAAAACACCTTTTTTGTTATCTATCATTATCAAAAATTATTTTAAATGACACACACACGCACACTGATTCTCAAAATCATCAGGGCGAAATACGAAGCATACGTTTTCAATCCCCACCCTATAATCCCATATTTCCAAAATTATGGGCTGATGTGCGATAATATTAGTAAACATGCAAATATTTGATTATAATTGCATGCATATTCTACTTAAGAGACTGAAAGGGAGAACCATGTGCCTAACACCTTTCCGATTTGTAACTTAATCCCCGGACCTTCAAATTATCTGGTTTCGCAATAATTTTATTTAAGAGAACATTTAATTCATAAATGTTTCTCTTTTACGCAAACTTTTGTTTGTTTAGTAAAGCAAATTAGCGACTCTAAATTTTTCTTTAAATCAACATATTTTCTTAAAATAATAAAAATAAACTTATTTTTTCAAATTAACCGAAAAATCGGAGGAATCGCTGCAAAGAGATCCGGCGCCGAAAAAAGTTGGTTCCCATAGCAGTGCAAAATTCCTGCAGCAAAAGAAAGAAAAGAATATATTCCAAAAGTGTGTGGGGCCAATAATTGGCCAAGAGAAAGAGAGCTTGGAAAAAGGAGAGCTTGGTGTAGATAGAGAGAGAGAGAGAGAGATATTTGAGTACTACATATATTTATTTTTCTTGTATTATGTATTATTGTTTCATTTGGTGAAGAAGATAAAATTGTAGAGTGTTGAGAGAAATTCTTGTATCAATTTGATCACATATTTGGAGATATTTAAGGCGCTATTTTATTAATTTTTTTGTTCTTCTATATTTGTGGAAGGCTAATCTCCCTTTCAATGGGGGTGATTAAGCCCACTTTTTATTTGTGATTTAAAATTTTATAGTATTTCATAAATATACTCATTTGTCACTTTTGTTAAATAAGATCTTTAGATTACTCTATATACTATAGGTGATCCAACTTTGGTTTTTATATTTGACTTAAGAGATGAGCTACATACTATAGGATTTTCTTGAGTTCATTTTATTTTCAAAATTTATCTTCTTGTTCTTGAGTGTTAATGTGAATGAGTGACAACCTCATATTATTATTATTTCTAAAAGAAGAAAATATAGATCTTGAAAGGAAAAATCTCTTATAAACAAATAAATTGTCAAATACTATTTGGTTAGCTTTTGGGTTCACTCTACATACCATAAGTGATTCCATTTAATAAAACTAGCATATAATTTATTTTGGGTGTATATGTAATACCCCATGATTCATTCTCAAGTTAATCCTCTTCTTAAGCCCGGTTATGACTTAACCTCCGATAGGGCATGAACTTTTTCTTTTGGACCCTTGTTAGCTGATCCAACACCTCTAGCATATCATATTAGGTATATCGAGTTTGTGAGAATGATCATTTCATAATTCGGGTGGTCCGAATCGAAATTGAGTTGTTAATCGCGTGTTTTCACTTTACGCGATTTCTTAATTTTAGCCAAATTTGAGTTATGGTAACTTCTCTGTTCTTTGTCCGATTAATCTCCCATTTGTGCCTATATTTAGGCTTTGATCTAATCTAGAACATTTATTTTTTGACCGGAAGCCAATTCACGCTCCCCGTTGGTCAAAATAGCTTGCGAAGTAGGCCGCTTAGAAAAATCTAATCGTTCGATATGTCGTGGCAGAATGCTGTCTTCGACGAAATTATGGGAATTTTCCATCCATATTTTGGATAAACTTTCTTTTAGGAAGTTGTATATCTTTGAATTACCTTTCTGTGGACATAAAGACTACCTCAATCGGAGTCCCGAGCTAAAAATTATGACCGAATTATGAACAGTGCTCTCGATCAACAAAAGGCCAAGTGTTGGCAGTGGAGTCCATGATCGATCATGGACTAGACCATGATCGATCATGGTGCATCAGAAAGTCAGTTTTGACTAGATTTGGCCCATTTTTCTCCATATAAACACACCCCAACCTCCCATTTCAAAGTCATACACCTAGGAGAGAGGTTTGAGAGAGTTATGGGCTGAATGGTGAATGTTCCCAAAGACATTTTTACTCACTCTTCATCCCCGAAACAAGATCGCACCTTCATCCTCTTGATCTTCTTCATTCTTTGTTCTTCCATGGCTAGGGCACAAAGAGCTAAATTGGGGATTTGGCGATTTAACGATTTCTAGCTCGATTCAACCTTCCAAACTCAAGGAATAAGCTCCATAGAGGTGGGAATCTATACCAAAAGCTATTTCCTGTCTTACTGTTGATTAATTTATATTGTAGCAATTGTTAGTATAAAAACCCGAAGTTATATATACATATACATACATGCATATTTTGGGTATATGGTGAAAGTGTGATGAAATGTTGGAATTGATAAACCAAGTGGTCTACATATTGTTAAAATAACTTGGTTCAACGAGGTATTTGCGAGGGATCGATTTTTTTACACAAAATCTACTTGAACCCCCAATTTTATGAGATATAAATATTGATATGAAGTTATCACATTTTCCTAATAGTTTGGATAGCCTATACATATATATATATATACATATAAATATATTATAACATATGTTTTCTACAAGATACTAAGGTTGTTCGTTTGGTTTGCTTGAAAACTCACTTTATTAGTGATACACTTTTTTATAAAGCCAAGCGTCTACTCTTAAGGGTTCAAGTGGTTGGTTCTTTTTACAAAACCAATGCTTATGAGTTCTTAAACCCGATAGAATGATTAATATGATAATTCCCCGTCGATTACATGTTGATGCTATACTTGTTAACGAAAATCATTAAAATCTCATATGAGCCGGGTGATGATTTATTGAGACTATTGTAAGCACTAGTCCATGAACGGTCCCAGGTATGGTCACGGACCTTATTTTGGGATAGAGCGCTCCTGAGTGAAAGACCCGAAACCGTGCACGAAAAATAATGGGAGACCCTGCTGCTGCGTGGTTAAAAAGCCACGAAATGCCTTGTTATACGTACGCTTGGATAGTTGCGGGATTTGCGAGATTATGGCTCGAGGTTCATGAGATGAACATACAATTAACTGTGCCATAATTTTTACCTGGTATCGGTTATACATTATCCATGATTTTAAGATTACTTAAATGAGATAAGAAAAGGTTTTTATTCAAATTACTATATGTATGTAAAGGACTTGGTTCGTAACATTAAACAAGAGGATTTTTAAATATGGTTTTATTTTAAAACTATATTATATGATTCCCACTGAGTCTGTTTGACTCACCCCACCTATTTTCTACTTAGGTTTCTTGCAGGTTCATCAGAAAAAAGGAGAGCGAGGACGCGACTCTATAGAAGGCCTCTATGCCTCAAATTAGTTATAGGTCCTTCACGATAGAAGGGCCTTTGTCTATTGAGTTTCATTAACAATTCATGTATTATATTTGTATTAGAACATCCGTCTATAAATTGTGAAAATCCTATACTTGTATTTGGACCTTGTTGGAGGCTAGCTGTTGAGTTGTAATGTTACTTTTTCTTTCATGGGAAGATTTTATGAAACGAAAAAATGTTCTTATTGTGTTGATTGTGGATTTTTAAGTTTTACACAGGGATTATGTCTAGTTAACCCGCCATTGGCGTACGGCACCCGTGACGAACCAGGTCCCGGAGGGTAATGCCTTTGAACAGGATTTGGAGCATTATAATATATGTGCAATAATATATCATTTTATATCTATTGATAATTTGGTGGTGGATTCTTAACCCTTGAAATCCCTACACTTTATTTCTCCAAAACCACTTTTTCCACTTTTATTTCATTTTATTAGTATTAAAATTATTCATAAGAAAAGTAAGCATTTCTCAAGGACAAAAAATGGTTTTTATTCTAAACATATTATTTTCCCATTTTTGTTTTCGTTGATTCCCAAACAACTCCCATGTATTTGACCCATTACTATTACTATCTATGTTACTAATATATTTTGTGGGTACATAAGGGTTTTTAATCAAGCAAATTTTAGGGATGAGGATAGCTCCCCATCAGTTTAACACAAATGTACTAGAAAAGTATGGAAAATACTAATATTTTTTATAAAAAGTTAGACACTGTAACAACCCGTCCCTTCATTTCACGCATATCGAGTTCTTTAATCGAATTTAGTCAAATTCGAGCCTTGGGAGATGAAATTTTGTTCCGAATAGGGGTCAGTAGGACTTTAAGGCCTTCAATAAGTTATATTAGTATATTTAAGTGTGTTAGAATGACCACAAGTCATTTCGGATGGATCAAGTAAGAAATCAGCTCGTAAATAGCGAGTTTCGGTCCTACGCGATGAATGGGTTTTAGCAGACTTTGAAGATGCATATCTCCTTCATCCGAACTCCAAATGAGTCCCCATTTTTTGCACATCTTCATCTCAATCCCCTCTACAAGTTTTGTGTTTTGGCCAAGACCTAATTCTAGCTCCTTTATGCCCAAAAGTGGCTGCGAAGTCAGGCTATTGACCAAAAACTGAAGGAGGCAGAAATTACACCATGTAGTCGACTACATGGAAGGAGGGTGAGTTGAATACATCATGTAGTCGACTCCATGAGAAGAATCTAGTCGACTACATCGATTTGGCGAGTTTTTTTTTTATATATTCTTCTTCTCCTTTCTTCCTTATTTCACACCACCAATGGAGAGCTCTTGGAGAGAGAGTTGAGAGGCGATTTTGAGGGGGTTTATGGTGCTTTCATATACACACCTTCATCACACAAACCCACACCAAACAAAACATCATCATCATCATCATCATCATCATCATCTTCATCTTCATCTTCATCTTCATCTTCATCTTCATCATCATCTTTTCCACCCTCATCCACCATTTCTAAGGTTTTTGGAGAAATTTGGGGGTGTAACGACCCGGTCTCACCTCAGTACAATATTGTCCGCTCTGGGTAGCGTCCTAGACAGGCCTCAGCCCCAGGACATCTACCCTCACGGCTTTGTTTCTAGGAGCTCACGACCAGCTTCCCAGGGGGTCACCCATCCCTGGATTGCTTTGGTCCACTACTCGCTTAACTTCGGAGTTCTCATGGGATTCGAAGCCAGTGAGCTACCCAAAAGGCCTCGTACTTAATTAGCGACCATATCTTACTTATATGGGTCTCCAAGTATCTCCCAACTTCCGGTGTGGGATGCCCCCTTTGAGCTACCATTCCTCCACATAAGGGAGTACTCATCGCTCGAGCTACCATTCCTCCACATAAGGGAGTACTCATCACTCAGGGCGTCACATCCTTCCCCCCAAGGGAATCGACGTCCTCGTCGACACACCGTACTCTGTGGGGTCCGCTCTGATACCATTGTAATGACCCGGTCCCACCTCAGTACGATATTGTCCGCTCTGGGTAGCGTCCTAGACAGGCCTCAGCCCCAGGACATCTACCCTCACGGCTTTGTTTCTAGGAGCTCACGACCAGCTTCCCAGGGGGTCACCCATCCCTGGATTGCTCTGGTCCACTACTCGCTTAATTTTGGAGTTCTCATGGGATCCGAAGCCAGTGAGCTACCCAAAAGGCCTCGTACTTAATTAGCGACCATATCTTACTTATATGAGTCTCCAAGGATCCCCCAAATTCCGGTGTGGGATGCCCCCTTTGAGCTAGCATTCCTCCACACAAGGGAGTACTCATCGCTCGAGCTACCATTCCTCCACACAAGGGAGTACTCATCACTCAGGGCGTCACAGGGGGTTTTCGCATATGCGCGGTTCCGGCTCGATTCTTCTATAATACTTCTAGGGATTGACCCTCTTAAGGTGGGAACAATAATATTTAAACTCCTTTTTTAACTTATTGTATCTATTACATACAAAATCCCACATCACCTAGGGTTTCTACTCAAGATACATACTCATGGGGCTTTGGGGTAATTTATCCTATTTTATTGATTGAGTCTAACATATTATGATTATAAATTACTGCTTTGACATGAAACCCCAATTTCTATGCCATTTTTGGTAAGATCCGTACAAAACCCTTACGTACGGGTACTGGGGTGAACCAGATGATATGATACGCATACATATGAGCATATACCTAAACTTAAATGTGTTTTTAAGATAAGATTTCATATATGGGTGGTATTCGTGTTGTGTTTGAGCTACTAGGTCATTTTTATGAGATTCTTACTTACTTAGCTAGTTCGTAAGTATGTTGGGCAGTGGATATGCCTATTTTGGAATGTAAAAGGTATTTTAACCTTATGGGAGGGTTATATGGGATTTATATGTTATATAAACAGTATGATCTTTTACTTAATGCCAGATTGTGGCGATCCCACTATACCTTACAAGTTCTAGTGTTTCATTCTTTAAACTATCAATTGACGGACTTGGCTAACATAGTCATGCACAATGAGGATACCACCATAGTTTTTAGATACATATGCATGCGTATGGATATCTTTGGAAACATCCTAATCTTATGCATATATATATATACATATCCTTATTGCTTATACACGGTTGACAAAATGTACTATATGGTACATTTAAATGATATACATATGTACTTGGGAATTTCATGGATTTCTATATCGGTTAGCCGACACCGTTCGTACTAGATAGATATTGGTTATTACCTGTAGCGTATAGCCTTGGTGGCTATGTGAGATTATTCTACTTCCTTGGGGGCATTTTCCATCTAGGTGGACCTGGTAGGTGGTCCCTGTCTTGGGGGCAGAAGAAACCGAGTTGCCAGCTATCTTTGTGCACAATAAATTTAAAATCCTAGATGTGACGTAAATATATGATATGGCATGATGATAGATCTGGTCGCGGTGTTGTGGCATCTTTTATACAGATTCGGGCTATAGATTATTACTGTTTCATAACTACAGCTTTATAAGATATAAAAGTATCTTGGAGATACATGTTTTTACACGATATACAGAAAAGCCTGATAAACCTATGTTCTATCTATTTTATTCTTGATTTGGGGACTAGGATAGCATCTATTTGCATTTTACGAGATGTTTTCATTGTATGGGTTGCTTCAGAAATGATGTGTTGACCTAAGGTCTTAATCTTATTTTGATAATAATAATAAATCAATCATGTGTAATTTAACATGTTTCTTGATATATCTCAAATATTTGCAATACTTTTTAATTGTCATCTTTGCATAAATTGAGGGGGAGCATATTATTCATTTACAATTATATGCTATTTATGCTTGTTATTGTTAACACGCATTAACTCTATTGTCATCATCAAAAAGGGGGAGATTGTTCACCTTAAAGTCAATTAATCTTATTTTGATAATTACAATAAGTTAATAAAGTGTTATTTAACTCGGTGATATACATGTGCTATACAAAACCAAGAAATGAACTCAAGTGATATACATGTGCTATACAAAACCAAGAAAGGATCAAGAACATCAAAGAAGTGAAGATACGAATAAGAAAATCAAGCATCACGAAGACTCGAAGTATCATTAAATTGAGTGAGTACTTAGATTTTATGTAAAGATACTTTATTAATTAAATCCCTATAGCTCAAACATATTCTTGCATCTTTTAAAGATTGATTCAAACTAGCTTGAAATTGAATTTATTTGAAAAACATCATTTTACAAAAATCGAGTTTCAAAATAAATTCATATTAATTTTAAATGATCATATTTTAAGCTATAATAAAAATGCGTATCTTAGAAACATATATTTGAGGTTCAAAAATCATTAGAATTTTATTTGGAACAAAATTCTTAAATTGGAAAAATATTTTTATTTTTCGTTTAAAATTCGCTCAATTTTTGCCCAGTTTTGATCTAACGGTAAAATGGAGGTCTTCCTATACTCCGATCATTTTGAAATTTTTACAGTAGTTATACAACATCTCCTGACAATTTTGACAAAAAGTTAAGCATGATCCAACGGTCTAATTGAGAGAAATTAACAAAATAATTTTAATTTTTTTTGTCAAAACTAGCTGTTGGAAAGTTTGAAAATGTATACCTTGGAGCCAAAACCTCTCTTAATCATCCCCAATGACCATATGGTTTTGCAAGCTATATATATGATGTCTTAGACATGTTTTAACACACTTGAATCATTCTACAAACTTATTTTACATATATACAAAGTTATTCAAGTATTCAATTCATCTTATTGATCAAATTCTTCATTTTTGAGCTATACACTTTGATCAATTTTGATATCTCTTAGTGTGAGTTTCATTTGTATTTTGTTATACACAAGAGAGATATTGTACATTGGTGTTAGCCACCAAAACTTATTCAAATCATATTTGTGAGAGGTGTATCTCATAGAATAGCAAGAGGGATTTCTTGTGAGAATATTGAGGGTGTTTCAATACTTGTAAGAGTATGTGAGAAGAATACACTTGTAGATGTTTGATCTTCACCCGGAAGGAGATCGGTTATAGTGGAAATTCTCGGGGAACTAACCGAGCGCGGAGTAGGGGAACAAGCCGAACCGTGTGGACAAAAAATCTTCGACTTCGATCGGTTCAATCTTTCTATCTCTTCCTCTATTATATTGTGCTATTTATTCACTGTGTTTGGAATTAACTTTGTTCTTGATTGATTGATAAATATAGACATCAAATATTTTTAAATCATTTATAAAAATCCGATTAAGTTTTAAAAACCCTATTCACCCCCCCTCTAGGGTATTTTTCGACCTACAATTGGTATCAGAGGTTGTACTCTTGTTTTGATTTAACAATCTTAGAGTTTACGATCATGTCTATTTATCAAGGAACCGAAATTAACGAAGGTTCTTCCACCACTAGACCATCTCTGTTTGATGGCAAAAATTATAGTTATTGGAAAAGTCGTATGTGTACTTTTCTTCAAGCTAGTGATTTTGAACAATGGAAGGTTACACTCATTGGACCTTATAAGATTACCAAAACCGATGAAAATGGTATAGTCACTCCTAAATCTATTTTCGAATATGATGAGAATGATATTAAGAAAATCCAATTTAATGCTAAAGCCTTGAATGCTCTACATTGTGCATTAACTATAGATGAATACAACAAGATTTCTAGTTGTAAAATTGCCAAAGAAATTTGGGATAAATTAGAAGTTGCCTATGAAGGAACTTCACAAGTTAAGGATAATAATATTAATATGCTCGTTCATGATTATGAACTTTTCAAAATGGAGCCTAATGAATCACTTGCTTCTATGTATAGTGGGTTCTCTATTATTACTAATGCTTTAGATCTTCTTGGAAAGGAATATTCTAATGAGGATAAGATTCGAAAGATTCTTAGAACTCTTCCCAAGAAATGGAGACCCAAAGTAACGTCTATTCAAGAAGCCAAGAATCTCAAGACGATAAGCATGGATGAACTCTTGGGTTCACTTAAAACCCATGAGAAGAAATTGGCAAGAGAAGAAGAAAGTGATTCAAAAGCCAAAAAGTCTCTAGCTCTCAAGGCAACTCAACTAGATAATGATGAAGAGTTGATGATAGAAGATGAGGATATGGCTCTTCTTTCTAGAAAATTCATAAAATTTCTAGCCAAGAAGAAGAAATTTCAAGGTAAAGGAAACAACTTTGATTCGTCATCAAGAAGGAACAATGATCGATCTATTCAACCAAGAGTTGAAAATGAAGAAGAAAAGAAGTGTTTCCATTGTCATGAACCAGGGCATTTCAAAACAAATTGCCCGGTTAGAAGAAAGGACAGAAGAGACAAAAGAGACAAAGCCTTCAAACAAGTACGACACGCCCTCAAAGGTACTTGGAGTGATTCCGAAGAAGGTGAATCCAATGCCGATTCTAGCGACGAGAAAACGGCAAATCTTTGCCTTATGGCAAGAGACGATGAGGTGTGCTTGAAAGCCAAAGGAAGCAAAATCAAGTGGTTCTTGGATAGTGGTTGCTCAAAGCACATGACGGGAGACAAGAACAACTTCTTAAGTCTTATTCCCAAGAAAGGAGGGAATGTGACTTTCGGGGACAACGCCAAGGGCAAAATCATTGGTATAAGTAAGCCTGGTAATAAATCTTCTTATATTGATAATGTTTTACTTGTTGACGGTTTAAAACATAACTTGCTTAGTATTAGTCAATTATGTGATAAAGGTTATGAAGTTATTTTTAAATCCGAATGTTGCATTGTAAAAAATATTAGTGATAATTCTATCTTGTTTGTTGCTTATAGATCAAATAACGTATATACTCTTGAACTTGATGATTTATCTCAACAAGATGTTAAATGTTTATCTGTGTTAAATGATGCTTCTTGGTTATGGCATAGAAGATTAGGTCATGCTAATATGGATTTAATTAATAAATTATCTAAAAAGGAATTAGTTAAAGGATTGCCTAAAACTAAATTTGCTAAAGATAGAATTTGTGATGCTTGTCAACTTGGTAAATAACATAAGTCTTCATTTTGCATGTTATTATAAACTAACAATACTTTTGCAGTATAAAAATCATTATTTATCATCCAAAGAAAAGAAAGGAACAGAATCTGAAGATCATCAGTATCAAAATTCAAAACAGCATCGAGACTAGAAGAGGAATAATCAACAAAATTATGCTCCATATCTAATAGAGCTGTCCAATCAGGACTCATTGGCTCGGCAACCTCCGCAATAGTACCACTTTGAGAAAATTGTGATGTATGGCCTTCCAAAGCAGCTTGGTAATCTGACATAGTCAGATGTGCCGGCAAACCCACATTAGTTCGAAAAGCACCATGGTCTGAAAGATTTTCGGTAGTCGGAAGAATTTCAGGTGCAACATTTTTTACTAACGATAGGGGCCCTATAGAACTTCGAGGATAAGCAAAAGAAAAGCATTGGTTAGCGCTAGAAGACTCTCCTAATCGAGCCTCTAATGTTGTCACTCGTGATTGCAAAGCCTTTAACGCTGTCACTCGTGATTGTAACTCTTGTACCTTTTATTCAAGAGAAACAATGAGCGCAGTACAGCCTTTACTGGGATTCTCGACTCTCGCCTTAGCTTAAAAAAGAAATGAATAGAGAGTCTCAAGATATTGATGTTCGGGAATATTTTGCAAAATATGTGCAACACTATTTACCCCAAAAACGGTGAAGATTGTACGATAATCTTGACGACTAATTACATCCATAAAAATTTGTGCATATTCACACCATGGCTGACATTTCTTGCGTCTATAAGTGCAAGCAGCACAAGACGGACCTGTACAACGGAAGGTATTCGGCATACTTGTGATTTGCTTTCCCTTACTCATGGGTACCTCCTATAAAAGTTATAAGAAGAAAATGGATCTCAAGGAAGACAACAAGAAAGAGGGGACAAGAGGCATCTAACAATTAAAAAATTCCGAAAACGAAAAGTTGTCATCCTAAAAGGTCAAAAATACAGCGCCCGCGTACATCTAGAGTCCACCGCCCTAGCACGGTCTAGATCCCTCTTTGATGTTGACATAGGGGGAGAAAATGTGCGTAATGTTGATGCTGCGGTAAAAGGTAAGATTTTGTTTTGCTGCGGTAAGATTTTTTTTTGCTGTGGTAAGATTTTTTTTATACCGACTTCAAATATTTTGGTAAGACTTTTAAATGCTTTATGTCTTTAATATTCATACTTGTTTTCTTTTGCATGTTATATTTCGTGTTTTGACATTTTATTGAGCCATTAAAAAAAATTAAACAAAAAAAACAAAAAAAATGGCAAAATAATGTGCAGAAAATTGGACATGGTACAACTTCACAGCTAAAATTGTACCAATTGGCTGAGAATTAGGTTCTCTACCATATATTTCTGGAAAGCTCTATGTGTCTAACTCAATTTACAGTGCATCAATCGGAGTTTTCTACAAAGAGTTATAGCAATTCTCCTATAAAGGACTTTGACATTTCAGCGAATTTTTTATGATTCTTGAGCAGTAAAACAGCATGCTATCCTCAAAAACAGCTTGTTGGCCTAAGCCAATTTTTTTTTCAGCAGCTCAAAAGGATCCATTAGGTGACGTATACGTGAGTCCAATTCACCACAACCTCAAGAGTCACTCCTTTTTGATGATATCAAAGGGGGAGAAATAATGTGTGTGATGTGTGTGAGTTTTTAAGCCAAGTTTAAAGAGTAATAATGATACACACTCTAAGAACTATGACTATATTTAAGTTTTAACTATTAAACTATTTCTTTCATTTTATTACTATGCCTGGATTACTTATTATTCTATATTTTTACTTATATGCATATATTGAGGTGGAGCTTATTTATTGTTTAAAAATTTACTTCTCAAAATATTATTATTTATTGATAACACACATTAATTTATTGTCATCATCAAAAAGGGGGAGATTGTTGACCTAAGGTCTTAATCTTATTTTGATAATAACAATAAATCAATCATGTGTAATTTAACATGTTTCTTGATATATCTCAAATATTTGCAATACTTTTTAATTGTCATCTTTGCATAAATTGAGGGGGAGCACATTATTAATTTACATTTATATGCTATTTATGCTTGTTATTGTTAACACACATTAACTCTATTGTCATCATCAAAAAGGGGGAGATTGTTCACCTTAAAGTCAATTAATCTTATTTTGATAATTATAATAAGTTAATAAAGTGTTATTTAACTCGGTTGTTCCAATGATGATAGCCATTTTAACCGATATATCTTCCGACCAAGTGTAACTTCAAACCGAAGCAATCAAAATCTCACACAAGCTTTACAAACGCCTCTACTCACAAGAAATGAACTCAAGTGATATACATGTGCTATACAAAACCAAGAAAGGATCAAGAACATCAAATAAGTGAAGATACGCACAAGAAAATCAAGCATCACGAAGACTCGAATTATCATTAAATTGAGTGAGTGCTTAGATTTTATGTAAAGATACTTTATTGATTAAATCCCTATAGCTCAAACATATTCTTGCATCTTTTAAAGATTGATTCAAACTAGCTTGAAATTGAATTTATTTGAAAAACATCATTTTACAAAAATCGAGTTTCAAAATAAATTCATATTAATTTTAAATGATCATATTTTAAGCTATAATAAAAATGGGTATCTTAGAAACATATATTTGAGATTTAAAAATCATTAGAATTTTATTTGGAACTAAATTATGAAATTGGAAAAATATTTTTATTTTTCGTTTAAAACTCACTCAATTTTTGCCCAGTTTTGATCTAACGGTAAAATGGAGGCCTTCCCGTACTCCGATCATTTTGAAATTTTTATAGTAGTTATACAACATCTCCTGACAATTTTGACTAAAATTTAAGCATGATCCAACGGTCTAATTGAGAGAAATTAACAAAATAATTTTAGATTGTTTTGTCAAAACTAGCTGTTGAAAAGTTTGAAAATGTATATCTTGGAGCCAAAACCTCTTTTAATCATCCCCAACGGCCATATGGTTTTGCAAGCTATATATATATCATGTCTTAGACATGTTTTAACACACTTGAATCATTCTACAAACTTATTTTACATATATACAAAGTTATTCAAGTATTCAATTCATCTTATTGATCAAATTCTTCATTTTTGAGCTATACACTTTGATCAATTTTGATATCTCTTAGTGTGAGTTTCATTTGTATTTTGTTATACACAAGAGAGATATTGTACATTGGTGTTAGCCACCAAAACTTATTCAAATCATATTTGTGAGAGGTGTATCTCATAGAATAGTAAGAGGGATTTCTTGTGAGAGTATTGAGGGTGTTTCAATACTTGTAAGAGTATGTGAGAAGAATACACTTGTAGATGTTTGATCTTCACCCGGAAGGAGATCGGTTATAGTGGAAATTCTCGGGGAACTAACCGAGCGCGGAGTAGGGGAACAAGCAGAACCGTGTGGACAAAAAATCTTCGACTTCGATCGGTTCAATCTTTCTATCTCTTCCTCTATTATATTGTGCTATTCATTCACTGTGTTTGGAATTAATTTTGTTCTTGATTGCTTGATAAATATAGACATCAAATATTTTTAAATCATTTTTAAAAGTCCGATTAAGTTTTAAAAACCTTATTCACCCCCCCCCCCCCTCTAGGGTATTTTCCGACCTACATGATGTATATACATTTACAATTGCACAGACATAAAAGGATTATATATTATATAGAGGAGATTTATTACAGAGAAGAATCATATAAACTAACCTTACTTTTAATTATATTGCATTGCATGGCATGCACGATTTCCAACCTATTTTCTTATATAAAAACCTTATAGTTCCCACTAAGCCCGTTTGGCTCACTCCCATTTTCCAAATAGTTTTGCAGGCATTTCTCGGGGACGGTAAGCTTACGGATCCTAGTTAGCTCTGATGGCCGGTTGCTAAAGTCGTTTGGAAGCGACTTGTATTATATACCTTAATTTATTATCTATTTGCACATTGGATTTCCATATGTATAATTTCTATGAGATTGGGACCTCGTTGGAGGCTTTGTACACATCGTACTTCCCACCGGTCAAGCGAGAGCTTTCTCTTTCAAACCAGGTATGCTTCAACATATCCCCTCTTTTCATGGTATGGAGTCGAAAAACCCATACTTGCATTTGAAAGACTTTGAAGAAGTCTGCTCCACATTTTGTGAGGCAAACATTGATGAGGATGTCATGCGATTAAAACTCTTTCCTTTCTCCCTAAAAGATAACAGAAGAATTTTTCTAAATGATCAAAGACCGCAATTAATTCGGTCTTGGCAAGAACTTCAAGCGGAGTTTCTAAAACAATTCTTTTCCGTTTATAGAACTAATACTTTAAGAAGGGCGATATCTAATTTTTTGCCAAAAGATAATGAAGCTTTTTGTAAGTGTTGGGAAAGGTGCAAAGAGCTTCTAAATGCATGCCCTCACCATGGTCACGAAACTTGGAGCCTTGTTAGTTTTTTCTATGAATCCCTCACCCTTGATATGCGTACTTTTGTTGAGACCATGTGTAATGGTCAATTCTTGAGCAAGAATCCCGATGAGGCTTTGTTATATTTTGATGAACTAGCGGATGGTGCCTAAAATTGGAACACCTATACCGAAGAACCTAAAGCCAAGCCTCAAGGAAAAGGTGGGTTGTACCATTTATCCAACGAGGATGACATGGGTGCAAGATTGTTCCAATTGTCTAAGAAAGTAGAGGCAATGGAGGCAAGTAAGCTTAGAGAGGTCAATGTAGTATCCTCGAGTCAAGTTATGTGTCATTTATGAAAACTCGGGACACACTACCAAGGATTACCCTACCATTCCCGCTTTTCGAGAAGTCCTAAAAAATCTCGCCCATGTCAATGCTTTAAATCAGTACAACCAATACCGAAACGAAAACGACCCCTATTCTCAAAAGTACAATGAGGGATGGAAGAATCACTCTAATTTCAGTTGGGGAGGAAATCAAAGTCAGAATCACAACCAATATCATTAAAACCAAAGGCAACAACAACCTCGTAACTCTTTTGCTCCACCTCAGAATCAAAATCCCAACCAAAACCTAGAAGCTTTGTTGAGATCATTTGTGGACAAGATGGATCGTGATGTGGGTGAGTTAAAAACTCAAATGTCTAAGCTCACCACCTCCCTAGCTACCCAAGAGAAGGGAAATTTCCCGTCTCAACCTTTAGTTAATCCTAGAGGCCAAGTTCAAGTCATAGAGGGAGGAAAGTCTAGCACTAAGTTAGAAGAACTCAAATCCATCACACTCCTTCGGATTGGGAAAGAGGTAGACAAAACTATTGTTTCTAAAACCCCCAAAGTGGCGGACATAGTTAAGCCAATGAGTGTTAAGGTTACGGAGGTTGAGAAGGTTGTGAGTGAAGAGAAGAAGAGAGAGGAATAGAAACAAAGAAAGGAAAATCTCGAAAAAAAAAGGGGATCAAAGTGCCTTTTCCGGAGAGATTGAACCAACCATCTAAATCTAATAATGAGATTTTGGATGTCTTTAGGCAAGTGAAAATAAACATTCCATTGCTTGACGCGGTCAAGCAAATACCTTCATATGCTGAGTTCCTCAAGGACTTATGTACTACCAAACGAAGGTTGAATGTCAAGAAAAAGGCTTTTATGGCAGAGCAAGTGAGCTCCATCTGGCACGAGGGCCCCCAAGTTCAAAGACCCCGGTTGTCCTACAATTTCGTGTGTCATAGGAAATTGTAAGATAAAAATCCCTATTCTGTGAATGAACCCGAGGATTGCATGCAAGTGTTTTCTTTGTCTGACAAACAAATTGAATTCTCGAAGAAAGAGGAAAACACATCATCTTCCACCAAAAAGCTTGAAGGACAAATGGATCTAAAGCTATTACTTAGTAACTTGAAGTATGCCTTCTTCGGAGCTTCAAACACTTACCCCGTCATCATCTCATCCGAACTTTCGGATGACGAAGAGGTAAAGTTAGTTCATTTGCTCCGTAAATACAAAAAGGCTTTTGGTCGGACTCTTGCCGACCTCCAAGAATTAAGCTTGTTAATATGTACACATAAAATTCATTTAGAGGATGGGGCAAAAACATCAAGGCAATTTTAACGCCAGTTGAATCCTAACATGCAAGAAGTGGTTAGGAACGAGGTGTTGAAATTGTTAGATGCAAAGATCATCTATCCAATCTCGGATAGTAAATGGGTTAGTCCAACTCAAGTGGTACCAAAAAAATTGGGTCTTCCGGTAGTTAAGAACAAATCAAACGAGTTGATTCCACAAAGAGTCACCACCAGGTGGTGAATGTGGATTAACTACTGTAAACTCAATGAGGCAACTCGTAAAGATCATTTCTCACTCCCCTTCTTGAATCAAACTCTAAAGAGGGTAGCAGGCCATGAACACTATTCGTTCCTTAATGGTTTTTTCGGGTACAATCAAATTAAGATTGACCTAGATGATCAAGAAAAGACCACATTTACATGTCCTTTTAACACCTTCGCTTATCGAAGAATGCCTTTTGGTCTATGTATTGCACCGGCCACTTTCCAACGGTGTATGCTAAGTATTTTTAGCGATATGGTGGAAAGGACTTTAAATGTTTTTATGGATGACTTTACCGTCTACGGTAAGTCATTTGACAATTACTTGACTAACCTGGAACAGGTTTTGGAAAGATGCGTGGATAAACAATTGGTGTTAAATTTGGAGAAGTGCCACTTTATGGTTACCAATGGTATCGTATTGGGGCACATCATTTCGTCGGAAGGAATCGAAATTGACAAAGCAAAGATTGAACTGATCGCCAAGCTTCCTACGCCCAAGAATGTGAAAGATGTCCGGTCTTTTCTGGGACATGCCGGGTTCTATCGGAGGTTTATCAAGAACTTCAGTTTCATTTTCAAGACAACGTGCAATCCACTCCTTAAGGACGCGCTGTTTGAATGGGGTGCCAAGTGCGAAGAAGCCTTTATCTTTCTTAAGCATATGCTCACTATCGCGCCAATTATGCAAACTCCGGACTAGAGCTTGCTATTCGAGCTCATGTGTGATGCGAGCGACTATGCGGTTGGAGTGGTTCTTAGTCAATGGAAAAACAAGAAATCGGGTGTAATATACTACGCAAGCAGGACATTGAATGATGCACAAATGAACTACACCATAACAGAGAAAGAGCTTCTAGCAATTGTCTTCGCCTTGGACAAGTTTCGATCCTATTTGATAGGATCACCCATTGTTATTTTCATGGATCATGCGGCTTTAAAGTACTTGTTCACAAAGAAAGACGCCAAGCCGATGCTTCTGAGGTGGATAGTCATGTTACAAGAATGCCACTTAAGCGTCAAGGACAAAAAGGGAGTCGAGAACGTGGTGGCTGATCATCGGTCTCGACTCACTTTTACAAACAACATCGAAGAAAGCCCGATCCAAGACTCATTTCCAGATGAGCAACTATTGGCGATCTCGACACTCCCATGCTATGGAGACATTATAAACTATCTTGTAACCGACAAGATACTAAAATCATGGGGCGCACAGGACAGAAAGAGGTTCTTGAGCGAAGTGGGTCGATTCTACTTGGATGAATCGTATTTGTTTAAATATTGTGCAGATCAAATTATCTGTCGGTGCATTCCAGATGAAGAAGTGGAGAGAGTTTTGTCCTTCTGCCATTCTGAAGCTTACGAGGACGCTCTCGGCAAAAAAGACTACAATTAAGATTTTGCAAAGTGGACTGTACTGGCCGTTGCTCCTTAAGGACGTGCAACTTTTTTGCAAGGCATGTTAAAGATGCCAAATGCTTAGAGGGATCTCCAAGAGGAATATGATGCCACTCAACCCAATCCTGATGATTGAGATCTTCGATTGCTGGGGCATCGACTTTATGGGACCATTCCCATCCTCCTACAGTAATCTTTACATTATAGTAGCCGTAGACTATGTTTCAAAATGGGTGGAAGCCTAAGCATGCAAGAAAAACGATCATAAAGTGGTGATCCAATTTTTGAAAGAACACATTCTTGCACGTTTTGGCACCCCCAAGGCAATAATAAGCAATGGCGGTACTCACTTTTGCAATAGACCATCTCAATCATTAATGCAAAAGTATGGTGTAAACCACAAAGTATCACTCGCTTATCATCCTCAAACTAATGGTCAAGCCGAGTTGGCAAATAGGGAGATCAAACATATTCTAGAGAAAACGGTAAACCCGAACCGCAAGGATTGGTCGTTAAGATTGACCGACGCACTTTGGGTTTACCGTACTGCATACAAAACAACTATAGATATGTCTCCTTATCAAATTGTGTACGAAAAACCATGTCATTTGCCAGTAGAGTTGGAACACAAATCATACTGGGCAACTAAGATGGTTAACTTTGATTTAAAAAAAGCCGAGCTTGACCGTAAGTTACAAATTGATGAAATTGAGGAATTGAGAAGAGATGGATATGATAACGTGAAGATAAGCAAGGAACATGCCAAAAATTTTCATGATAAATCCATTTTGAGAAAAGAATTCAAACTTGGTCACAAAGTTCTTGTTTATGACACTCGTCTGCATCTCTTCCCAGAAAAATTAAAGTCTCGTTGGACCGGCCCATATATTGTCCGACATGTATTTCCCTCTAGGGCTGTAAAAGTTAAGGATCCCAAAACTAGCTTTGTGTTCAAAGTGAACGGCCAATGCCTTAAACCGTTGCTGGAATTCCCACTTCGAGAGGAGTCCACCCCTCTCGAAAACCTGACTTATGCCTAACAAGCATGGGTCGATTTTGTAAATAATATTTTTGTTAGTATTTTTTAGTTTCAGGATTTTTTATCGGAGTTTCGAGTGTAATTGGGAGTGAATGGACCAAGTTAGGGGGAGCCATAAGGTGTTTTAGAGCAAAGAGTGGAAGAAATTTTTTTCTGGCAGATTGGTCCATGATCGATCATGGTGGAATTTTTTTTTGGCAGAGTGAGGCATGATGGATCATGGAAGG
Organism: Lonicera japonica; assembly: GCA_021464415.1. NCBI lineage: Eukaryota > Viridiplantae > Streptophyta > Magnoliopsida > Dipsacales > Caprifoliaceae > Lonicera > Lonicera japonica. The sequence goes on from JAKCWG010000967.1 coordinate 241,530, forward strand.
CAAAAGGCTGGGCAGTGGGCACCATGATCGATCATGGGTTCACCATGATCGATCATTGAACAAATCTTTGCTGAGAAGTTTAACCCATGATTGATCATTGAACAAATCTTGGCTGGGCAGTTTAACCCATGATCGATCATGGGTTGACCATGATCGATCATGGTCTCGTTTTAAAACAAGGGAATTGTATACCAAGCCCCCATTTCTCATTTCCCCCTTGTAATATCCTCTCCAAACCCTAGCCCCTTCTTTCCCATTCTTCCCAAATCCTCCCCAAAAACCATTTCCATCCTTCCTCACCTAAAATCACCCATCAAATCTCTCAATTTTGAACCCCAATCGTCAAACCCATCTCAAACTCCATTTTTCCCTCTCTTTTCACCAATTTCGAGCCCTAGCCACTCAAATAGCAAAATTTCTCATTTTTCCTCCTCTAAAAGCATCACAATACTCTTCTATGGCTTCCTTTAACCCTCCCACTAAGCCAGTTGTCATTCAAGCTGCAAGGGGCAACTATCGTTAATTTCGGAGTCGCCAAAAGTTTGAATGGTGGAATTATGCCTTCAAGAGTAGGACGGTAGTGATAGAGAGGCCAGTCTACATCGGTACGCTGGACGATTTTCCCCAAAGAGCAACATTCGAGCGAAAATCCGGGATGGATTAACTATTTGCGCGAACAAGGTAATCAATGTAATATCACTAGTTGTCGCGAATTTGTTGTAAGTTTAATTCAAGTTCCAAATACCTTGTACACATATGTTGCTCATGTTCGTGGAAAAACAGTCCATTTTAATCTTGAGGTGTTGAGTGAGATCACGGGAATCCCGGCTTTGCCACACAATGCCTATGACCTCCCCTATTCAGATGGTACTAACTATATAGAGCCATCGGCTAACGATTTAGCCTCATTTCTAGCCGGTAAACCTATGGAATGGATCGAAACCCAATTTGATAGGGGCAACCTACACGATAGCCTTCGGACATTGTGGCTAGTAATTGCCAATGCTTTGGACCCGACCTCTCATATCCAGCACCTTTACCCATCTCAATTGTACGTATTATACGCTATAGCAACTAATAAGTGCTGTTGCTTGTTGCGACACATCATTGGGCGAATTGCGAGAATCATAAATTTGGTCTCCCACAATGAGACAATCAAGTTCGGGTCTTTGATTACTCGCATATGTTTGCGAGCTGGTGTAAATGAGAGGGATGAGGATGAAAATAAAATGCCTCGAGTGCCATTTAATAGGTCTACCCAAACTCGAGCCGCTGGTCAATTGAGGAACCGGTCGAGTTCTTCCATAACTGCACCACCACCGGGTGATGATGAAGAAGAGGGTGCAGAAGAAGCGGGAGCGGATGTTCCGGGTCATTTGAGGCATAAAAGAAGAGCAAGCTCTAGGTCGGTAGATGACAATAGAGAGTTCATGAGAGAGCAGTTCGAGCAGATTACTGCTTTGATGCAAACTGGGTTCGCTAGCATAAATGAGAGGTTTGAGATTATGGTGCTGCGACAAGATCGTTTAGAGGCGGACATAGCAGCCCAAGTCGAGGCTCGAGTTCAGGCACGGATGGCGACTCAGCAGGAGTTCATACGCCAGCAGTTCGAGGCGTTGTATGGTAGTTTTTCCCCACCCCCACCTCCCGATATGTGATGAATTTTCTTAACCTGGGAACTCTTTAATTAGTTATATTTATGCTTAGCTTTGTTTTATTTCTTTGGGGTTATATTAGAATTCAGAAAAGATGTTAACTTTAGAACGTGGTTTTAATGGTTGAATGTTATGATTTTTGCTAATAGACTCTAATTCTAACCCGTTTATTTTATAGTTGTTGTTTATCTTTTATTTTTGTCTCATGGAAAGCAAAGCCAAGGTAGCCCGTCCGTACATTTTCTTGTTCTCTTTCCATTGAGGACAATGTTTCTTTCAAGTTGAGGGGGGTACGTTATTTTGTTTTGGCTTACTTTTGTCTATTTCCATGAGTTGAAGAGATGTGTTTCATTTTTTTTGTGAAGTTTGGAAATTGATGAATGACTGAGTTTTTGTTCAAATGAAGACTATTGTTTCATTAGCTTTTGACATGAATCCTTTGATTCATATAGGAATTTGAATGATAATCTAAATTGCCTTGCTTCACTTGGTCTCATATCCTGTTATATTTTCCTGTTTCACATGCTAGATTGCTTCGGTTGTTTCCAATTCAGTAATAACACTTAGATTTATTTTCATTGAGAGAAGAAAAAATTTTGTCCAAAAATGACCTAATATTGACTTAAAGCTTCACTTGACTAAATCTTAAGTCTCTTTGTCTAAAATTATGGATGGGTATAGGTTACCATATGGGAAAGGGTGAATAGCTTCCTTCGAGATCCAATGAATGAGCAGTATTTTGAGAAAAAATTATAAGTGAGACCGCTGCCCCCCAAAGAGATGAAAACCTCCCTGATCTAATTTAGCGGAATTTCCAAGTAAAATATAAAGAAAGTGCTTAGAATCGACAAATCTTGGATCTTTTGTTTTTGAAAAACTTCTATCTTCCTTCTCGAATGATTATGACTTTTTATGTTTAAATTGAATTGTTTGAATCGAAATCTAGTATGTGAGCATTGGAGAATATGGGATTCTGTTCTAAAGGAGATAGGCGAATTAGATGATCATTCAAAAGTCCGTCATTTTGGAAAATTGATAATAATGCCTCTTGCTTTGCAAATTGAAACATGAAATATTCATTCCTGTTGTTCATCATGATCAAACTTCTAATGTTTGTAGGTATCATTTCTGAAAACATTTAAGAGACGCAACTCGTCTTCTTTGGGAACTTAGAAGTTAACAACTTTTTGTATAGCGTATTATTTTTATAATTATCTCTATTTTTTTTGTCTTGCTATGGGACTAGCAGGAGATAAGTTGAGGGGAGTTGATAAGCGCATAATATTGTCATTCGTTCACTCCTTTGCGGAGTGACTTGACGCGTTTATTTGCATTAATTGTGCCTAATTATCCGCTTATCTCGATATTAGTGTCTTAGCGAGTTTGTTTCTAATATCGCCATTCTAGGTGTGTTTTTGTGTGTTCATAGGCATAAGATTCAATGGCCATCAAAGAAGTGATCAAGCGCTAGTCAAAAGCTCGCAAAAGTGCTGATTTGGAGAATTTTCATAAGCATGATCGATCATGGGTTGGCCATGATCGATCATGGCCTGGCAGGGACAGCCACCAACTACTACTTTTAGCCTTATTTTGGGAACTTTTGTTCCTAGATATTTTTCCTTACTTTGTTAATTAATAAAAGGACATCTTTATCTAGTGTTTAGTCTAGGGCATGTAAAGGAGATATTATTATTGATCTTAGACACAAGAGAGTTCTAGAGAGAATGGAGAGCTAAAGTGTATTTGTTCTTCATTTTTCTCTCGTAAGTTCTTGATTTGTAAGGATGATTTTTTCATATATAATATTTGCTTATTCCATGTTTAAAGTTTGTCAAATATTTGTGAATCATTATCCTTTCGAAATCTTTCATTCTACAAGCTTTTTAGGAATTTTCATTGTACGATTAGACTTTTCATGCCTTCTATACTTAGTGCTTGTTGAATAATGAAAATACACATATTTATATGGTTCTAAGAAGCTTGTAACTCATTTCCCCATCTATGGATTTTTTTTCCTTTTTTGTAGAGAATACAAAGAGTTCTTAAATTCTATAGATGATTTATAAAATTGTTAATCTAGTTTTTGCATTGCTTAGTGATATTTTGAGTGCTTTGTACACTTTATGTGATATTTAGACTCATTATTGTCTATCTAAAGTAATAATTGGCTAGTTGGTGATTTTATTCCATAAACTTCATTCCGTGTCATTGTGATGATTCACTACTTAATTTTCATTCTTTTAAACCATGAGATTTCACAAACATGCTTAAAATAAAAACCTTGTCTCGATGAGCCTACTATCTCTACCTCGGATTAGTTTCAATGGGAATGGGTTCCCTAGCTTCACACCCATGACTAAGAGATAGATATGATAGCTTCATCTTTGGTGGAATTTTGTGATATTCTCTCTTGATATAGCTTCAATGGGAATGAGTTTCCTAGCTTCGCACCCTTTGTTATTGAGAGTTATCACAACGTTCCCCACCTATGACAACTTTGTGTTGAAATCTATGTATGAGATGGTAACTATCGTTTATCGTATCGCGACTAACATCCAGCTACCTTAGTGCTTTCTTATTAATTTTCAAACCGATTTACATATATGTTGTTTCACAATTACTCCAACTTACAAAAATAAAAAAACCGTTTAATCTGTAATCCTTTCCATTCCTTTTCGACTATCCCAGTGGTTTGACACTCGGACTTCCGAGACTATATTACAACTTGATGTGCCTGCACTTGGGCTATCACAACGCGCTTTTCCAGGGGTATCAAAAATGGGGGTTACATTCTTTATATGATCATATTTTTAAGAAAGATCCAAGATAAGATAATCTATTTAATACAATAAGGACACCTTTTAATACCATAACTAATAACAAGTATAAAATTATAATTAATTGCATGAAATTTGGCATATGTACCGATTATCAATATATATTATAACATATATGGGTATAGTTTCTATGATTACCTTCTCTCTCTACCTATGGATGGTTATCGTAATATTAACAATTATATTAAAAATCAAAGGTTAAGATCAAATGAGTAGTTGTCTAACATAATTAATGTACATTGAAGAAATACAAAGCATTAAATGTAAAGTTAAGTGGGTAACTTATTTTTACCCGATGAGACGTCATTTTTTTCCATTTAATTTTAAGGAATCTTAAATTAGAGATTTATTCTACGGTTTTCTAATTCTAATTCAGGATATCTCTATTCCTTACCCTTATAAAATATGATTATCTCAAAATTTGCTACTATGTATAGACAACCCCTAGAATATACATATTATTTAAAATTATATGTGGTTAAAAAATCATATTTTTATAATTGATTATTGATGGCTCTTGTCAATTTAAGTGTATCATGTGTAAACATGAGAAATGACATCTGCCACTTCCACTTCCCCTTCCCCTTCCCCTTCTTCTTCTATTTTTTTTGTTGTTGTTGTTGTAGTTTTATTAAATTTGAGAAAAAAGTAACGAATTATATGTTGTGGATTGCACAGTAAGAGATAAGGTCTTATGTGGCATTTTACTTATATTTGGGGTAAGTTTTTATAGACAAATATTCTTTAATCATATATATTTTTTTTCAAATTAAGTTACAAAATTTTATTCATCTTCCATTTTAATTTAAGAGTCCATTATATTTTTTCAAACGTTTTACGTTTCAAAATAATTAAGTTGCATTTTATGCTATTAATTTGATTAAAAATAATATTTTGATTTTTTAAAGATAAATTTAAGTTATAGGAAATGCTTTTTATAAAATGTCAACTTCTTCATGCTACTATAATCAGATTCTCAAAGAGAATAAGTAAACCTTCTACTAAAAGGAAAGTAAAAACTTTAATAAATGGATGGTATTATTTTTCATACGGTAGGCATATATATATACATATGAGTTTGTTTGGCAAATAGAATATTTAAGGAATCTTAAAGATTAATTAGAAAAAATACAACCGGTCACCTTAACTTGCTATAACAGGTTAAATGTATTGCTACATCACCAATGGGTATTACTTATTGTCAATACCCATCGATAGGTAGAGAAATGACACCCATTGAAAAATCATCCTAGCATATATATATAGTAGACACAAATTATTCCCTACCATGACTTGTTTCCTAATTTTCTAATTACATTTATATTTATCTTTAATAGATTCATTGGGTAACACCAAATTTCTCTACAACATTATGATTTAAAAAAAAAGGAAAAAAATTGGTTACAAAACTTTAATTGATATTTACAACTTTCACTACAAAGTTGAAATGAAATTAGAAGTTTCACAATAAAAGTTAAAGTTAAACTTACAAATTACATTGTTGATTTGCAAGATTTTTTATTTTTTTTGTATAAAATTGACAAAAAAAAATTAAATAAAAATAAGGGAAGAACAAAAATTATGTCAAAATTTTAAATGTTCACTATAAGTTTTTCAAAATTATTGCAGTGAAATTTACAAGTTGAATGGTGAAAATATGAATTATAATGGCAATTACGAGTTTACTTGCAAAAATGTGAATATATGAGTTGGGAATTAGGGCAGCAAACATGCATCACATACACAAATTTCTGCACTAATCAATAAACCCTAGGATCTATACTGTTCAATAAAATCGACAAAAGACATACCTTTCGAATTAATGCAACGAACACGATGGATTATATCCTTCTGTTGTTGTCGTCTTAGCGTAGAAAATACGATGCCTCTACGGTGTGCACACACGAACGAGATCCGATCTTTGCTTGGTGTACTAGCACCTTTTAGGGTTTTCTCACATATAACGCCTCAACTCTCCCCTTGCGGCCAAGAAGAATAATGGCTCCCTTTTAAAGGGGAACCCTAGTGAGAAACTCTAGGCAACAAAATGAGTTAGGCCTAAGTCCAACTTGGTCCATTTTAATTCATTTTTGATCCAACTTGTTTTTGTGTGCGACCCTGTAGGTTTATACTCTTTGGTAATATAATTAAAAGCCCATTTTATTATACAAATAGTAAGCGGTCTCTAGTAAAACATTACTACTACCCAAAGGGTATAAAGGTCAAAATGACACAACCTTAAATGGATATACCACATATGTTCCTTTTGTCAACCGATATCTAGATTGAACACAAGACTAGGTAAGTGTCATTCTTGTATAGTTCAATCTTTATTTCTTGATCTCTAAGTATAATTAATCTTATACAAATGACACCTCATTTGTGGATGGCCATGCAAATATTAATTATACTTATCAAGGGGCCCAAAGATATCTTTCTCATTATATGAGAGTGACAAATCCCATCTTGATCAACCATATACCTCTACATAGTTTATAGTATGCTTGATCATCATCTTTATAATTACCCCGTCAAGAGCAACGTTTGATGATGCCTGACATGCTAATCCTTATGTTGGTAACCATGACGATTTCAAGTATGAGGATAATACGATATCACTAATGGGGAACATCATTGATGACATTATATAACACTCCTCGCAGTGTCCCCAAAGCGGGTCGGTCCAATACTTTGTTCCCTAACAAGTATCAGTGTGTTCAGCTTGATATCTCCATATCCATGACTTGTGGAATATAGTCATCAGCTGACCCATACTCTAATCATTATATCAATGTGATCCTAGATTATTGACACATGATTAGGGACATCTAAATAATATTATTATAACATTACTAGCATCCCACAATCAAGTCACGAACTCGATGAACTAGTATTAATATATATTATTTATTAGAGAATATAAAGTAAAATGAAATAAACTTCATTAATGACAATAAGCATAAGATATCCAAGTACAAATCATAATCTATGAATGGTCCTAGGACATATCTCTTTCAATATGGCACTCCACAAAATTACTCTGCACTTCAAAATCATATTTAGTGATATTTTATACTGATTTATTGAGATAATTTTTTGTCATTAAAAATGACATTGGAGCATTAGTAATTTTTTTTTGTAGTATTTTAATATCATTACCCTATATGGAATATATTGTAGTCAATTGCTTCCTAATTTGTATTTTAATATATTTCTATTGTAAATTTTAAAATTCAAAACTATTCTAAAGAAGATTTGTAGGTAGTATTTGTGGGTGAAGGAAATTTTATGACCCGGCCCACTGTGATAAATCGAGAAACGAGTCAGAGGGAATGGAAAAAACGGGTGAAGTGTGACAAGAGGATTTTTTGGGTACGGTAGGTTCCCCGCAGCTCTTATGCTAATCCGGTTGTACGTTCTTTGTGTGTGTATGTGTGGTCGTTACTGAGCTTTTAAGGCAATATCAATGGTGTTACAAGCTTTCTCTCTCTAAAACAGATCAAGCAAAACTAGCAACTCTTTCTTTCTACTCAAAATTCTTAGTAACCAACCCTTTTTTCTGAGCCTCCCTTATTCTATTTATATGTATAGAATTAGGGTTACAATTGCTCATTAGGGTTTATTGTAAAATGAGTAAAGAGGGTAAGCCTCGGATAACACTCCAGCTTTCATTTCCTTATCCACAATTTCTGAATTCGTACGTTAGTGGTGGAACAGTGAGGATTTGCACGATTCTGCACAGATCCGTATGATAGTATGATCCTCTATGTGTGCCTCCCACGTGATCCATAAGGGCCATGACACGTGCTCCCCTTCTGTGAACACCCCAATCCACGACTTTCGTGTGGATATGATTTTTATACAAAGCAAGCATCTTGCATTTAGTCCTGTGTTATCATGCATATAGAAGACTGATAGGAAAGACTCCAAGTTCGGATCCGCTGGGAGTTTGTCATGATCAGTTTTAGGTGTTTTGTTGCATTTTTTAAGAGCCAGCCGCACGCCCTAGCCTCACGGTCCCCCAACTGTGCAGGTACCCTCTGCGGCTGGCCTCTTTTGGAGCATTTTTGGTGCTCATAAAGCTCGAGTATGATTTCAAAATACAATTTTAAGTCAAATTCACCGAAAGGATTATTTTGGAAACAATTCAAACTACTTGCAAGATATCTAAGATATGAATTGAATACATGATTCATTAAAGAGACCGAAAGGGCAAATTGGGTGCCTAACACCTTCTCCATTTGTAACGTAGTTCCCGAACCCTAGCAAAGTATATTTTAAACTCTGGTTTTAAACGTATGAAAGATAATTAGTTATCGAATTATCTTTTATACGATCTTTTATTTGTTTTCTTGTAAAACAAACTGGCTACTCTATAAAACCCTTTTTCCCACAAAACATATTTTAAAACATAAACCGAGAAGAAAAAGGTTTCGAGAGCCCGGATTCTCACATTGTCGACTCTGTTGGGGATCGAAGAACTAAGCTCTTGTATAATAGATCATATATTTAATTCATATTATTTATTAGATATAGGATTGCAAGCCTTTGTTTTAGGATAATATAGAAGCAATTTAGGTGGATACCTTGATGCCTTTATTTGTTAATTATGTGACGAAAATCTTTTTCATAATTAAAATTATGTAAAATATCATAACAAACCTTAAAGCATTGATCAATAATGAACCACCATATTGTTATTTTGCACGCATGCATGTACTATCATGCATTTTCGCGAGTGTGAATTTTACCCTATCAACCTCAGGCCCAAAGTCGTAATTAGGCCGTGGACTTGCGGGTTTGCAATAGCCAAAAGCGCATGGGACCACTCTCCTTGGCCAAGTATCCTATGGAGGTATATAGAGCGGTATACCCCTCACGTACCCGGTAGAGGTATATCAAAAGGTCCTTACGCATACATGCGCTCTTAAGGTATATCGTAAAACCTGCCAAATAGGAGGGATCCTTAAACCTTACCCCATTAAACCACGCTTGCATATAGGAGAGTCAGCTTAGAACACAAAGATTTTCTGCATTGTTTTAATGATCGACAATCATGAGAACCTAGTGAATCATACCGTCATGCTTTTGGCAGGTACGGCCGGAGGCTATCCAACCTCCTTCGTAAAAATTCATGAGAACTAAAAATCTTCGTAATTTTTCTATCGCTGGTTCCATGAATAAAGCAACTCATGAGGAGAGAACTTCCCGTGTTTTCAGATGATTTTATAAAAATCTTTTCAAAATAATTCTCAAAATTCAGATGGTAAGGGAACCCAAGGAATGTATATTCCTACTCCACCTCTGTACGGGGCTCTCAAGTTGTCATTGTTTGGTCTGTTTTCGATCTCACTTAAAGAAAAAAAAATAGTGCTTTAGCGTCTTCCCGATCAATGTATTCTTAATTAAAGACTGGCAATTCCTAAATGATATATTGTCGTCTTTTTTCGGGGAATGTACGTCGTGGGTTTGTCCTTTTTCTCGCGTTAGATATTCATCTAACCTGGCCTCTGCGTGGGCTAGAAAAGATAGTACCGGGCGACTTGTCAGATCAGACTCCTCCGAAAACATGGATCAGAACACACCAAACAGGAATGTGAACAACCAATTCAATAATGCAGTGGATCCGCCATCCGATCCTTTTTACCAGAATCAAGGGGTACCTCAGAATAATACTATGGGGGGTTTACCACCGCATCACACTCCACCTCTGAATACTCACCCGAATCTAGCCACCACGAGTGGAAATGGAAACGTTCCAGTACCCAACCCCAAGGATATGTACTGGATGCTGATGAATCTGAGTCAAAGTATGGCCATACTCCTAACCGACAATCAAAATACTCGTGCCAAACTAGAAGAGTTGGCCAAAGGACGTGTGACAGAACCGGCAAGAGAGGCCCCGGTTATTCCACCACCACCACCACTCTCAGTTCACACCGAAGTACCACCTCCATTCAAACAGTTAAACCAACCAAAGGCTATGAATGATCCGGTCAGTAATTGGTTATAACAAGACCCAATCGATCAAGCTCCTCCGCCGATACAACCAATCCATGAACCTTATCGGGATCCATATTATGAACCAGTAAGAAGGCCAATGAGTCTTCAAGGGGAAGGCCCGTCACCGATGGAAACCTATTGAGGAGGCAAAGATCTATCCGAACTTAAGGAACAGTTACGAGCACTTACTCAAAAGGTGGCCGAGAGTTCGAACGACTTAACTCAAATGCAAAGCTACAACTTCTACCCTAAAGCTCGTTACCCAGTGGGCTTCAAAATGCCTTGCATCCCAAAATTCACAGGAACTACACCACCGGAACTCCATTTGAAATCCTACGTCAGATCGATGAGGATTTACGATATTGGCAAGGCTGAATTGGCCAATTCCTTCCATCTCACTCTTGTGGGACCAGCCCAAAGCTGGTTTTTGAATCTTAAGAAACACCGTGTCAGATCATGGTCCGCTATCGTTCAAGAATTTGTAGTGAAATATAAAACTAATGAAGAGCTCAAGGTTACGAGAAAACACCAGGAAATGGCCATGCAAAAAGAGGGTGAGAGCATTAGCTAGTTCGTTACAAGATGGATATAATTAGCCACCTAAATGGTGGAACGTCTCGATGAGGAAGAACAGTTGGGAGTGATTGTTAAGAATTTGAAGCCGGAGATTCAGGCTCAAATGGGGCACCAATTCTTTGATAGATTCAAGGCTTTACTTCACATGGGCAATGAGATCGAAGAAGAGTTAGCCAGATAAGCTGAAACCAAGAAGTCTACATCACAATACAAGAAGACTTCTACTTCAGCCATCAATCAACTCACCTCTTACAGGACTTTCGATAGGGGTTATTCCAACAACCCCTACGATCAAAACTCTACGAAGAATGTTGGGAATTATTCTGTACCCGAGTACCGTAACAACAACAATCTTGGAACATTCGACCAAAATTGATCACGAGATAGATACTTTTCACGATTGCCGAGACCTTTGGGAAAGGTATTCGAACAGTTGAAAGAAGCTGGGATAATATATCCCATGAACCCAAGACCGTTACCACAACATATACCACCCCATTGGAATATGAACGAACGTTGTGAATACCATCAAGGGTTCGGATACACTACTGACAGTTGCATGGCCCTGCGACATGCTATTCAAAACCTAATTTATAGGAAAAGAATACCTGATCCGTCGACACCAAATGTCGCAAGAAATCCTCTTCCCAATCACCGAATTAATGCCATTGAGGAAGATTTGGACTTGCCAGATCCTGTATCTTTGATTAAACCTGTCGTGGATGTGGGAAACGTTGAAGTGTTGAAATTTGGCTGTAAAAAGCCTTCACCTGCTGTTATCAAACATGATCCTGAAAAACCCCAGAAAGTTGTCGAGGAAACCAAAGATGAAACATTATTGGGATTATGCGTTGATGAATCTTCTACCCTGCGATCACAAGAAATGGTTAATCCGAAAATTTTGTGAACGAATTTTTAATTATTAATTATGTTGAATTTGAATTATCCTTTATCAATGGGGAAGTCAAACTGTGCACTTTTAACTGAACTGATTATTTGTCTTGAAAATCGAACAATTTCGGTCAGCTAATTTTTAAATAAATTAAATATATATATCATAACTATAATTATCTCCTATACCATTTCTATAATTATCTCTTTTTCATTTTCAAGAAATTTGCCTGAAAATAGTAGTTAAACTTCGTCTTTTGAGAAGTTTTGCTCCGTGAACTACTTCCCCTTTTGAAAATATGGCAGAAAGTTGATTTTTCCATATGCTTAAGATTTAAGAACCAAGTTAGTTCTATGGTATATAATTTAATGCACCAAATTTTGTGATTGAATTTTTAACTGTTAATGAAGTTGAATTAGTTACCCTTAGTCATTGGGGAAATCAAACTGTGCACTTTTAATTGGACTGGTTATTTTTCTTTAAAATCTAACAATTTTGGTCATCTACTTTTCAAACAAATTGAATATTATTTCTATCATTCTTTCTTTTTCATTTTTAAGAATTTTGCAGAAAATAGTGGTAAAACGTCCCCTTTTGAATAATAATGCTCCGTACGCGAATTTTTATTTCTCTTTCCATGTCCTAGTTGGACTATCTCAACTTATTACACAATTTATTTTCCGACTTCTCATACAAACCAATTATTTTGCTATCATTTTTTTTATTGTTAGACTTAGATCATCTCCATTGCTAGGCAAAAATGTTGTTTAAGAGGAGAAACTTAATCTATCAATCCGTTGACAATTACACCACAAAAAAATAAATATATCTTAGATGATACTCAATGTTTTATCTCACAAGCCACTGCCTCTGACGATACACAATGTATTGTCCCAGAAGCAAGCCTCATACTGTGGCAACCTCTCAGATGATACACAGTGTCTCGTCCAGGGTTTGAACGATATACACTTTGTAGTTCAAGGGTGATCCTTGACGATGAAATATATATTGTCCGAAAGCTTGTCAGAGTTTGATGATATACAGTGTATCTTCTGGCCAAATTGTTTGTCTGAAGTTAGTTTAGCTTTGTGTCAGCATTTTAGCTGCACTTTTACCTATGCCTTCCGCACTGCAACTCTAATTGAGCTAAAACAACCTTATTATCATACGTGGTGTAGATGGTCTTATCATATGTAACCTCAGGGTGCGTTTAACACAAATGTACTAGAAAAGTATTGAAAATACTACTAATTTTTATAAAATTTAGAAACACAGATGAATGATTTTGGTGAAATATTCGGGTGGTTGGTAAGAAAATCTTTCGATGGAAAATAAGAAAAATATGGAGAATATGTCACCAAATCACCCATTTATATATTTTTAAACTTTTCATCAAAACTACTCTATTGTTTTAATGATTTTATCCAACTTCTTTTTCTTTTCTTTTTTATCATATAAATAATAAATAATAATCGATTAGTATCAAATTAACAGACAAGTTGCATTTCATTTTCCCATGCAGCATCACATGGCTATGCTCCAATCCAAATAGGTTTCAACATGCATACAGGGGCCAAAATCGTATATCAAAATAAATAAATAAATAAATTTGTGTGCTTGCACGTACTCAACTATTAAATCTGGAGTAGTCACCCCGAATATTACATATTTTCTAGACTTTAATTCAAACCTAATATTTGCATGGTGTCATATCATTGAAATGGATCAAGAAGAACAATTTGCTTTGGTAGAGAGTTAAGAATTCTTTGAATATCCTACCAGGCTTTTCTTGATTTGTGGTCTCCAATTTACCTTTTTTTGAGCTTTCCCGGCCTCCTTTTAATCCTTTTGTTCTATCAATTTTTGGGGGGATCACACGTGGGTTGTAGCCCATCCTAAGGTTTTATTTATTTATTTATTGCTCGATATTAATTAAAATATTGATCTAAGATAACCCAACAAAATATATATAATAAGCGTGAAGGCCATTTCCCTTTTCTCATTTTAGTTCTTTATGTTTTATGTTTTTTCTCTTTTCCATTTTCAAACCTTATTGCCTTTTGTTAAAAAATAAAATGCTTATGATGATTTTATTTTAAGTATTTATGTTTAATATTAGATGTCAATTTAAGTTAACTTTATGGTTAACTATAAGTAAATATCAATCATACTAAGTTTACATGTTAAATTCTTTTAATACTAAAAATCTTTATGATAAAATTTAGTTTATTGCCTATTAACATATCGTAAATTTTTTTTTTATAAATATTTAATATTGACAAAATCTTAAAGAGTGACAAAACAATGACAAATAAGTACTTTAGTATTGGAATACTCGTTATCTTTTAAATTTGCGACGATAAAATTTTTGTTAGATTATAAGTTCAAACCATTTATTTAAAATTGGCTTGAAAACCTTTTACACTAATTCACCCCTAACAAAAATTCTGGATCCAACCATGGACAGCAACAATTTTCTTTGGAAAGTAGTTGAGAATTCTTCGAATATTAGCCCTGACTTTTTCTTGATTGATGGCTTTCAATTTACCTTTTTTTTTATTTAGCTTTTCCTGGCCACTTTTTTCCTTTTGTTCTATCAAATTTCATGCTCTTACAAGAGAAAAGCTAATCACACAAACATTCAATTTCAAGGATGATTTCCGACATTTTTTGCTAAAAAACAGAAAACAAAAATAGAGAAAGGTTAATGTTGGTCCTCTTTTAGTAATTGCTTCGAATATCCTAGATTTATGTTTTAAATAAGAAGAAGCATTGACAGGAATTATTTGTTACTAATTATGTATCAGGAATTAGTAATTGTTGTTTTATGTTTTTATAAGATCATGCAAAATTAAGTTTGTATTGCATAATTTTTCAGCATGTTATTATATTGAAGTATTCAATTGACAGTGATATAGTGTTATTTCATCGAGTTGTAAATTAAACCCATTTATTGAGAAAAACACACATGATAAAAATTTTAGATTATTCAAGTTAAGTTTGCAGCTAGCCTCAATTTTTTATGTTAATTTTGCATTGGGGTTTATTTGGCCTTGCTTTAAAGTTACATGGGTGATACATAGGAATACACTTGTAAAATGAAACACATAGCATGCTAAACATAGTTTGCATTAATGGATTTATTTATAATTTTTCTGGTTTTGTGCAAAATTAAGTTTACAAAAAACACAATTTTGAGTAATTAGCAAAAATGACCCCTGAAGTTTGACCAATGTTCCTCGCTCGTCCCTAAAGTATAATTTTTGGTTGAAGAATCCTTAAAGTTTCTAATTTGTCCCTCACTCGTCCAAAACTGGATGCCGTTTAAAAACTTGGAAGGAAAAGACACGTGGATGGACGAGCATGGGACAAATTTCAAAGTTAAGGGGGTTATTCTCAGAGGTTTTCAAACTTCAGGGGTTATTTTCTAAGGTTTTCTGACCAGTTTTTAACAGAGTATCTAGTATTAGATGAGCGAGGGACAAATTAGAAACTTTCTGGATGTTTCAACCTAAAATTAAACTTTAGGGGCGAGCAAGGGACATTGGTCAAACTTCAGGGGTCATTTTTGCTAATTACCCCACAATTTTTGTCTAAAAAAAAGGTTCTTATTTCAGAAAAATATTATTGCTAACTTTTTTCTCAAAAATAGTTCAGCGGCAATTTTGATATATTTCCAGAATAAGAATGTACCTTATTAAAAAAGTACACATGTTGCTGTACGTAATATAAATGTTAGTATTTTTTGCAGCATTTTTTATAATTACCTTAAAAGCTAATGTCATAAAAAAATTATGGCATTTTACAAAAATGCCAAAAAATATTAGTGGCATTTATGTAAAATGCTGATAAAGATGCTGAGAAAAACACTATGTTGGACAAAATACTAAATCAAACATATTTTGTAAAATATCAATGCCATTTACCGGGACACTTATGTAAAATACCAATAAAGATTCATTTGCGGCGTTTATAAGTGCTGAGAAAAACACTATGCTAAACAAAATACTAAATCTAACATATTTTTCTTTCGGCAGGATTCAAACTCTTCAACCATGCGAAATTACTACTGATCATTCTCAATCCCTTACCCATTCACTACTAACCCAAAATACTCATTCATTATTTAAACCTTTTCTTTTAATATCTTATCTTCATATACATACTGAGTTATGTTATAAAAAGTGATTTTCTCACTTTAGTTAAAGAATGAATGCCCATTTGGAGAGGTAAATAATTGGATTTTTTGTTTTTTTTTAAACTTTTGTAGAGATGATCTATATAGTGAGTAAATCACCCCAACAAGTTTAATAAGAAAACTCAACCTAGAAGTGGGTGTATTGAAAAATTGATATATATGCACATTTTTTGTGACACCCTAAATCCCATTAAGATGATTTCGAATCCGGGACCCAGTTAATCATGGAGCCGTACGCAATGGCAGGTTTGAACTAAAACAATTTACATAGTATCAAAAACATTTCTTGTATAAAAACCATGTTCGTAATTTTTTTGGCATGTGGAGTCTATAAATTCAACAAATCCAAAACCAGTAGATGTCCAACATTTGAATCAAGCTCCACATTCACATGTATTTGTATCCAATCATCGAAAGTACATATGTTTACACAGTCAAATCTCTCCAACGAGGCCCCAAGCAAAATTAGTGAGTTTTACAACATTTATAGAGTAAATGAGACATTTGAATTAGTTTGAAACCAATTACACAAGGTATTTAAATAGATAAATCAAAAAAAATACTAAGTCGTCCTTGGACGGCTATAGAGTTCTAAGCTATTAGAGGATTTCTAAACTCGTACACGTGCCATCCCTCGAGGAATACCTGCAAAATTGTTTTTGGAAAAATGGGGGTGAACCAAACACGAGCTCAGTGGGAACTATAAGGTTTGTATATAAAATACGTTTTAGAAATAATGCGTGTGAGGTCCTGTGATGAAAGTAGTTTCCTTTTTGTAATAAAAATTATTTTACAATATGCATGTCAATGCTTTCCCCACCCCAAAATATAATAAGATATAATTTAATAGAAAATACAGTTGTAGTCTCACTAATAACATAAATTAGTTATAAACTTCATACATACGGTAAAAGAAGTATCGTTAAGATACAAATAATCTTTAGTGAGAAAATATACATATAAGACTGTTTGATAGTTCATACAACGTGGCACCATAATCGTATTGTTTAAAAATGACTTGCCCTCGGCAATCATCTCAAGAACTCACAACTATTTAAGTGTACAACCAGGTCTGCATTTCGTGGCCTTTCACCCACGTAGCAATAGAGTCTCCCTTTCGTTTATGTGCACGACTTCGTGTTTTGCACCATGGAAAATGTGTCCCAACTTTCGGCCCCTATCTTTAAAGACTAAACATGGGACCTACCATAGACTAACATAACCATGTATGTATATATATCAAATCACTCAAGTATCAAATCAACAGACGAACAATTTTGCTAATTAATTAATATAACAGTTTATACCAAACGCATCAACTAGCAAACTAGAAAATAAGTAATGAAAAACAATCATCATCTCTTAAGTATACTCAAGATATCCATACTTGTATAAATATCATAATTATTACTTACGAAATCATGAAATACCAGAAAAATCCATATACTTAGTTCAAAAATACGTTCCGTATATATATACTAGGGTATTCCCGTGCCATCTAGCATGGTGAAATAAAAAAAATCTGATAATAAGATAAAAAAAAAAAAATTAACGTGTGACGAATTTAAATCGACAAAATCAATCAGTCTATTTTGAGCCCATTGTCTAGTGTAGTCTAACGTTGTAAACAACTGAAACGTAAGTTCAGTATATCTTCATGCTAAAAAAACTAAAAGTATACCGGATTGGACCGACTTGTTTTTAATTTTTTAAAAAATCTTTTAATCATAATCCAATCACGTAACGACAAAATCAATCGGTCTATTTTGAGCCCATTGTCAAGTCTAGTATAACATTGTGAACAACTGAAACGTAAATTCAATATATCTTCATGCTGAAAAAACTAAAAGTACACTGGATTGGTCCCACTTGTTTTTAATTTTTTTAAAGAGTTTTTTAATCATAATCCAACTACGTAACGCACGTCCTAAAAATGATAGATTGAGATGACCAATAATGTACGAACACTTAACGTATGACCTTAAATGTTACACAATAATTTTTCTTAATTTTTTTTTGTATAATTATATAGTCATGATGGATCTTGTTTAATTGATCTTGATTAGTAGATTTTACATATTAATTTTTTATTAAATTTTGAATTCTTTATTTTAACTTATGGAATTTTTAATGTAGACAAAATTTTTAGTAGTGAGAGTTTATTGTGTGTATATTATTGGTGTGAGTTTTTTAAATTTGATGTGACATGTTAATGCGTGTATAAAACTCATCCAATGATATAGAACTAATGCACACCATAACATGTGCATTTTTAACCATTAGATTCTTATATTTTTTGGATAACATTTTGGTCAAAGATGGTGTTTTATAATATAGATATATTCAGTATATATATAAAACTTACTTTTCCAAATATCCCATAGCTACACATGTGTTGTCTCTTCAACCAGGTTCACCCAGACTGTTAACTAGCGGCTCAATTTGGAATTCGTTTCCAAGTCCATAAATGGGGAAATCCTTAGTGTAATATCAAACCGGCCCCAAGCCGAACAATAGTCATAAGTTATAACACTTTAACTTCACAGAAAAAACCTTCCTCATGTGGTTTTCATTTTGTTTCAAGACCAAAGTGTAGTAAAGACTTGTCTAGCTTAGTTATGGACTGGCTAATATCAATACTTTCTTAACATCATAGCTTATCTATACAATGAAAATATTACAAATATAAGTATTTATAGTCAAATCATACTATTATTTCCTTGTATAACTTCATAGTATACATATCATAGTTTTGCATCCACTATCGTATACGTACATACATAAGGGCTGTGAACTATTCTTCATCAAAATTAACTTATAATTAGGGGGTTTTGTACAATAATTATATTGAAGTCATATGTAATGCAAATCAACCAAAGAATCTTAAGAAACCCCCCCAAACCCCCATGAACATGCAATTTGGGTAAAACCCCCAAGTTTAGTTTGATTTGAAGTATACAACATGTAATAGATTGAAAAAGAGTTTAGATACTAGTGTTTCCACCTTAATGAAACTTCATATTCGAAGATTGAGTGGTAGATCGAGCCGAATTTAGTGAATCTTGAGCTTTCTCCAAATTACCCCAAGCCCTAGCCATGGAGGAAGGTAAAGATGGTGAAGAAAATGATGAATAGTGTTGTGGGCAGTTGCTATGGTGTTGGTTTGATGTTGATTTTCTGTGGTGAAAATGTGTAGATAAAAGTCCCTCCAAATCTTTCTCAAAGGTGCTCTCACTATCTCTCTAGAAGGTTTTGGGTGTGTGGGTCGAAATATGGGTAAAAGAGGGGTTAAATACTGATTTAAAAAACGACTCAGATTTTCTTGTTGGACCGGTCATAAAAAATGACAGACCGGTCCTTCGTCGAAGACAACACTCTGCCACTACGTTACTGAACAATCAGATTTTTGCTAACCAACCTACTTCATAGGTTGTTTTGATCAACGAGGAGCATCAATTGGCTTTCGGTCAAAACAAAAAAGTTGTAGAATGACACAAGACCTAGACATACGTGCAAATAGGGACTTAATCAGATAAGAAATGAAGAAGTTTCCATATCTGGAAGTTAACTAAAATTAAGCAATCGCGTAAAGTGAAAACACGCGATTAACATCTTGATTTCAATTCGGACCATCCGAATTACAAAACGATTGTTTATGAAAACTTGATATACCTAATATGTCATTCTAGACATTTTGGATCAGGGTTCGAAACCAAAAGTTCATGCCCTAATGGAGATTAAGCCTTAATCGGGCTTAAGAAGAGAATTAGCTCGAAAATGGAACATGGGATATTACATTTTCGACCATTGAAATTTTTTATGATCATTTCAACCACTTATAGGTTGATGCAATAGAGATCATCAATTTAGCTCCTTCAAATGACCAAACTATATATATATATATTTATAAAGAGGGAATCCCTTTTTACAACCTAACTCTATACATACTTATATTATGTATACTAGATTTTTGTACATGCAATGTGTGTACTGTGTAAATGTAAGTGATATAAATAAAGGAAACAAATTTGAAAAAATAATAAGTGTGCCAGTGGTTTAGGTGCTTTGTAACCCTTACAAGTAGAAGGATTCAAATCACATTGCTTATGCAATAATAAATTTTTTTGTAAGATTAAAATCATGAAAGGAAAAAATTGGAAGAACAAAAACCTCATGGTGTGCTTCGATAACAAATGATTTGCCTTCCAGCTTTATATAATAGTATATATAAATTGAAAATCTAACTCGATGTGAACCACAACTTAATATTTTTGTACTTGCTTCAAATTGTATGATACAAATTTTTTTCTTCTTTTTTTAATATTATTTTAATGTCAACTTAGTTCTAATTAATACATGATTCGAATAAATTAGATTTGTAACACCCTCGCCTTAATCTACAGGACAACACTCGTAGCTAAGGCCTGGAGTGTCCCTAACCCATCTTAGATTGACTAAAATAGGAATATTCGTAAATTTACAAAGAAATTTAAATAGTAAATGTCATGTGTTATCCCACAAGATATAAGGTGATATTTCTGTGCAAAAACATACTTGCGTACATATAACTGTTATACAAAACTAAATAAGTAAATTCACTGATAATATACGACATTCCGGGCTAGCTGTGGCTTCCTGAGATAAAATATACACAACAAAAATGTATATGTATCAGAGCGTTCTATTTCGATCTCGAACCCGCCATCTTGTTAACATCACACATCCCCTGTGTACCTGTATTAGTTAAAAGAAAACGGGGTGAGCTTACAGCTCAGTAGGGGGGAATATAGGGGATAACGTGTTTGAAAAGCATAATCATCAATTTCTTAATAATTTAAACTTTAACCATCAATCCAAGTAAATATCATGATTTCACAAAACAATGCATGCTCATGCATATGCATGTTACATCCCTTCATGTCAACCATTACGTCGAATCACCAGAACAGAATATGGGCCACCTTTCCAAGAGAATAATGATAATGATGACACCGTCTCATCATCTCACTAAGAGAACTGCCGAAGCTGAGTCGAATCATACTCATAATAATAATATTAATGCCAGTGGGCCTGACCGCCCCCAAGAGAATGAGTAACAAGATCATAACAAGGGCTCGGCCGCCCCCATCGAGATCATAACATGGGATCACATATAACCAAAATATGGCCTCTCCGTCTGAGGTGAATACCAGTAGATAATTAACAATTGGACCACAGTCCGCAATATCACATCAACCGATCACTATCATACCAATTGTCTCAATAATTGTCCAGATCTCCGGACTATTCACCGTGGGCTCTAGACAGCCGATGACTAACTGGTGTCTTCCCGTTGTCTAGATTTTTAGACTATTCACCGTGAGCTCTCTAGACAGCCGATGATTAGAGGACCCCCCGGAGGTTTAGGGCTTTTCAACACAAGGGTACCAGGCCCAGCCTATTTTCCCCATCCCGGCAAGCACTAACCACATTATTCCCTATCACCCGACGGAAGGCCAAAAAGATACAGATAACCGTGGGCAACATCCCACCATATATAACATAATCGAGAATAAATCCACATACAAATAAAGAACTCCCGAAGATATATAATCACGTGTTCAAGAATCCCACTTGAGCATAAGAAGCCATCCACAACACGGATATAAGATACAATTCTTCCAAGAAGCATATAATACTCCATACGCCATGAGAGTACTCCAAACTTGTCCAGAATATCGCCAAGAATGCCGGGTTGACACAATAATTATGCATAGCGTGCAATTCATGCTCTAAATGTAAACTAGAAACAACCTATGCCAGATAAACTTCATTCATCATGTATCCATGTTCCTCGGCAAATACATAACCCATTTACAAATCCACTTGGATACAACCAAGCATGTATATCCAATTAAGGAACATCACTTACAAGTCCATATTGTACAGATATAAAGTTCAAGTGGCATATCTTGTCCCAACTAATGCATCATATGGAAAGTAGAAACTACATATGCCATATAAACCTCATCGAACCTCATACTTGTCCCTTGGTGTATACCAAAACCATTTACTAGTTCAATCATATCAACTAAACACATATACACCCGAGGGACATCCCATAGAGATCAAATACTACGCGAAAATCAAGTTTACTTGGCATATCTTGCTTCATAGCATGAAATCATAGCTCAATCATGCATGATTTATGAATATCAACTAACATGGTTTTCATAGTAAGCATACATGTATATATCATCTGAGTATAATCAATAACAAAGAAGTATGTGCTTCATATCAAACATATATGTATATAATCATTCATCTTTCGATAAATAAAATCATACTATCAAGTTTTGAAAAGATTTAACCCCTACCTCAAGTTTGTAGACCAAAAGAAGGAAGAAAGTTGTAAACCGAAGCCCCATTTGGTGAAATCCTTAAGCTCTCGCATCACCACGTCCTTAGAATAACAAAACCCCCTATTCAATGATGTATAGGCCCCAACTCGCGTAGCCAAAGCTCATGCTTGAGCTTTTCTAGAAGAAAACCAAGGTAGAAGATAATAAATAGTGAAGAAGAATGATGTTTGATTGATTTGAAGCTTTGATTCTTCGATCGGGGATGAAAAATGTGTAGAAATCTTTCTCTCCCTCTGTCTCTCTAGAGCCCTCTAGAACTCTCTAAAGGAGTGTGGAAATGTTTGGCATGAAGTTTGGATGAAAAATGACCAAAAATGGCTTAAAAATGTGCTTAAGTCGGTGGAAACAGTTAACTGGCAGACCGGTATGCCAAATACCGAATACGGGTCCGCGGAGCACAAATTTCTCAAAAATTTGGTGCCGGACCGGTATTCCAAAAACGCCATACCGGTCTGCGATTTAATTTTTGGCCCTGGAGCACTGTTTTTGTTTCGGCTATAACTTCTTTCTCGGAACTCCGATTGAGGTGATCTTTATGTCCACAGAAAGGTATTTCAAAGATCTAAAACTTTATGAGAGGAAGTTTTCCCAAATTATGAATATATTTTTTTCAGAAATTTACCGAAGACAGCGCTATGCCAAAGCGCTACCGAATGACCAGAATTTTACAATGGGCCTACTTTGCGCCCTGTTTTGACCCACGACGAGTGTGAATTGGAGTTCGTCAAAAACACGAAAGTTGTAGAATGGTACAAATACTACACACCAATGCGAATGGAATCTCAGTCGGATAAATAACGAAGAAATTATGATAGCTCAAAGATTGCTAGAATTAACGAATCGCAAAGGACTAAAACTTCCTATTTACCAACCGAAATTGATTCGGACCACCCGAATCATCAAATGATCACTCATATGAGTATAAATAAACTAATATAATTCAATTTAAAATAATTTAAAGTACGGGGTATTACAATCTCCCCCACTAATAAATTTTTTTTCGATAGTGTTCCTTCAAAAATCTCAAAACAATATCTAGTATCTAATGCCTATCAACCGATGTAAAACCAACGGAGTAAATTAATTTGAAACTTCAATCATAAGTAGAATTTCATCCCAAAATCTAAAGAACAGGATTGTACCTTCTATTACTTGGGGTTTAGGTCGTTCCACTCAATTCAAGGTATATACTCAACCCGAAGTTCTACCACCACTCTGAGAATACGAACTTCCACCTCCACGAGATCCACTCTGATACTGACCACGACCCTGACTGCTAGGGAAAGTTTGGCTTTCACCGCCCATGAGGCTTGAGCCTCGAGTTTGTGTTTGGCTGTAAGAAGGCTGTAATGACTGTGATTTTTTATTCAAATGTGGGCAATCCTTTCGCATATGCCCCGGTTGACCGCATTCAAAACAAATCCTTACCTTTGGTCCCCGATTTTCACTACTAAATCCCGAAGAATGACTCTTATAACTGCTTCTATCACGCGACTCATAATCACTCTTATGTTTTTTCCCATGATTTGACGATTCTTTTCCCTCAGTTCCCTTTTTTCTTTCTAAAAAACTACTAACATCAGCCCTCTCTTGTTCTACCTTCATTGCCGTCCTCAGGGCATCAATAATACTATCATAGTTCAAATGATACACCTTCTCTTTGATAGAAGGTTTTAATCCCTTTAGAAATAAACGTACTTTCTCCTCCGGGTCATTGTTTAAACTCTTCTCAAAACGAGTTAGACTCTTAAACTTTACTTCATACTCGGTTACCGACATGTTTCCTTGAATGAGGGAACGAAATTCGTCCCTTTTTATACTACGATGGACTGGTGAGAAATAATGCTCTAAAAACAACTAGATAAACTGCTCCCACGTGGCAGGAGCGTCATCCCTCCTCGACACATTCCTCCACCAGACACCCGCCTGGTCGATTAACTGATAAGTACCAAGTCTGAGTTTTAGATCATTCGATAGGTTCATGACATCGAAGGCTCTCTCTATTTGATCAAGCCATGACTCCGCCGCATCAGGACCAGACATCCCATTAAACGTTGGTGGGACTAGCTTCTTAAACTTCTCTAGGGCTACCATAGCCCTATTCTCTTGGACTCTACCCTGGGGTTGTTCACCATGCCCTAGCACGTTGGCCAACTCTCGGGCCATTTCACGAATTACATCGACTAACTTCCCAGAGGTGGAATTATCGTGGGTAGCATTTTGATCTAGTGAAGTTATCATTCTACAAGAAAATGAGAATATCGTCATAACAATACAGAATATACATTAACAAGAAATATAATTTATCGCAATACTCTACAAATTTCGTCCCACAACCCAAGTAATCGCAAAACCTACGCTTTGATACCAATTGTAACACCCTCGCCTTAATCTACAAGAAAACACCCGTAGCTAAGGCCTGGAGTGTCACTAACCCATCTTAGATTGACTAAAATGGATACATACGTAAATTTACAAAGAAATTAAAACAGTAAATGTTATGTGTCATCCCACAAGATATAAGGTGATATTTCTGTGGAAAAACATACATGCGTACATATAACTGTTATACAAAACCAAGTATGTAAGTTCACTAATAATATGCGACGTTCCGGGCTAGCCACGGCTTCCCGAGATAACATATACACAACAAAAATATATTTGTATTAGAGCCTTCTATTTCGATCCCGAATCCGCCGTCTTGTTAACATTACACATCCCCTATGTACCTGTATTAGTTAAAAGAAAACAGGGTGAGCTAACAGCTCAGTAGGGAGGAATATAGGGGATAACGTGTCTGAAAACCATAATCATCAATTTCTTAATAATTTATACTTCAACCATCAATCCAAGTAAATATCATGATTTCACAAAACAATGCATGCTCATGCATATGCATGTTATGTCCTTTTGTCTCAACCATTACGTCGAATCACCAGAACAGAATATGGGCCACCTTTCCAAGAGTTTAATGATAATGATGACACCATCTCATCATCTCACCAAGAGAACTGCCGAAGTTGAGCCGAATCATAGTCATAATAATAATATTAATGCCAGTGGGCCTAACCGTCCACAAGAAAATGAGTATCAAGATCATAACATGGGCTCGGTCGCCCCCATCGAGATCATAACATGGGATCACATATAACCAAAATATGGCGTCTCCGTCTCAGGTGAATACCAACAGATAATTAACAATTGGACCATAGTCCGCAATATCACATCAACCGATCACTATCATACTAATTGTCTCAACAATTGTCTAGATTTCCAAACTATTCACCGTGGGCTTCAGACAGCGGATGACTAACTAGTGTCTTGCCATTGTCTAGATTTTTGGACTATTAACCGTGGGCTTTAGATAGCCGACAACTAGAGGACCCCAGCTGAGGTTTAGGGCTTTTCAACCCAAGGGCACCAGGCCCTACCTATTTTCCTCATCCTGACAAACACTAACCACATCATTCCCTATCACCTGACGGAAGGCCAAACAGATATACAGATAATCGTGTGCAACATCCCACCATATATAACATAATCGAGAATATATCCACATACAAATAAAGAACTCCCGAAGATAGATAATCACGTGTTCAAGAATGCCACTTGAGCATAAGAAGCCATCCACAACACGGATATAAGATACAATTCTTCCAAGAAGCATATAATACTCCTTAGGCCATGAGAGTACTCCAAACTTGTCTAGAATATTGCTGAGAATGCTGGGTTGACACAATAATTATGCATAGCGTGCAATTCATGCTTTAAATGTAAACTAGAAACAACCTATGCCACTTAAACTTCATTTATCATGTATCCATGTTCCTCGGCGCATACATAACCCATTTACAAATCCACTTGGATACAACCAAGCATGTATATCCAATTAAGGAACATCACTTACAAGTCTATATTGCATAGATATCAAGTTCAAGTGGCATATCTTGTCCCAACTAATGCATCACGTGGAAAGTAGAAAATACATATGCCATATAAACCTCATCGAACCTCATACTTGTCCTTTGCTGCATACCAAAACCATTTACTAGTTCAATCATATCAACTAAACACATATACACCCAAGGGACATCCCGTAGAGATCAAATACTACATGAGAATCGAGTTTATTTGGCATATCTTGCTTCATATCATGGAATCATAGCTTAATCATGCATGATTTATGAATATCAACTAACATGGTTTTCATAGTAAGCATACATGTATATATCATCTGAGTATAATCAATAATAAAGCAGTATGTGCTTCATATCAAACATATATGTATATAATCATTCATATTTTGATAAATAAAATCATATTATCAAGTTTTGAAAAGATTTAGCCCCTACCTCAAGTTTGTAGACCAAAAGAAGGAAGAAAGTTGTAAACCGAAGCCCCGTTCGGTCAAATCCTTAAGCTCTCGCGTCACCACGTCCTTAGAATAACAAAACCCCATAATCAATGTTGTATAGGCCCCAACTCGCGTAGCCAGAGCTCATGCTTGAGCTTTTCCAAAAGAAAACCAAGATAGAAGATGATGAATAGTGAAGAAGAATGATGTTTGATTGATTTGAAGCTTTGATTCTTCGATCGGGGATGAGAAATGCGTAGAAATATTTCTCTCTCTCTCTCTAGAGCCCTCTAGAACTCTCTAGAGGAGTACGGAAATGTTTGGCATGAAGTTTGGATGAAAAATGACCAAAAATGGCTTAAAAACGTGCTTAAGTCAATGGAAATAGTTAACTGACGGACCAGTATGCCAAATACCGAATACCGGTCCGCGGAGCACAAATTTACCAAAAATTTGGTGC
Source organism: Lonicera japonica (assembly GCA_021464415.1). Lineage (NCBI taxonomy): Eukaryota > Viridiplantae > Streptophyta > Magnoliopsida > Dipsacales > Caprifoliaceae > Lonicera > Lonicera japonica. Next base: position 268,906 of record JAKCWG010000967.1, read on the forward strand.
CGGATGGGTTTTCCGAAAACGCCATACCGGTCCGCGATTTAATTTTGGGCCTAGAGCACTGTTTTTATTTCGGCCATAACTTTTCGCTCGGAACTCCGTTTGATGTGATCTTTATGTCCACGAAAAGATATTTCAAAGGTCTACAACTTTATAAGAGGAAGGTTTTCCAAATTTTGAATATATTTTTTCCATAAATTCACCAAAGACAGCACTCTGCCAAAGTGCTACATAATGAACAGAATTTTGCAATGGGCCTACTTTGCGCCCTGTTTTGACCCACGAGGAGTGTGAATTGGACTTTGGCCAAAACATGAAAGTTGTAGAATGGTACAAATATTACATACCATCACGAACATAATCTCAGTTAGATAAATAACGAAGAAATTACGATAGCTCAACGATTGCTAGAATTAACGAATCGCAAAGGACTAAAACTTCCTATTTACCAACCGAAATTGATTCGGACCACCCGAATCATCAAACGATCACTCACATGAGTATAAATAAGCTAATATAATTTAATTTAAAATAATTTAATGTATGGGGTATTACAAGATTACTGTTCAAATAAAGGAGAGATAGATAATAAGAGAATGATGAAGATCTTCGTATTCAAGTGTTATATGAAATACTGGGAGATGTCAACTCTATTTATATTTTGAGCTAACCTGTTTATTTATTTACAAAATTGATGTGGGACAAATTACACTATATAATATAAGATAATCTCCTCATTCATACCACAAGATTGATGTGGAGTTATTAAAAATTTACCCCCTTAAATTAAGTTTACCCCTTTTTGCACTTCAATCCATGTAGTTTAATTTGTATAACTCTCATCCTTAAAGTTTGAATCCGATTACACTTTAGTCCAACCCGTTAGACTTTTGAAATGAAACGGTGGCAAAAGTCTAACTGTTTACTGGGGTTTTAGACTAAAGTGAAATCGGATTCAAACTTTAAGGATGAGAGTTATGCAAATTAAACTTTATGGATTGAAGTGCAAAAACGGGTAAACTTCAAGGGGGTAAATTTTTAATGACTCATTGATGTGGGACAAATTATATTTTTAAATATTACATATGGACATTCACATATTTATTTTACAACAATAGTAATATGTTGAACTATTTTTCCTCTTCAACACAAATGATCAATGGGGTATAAACATACATATAGACATACACACACATAATATAAATTTCTCTCTGAATTAAAATTGATCACAAAAGTCAAAAAATAACAAAAAAAAATTCAAGGGAAAATGGGGGTAAAATTCCTTAATTATATGATCATATTCTTAGGAAAGGTCCGAGATGAGATATTTTTAATACAATAATGACCCCTTTTAATACCATAACTAATAACAAGGATAACATTATAATTAATTGCATGAGATTTGACATATTTATCCATATGAATATATATTATAACATATATATATAGTAGTCACAAATTATCTCCTACCATGACTTGTTTCGTAATTTGCTAATTACTTTTATATTTATCTTTAATACATTCATTGGTCAATAAAAAAATTATATACAACATTATGATTTTTTTATAAAAATAAAAAATTGTTTACAAAACTTTAATTGATGTCTACAACTTTCACTACAAACTTGAAATGAAATTTATAAGTTTCACTGTTAAAAATATTAAAAGTTCATCACTATATGTTTTTCAAAATTATTGCAGCAAAATTTATAAGTTGAATGGTGAAAATATGAATTATAATGGAAATTACAAGATACTTTCGAAAATACGAAAATATAGCAATCCACAAAAGTACTATGCACTCCAAAATCATATTTATTGATATTTTAGGAATTTTTTTAATCTTTTTGTCATTAAAGATGATTTTGGGGTGTTAGAATACTTTTTGTGTAATATTTTAATATCACTACCCTAAATGCTAATTATTGTAGTCAATTGTTTCCTCATTTGTATTTCAATATAATCCTATTGAAAATTTAAAAATTCAAAAGTATTCTAAAAAAGATTTGTACGTAGTATTCTAAGTATGTTTTTTATTTTTTATATATATATATATATATATATATTATTAAATAAGGGTGTAATAAATATAGCCTTATTGGATTTTAAATTTAAAAAATTGAAAATAATGCTAAATGGATGTTTTTGTCCATAACAATTTGGATTTGGTAAGAGATGAGCTTTGGTTGAAAATCACTGTATCATTTCCTTATGATTTAAATGCATACTAGAAAATGATCCAAAGTTCAATCATAAAAGAAAATTTTATTTTGGTGAATTGAATTAAACTCTCCTACAATTTTGGTAATATGATCAAATTAAAAAGATTCCTTAATAGGAATCACCAAACGATTATTTTGGCCCTTGTCGAAAACTATAATAAACTTTTGGTATTTGGTATTAAAGGCTAATTTTTTAATTTTTGTTATAAAAGAGAGCTGAAAAAATAATTACCATTGCTGGTACTAGTTGGATAGTGTTTTGAGTTTATAGAATGCCATAAATTCTGGGCATTTTGTATTACATGCTAGAAAAGGCATTTAACATTTCGAACACTTGTTGAAAGTGCCATAAATTCTCAGTATTTGTTATAAAATGACATAAATTCCAGAGATCTAGTATATAATTGTAGTACTTTTATCAATTATTTTGTATATAATTTTATTTTCACAACGGGTCTTGTTTTGTAGCTCTTCAAGGATAGACTTTAAATTTATAAATTTTATTAATATTCAATTTTTTGATTTTAAAATATATTGTTTTAAAAAAATGAGGAGAGAGAAAGATGACGTGGATGTGTAACATGAGTATGTATTATACACATTCATTTCACACGGTAGTGAGTTGGTAGAGTGGTTTACACAACTATTGGATCACTAAAAGTTTTCCAAATTGTGTAAATTTTAGTAATTGTTACCAAAATACTATATTTATGTTTTAAATGAGAAGAAACATTGACAGGAATTAGTTTTTACTAATTGTGTGTCAGGAGTTAGTAATTGTTCTGTTATGTTTTTATAAGATTGTGTAAAATTAAGTTTGAACTACATTTTTTTAGCAAATTACTATGTCGAAGTGTTTAATTGACAATGATATAGTGTTATTTCAATGAGTTGTAAATTAAACCCACTTATTGAGAAACACACACATGATAATCTTTTTAGATTATACGAAGTTAAGTTTGCAACCCCTGTTTTTTAAGATAACATGCATTGGGGTTTATTGGGCCTTGCTTTAAAGTTACAAGGGTAACGCATAAACATATATTTGTTAAAAAGTAAAACACACATCATCCTAAACGTAGTTCGCATTAATGGATTTCTATTTTTTCTGGTTTTTTGCAAAGTTAAGTTTACACAAAACACAATTTTGGTCTAATAATAATTAAAAAAATGGTCCTTATTTTAGAAAATATTATTCCCTAACTTTTTTCTCGAAAATAATTTGGCGGGATTCGAACCCTTCACCCACGCGAGATTAGCATGGCTCATTCTTAATCCCTTGCCTATTAACCGCTATGCCAAAATACTCATTTATTATATTACCTGTAAACCTTTTATTTTAACTTCTTATTTGCATATACATACTTGTATTATATATAGTAGATTTTTGCCCACACACGATGTGTGTACGGTGTAAATATAAGTGATATAAAGGTAAAAAAAATTAAAAAGTAATAAGTATATGTAACGCTCGAATCCCATACCCCGAGGTAGCGGGGTGTGGGATTTGGGGCGTTACAAAGTTGGTATCAGAGGTAAGGTTTAAGTTTTCGTTAGGACACAATATGGGTTAATATAGGATTGTGTTTCGTCTTCTTTTGTTTTCTATTTCTGCTCAATTATTATATTTCGATCCTCCGTAATCACATTATTGTTACAAAGTTTTCTTGATTTTTTTCGTGTAGAAAGTATGCCTCCAAAGGGTAACTGAGGGAGAGGAGGAAAATCTCCCGACAAAGCGAAGCCTACCTTTGCCGCCCAAGGTAGAGGTAGACCCAAACGATTTGTGAATAATACCCTCTCTCAAGTGCCACCACCAGTCGTTGCACCCTCAGTAGCAGCTGTATAACCACAAGGTCAGCCCGTTCAAGCCCCCGTGCAACAAAACTCACTCCTACAAGCTTTTGACCCAAATGCTTTTATGAACCAAATGGATAATATGGTGAGAGCGATGACAAGTCTTACAACTTTGTTTGCTTCAAACCCAAATGTAATTAACCCACAAGGGCCAAAACCACAATGCCCACATTGCAATCCTGCCGTGTAACCAAAACCAAGGGCTCCAACACACTAAAAATCAATCGGTAGTCCCTCAAAATGAACCCGTTTTCCAAGATGCTATTAGCGGAGCAAACCGGCGAGAGCTTACCCCCACTGAATACATTAAGATTTTCGAGCAAATGCACTCTCCAACTTTTGATGGGAAAACTGGGGTTGTAGATGCTGATAGTTAGTTGTGCCAAATCACCGAGCGCCTTGTTAATCCTGAAGTGCCCGATAGATACCGAGTGCAAGTTGCCACGAACTGACTTACCAACTGAGCCATTTTGTGGTGGAGACACACCAAAGAAACTCTTACTATTTGTACGTGGGAGCAATTTACCACCGCTTTTCTCCAAGAGTATGTATCGGAGGCCCATAAGAATGAAAAGATCTCTCAATTAGATCAACTAATTCAGGCACTGAAACTGTTAAAGACTACTGGATGAATTTTGAAGAATTAAGCATTTATGAAGAGACTTTCCATATCCATCCACAAGAGAAAATAAGGAGATTCTAGAATGGGTTATAGCCGATGTATCGTATCAATCTTAGGTCTCAAAAGTTTAATAGTTACAAGGAACTTGTTGAAGCTGCTTTAAGAATGGATGCTGAGTACCGTGAGACAGAACCTTTGAGGAGGGACAACAAAAGAAAAGCCAAAAGTTCAACCTTTATCCCCAAATCAAGCAAGAAAAATCGCAGGATTTCTCAAACTTTGAATACCCCCTTACGGATTACCGATGGAACCCCGAACCCAAGTTCAATTCTATGCTACTCTTGCGGTGAATTAGACCACAGACGGGCTGAATGTCCTAAAAATTCAAAGATGGTTGAACCGTATAGCCATGTATCTAACTAGGGTGGTGGTAATGATCAAGGTGGAGGTGGTGGCCAAGTTCGAGGTGGATTCGCTGGTCGTGGTGGTGGTAAAAATTTTCAAGGAAACTTCCGAGGACCCTCTCCAAGTTTCACTGTTTTAATTCCAATCCAACACCTTATCAAGCTTATCAAAATTTCAACGCCTCTAATGAACCATCTCAATCTCGCTCTTTTGCCCATGGAACCACCTAATCAGACCGTGTCTACTCAATTACACAATCTTCTAATCTGACTGAGTTGATTGCCATGGAAGGTAAACCTCATTATCTTTAACACCGAAGCGATGGTATTATTTGATACGGGTGCATCTCATTCGTTCATTTCAGCATCGTTCATTACTTGTTTGGGCTTGCCTATTTATGAGTTGGACTTTCCTTTATCTATCGATACCCCCACTAGTGACATGGTTATATTGAGCCGTAGTTGGTCCATTGTAATTTCTGTTGATCGTGAGCGTTTCATAGAGGATTCCTTTATCATTTTAGATATGGATTTGTATGATGTTATTTTGGGTATGAATTGGTTGTTGAAATACCGAATGGTCGTCGATTGTTATAATAGAAGGGTTATTGCTACTTTACCTTGGGGTGTTCGTGTTGCCTTTATGGGTAGAAATGTTGAATTCCACCCTTATTCATTTGCTACGCTATGGAACAACGAGATTATATTAGTTGCTAAGCTAGCCTCGTTAGTGTCGAAGCACCTAAGTTGTCACCGGGCCATGTACCCATCATATGTGATTTTCTCGATGTTTTTCCCGACGATTTACCGGGGTTACCCCCTCATTGTAAAATAGAATTTACCATTGAACTACAAACCAATACCTCACCTATCTCTTTTTCCCCTTACCAACTCGCGCCCGCCAAGCTCCAAGAGTTGAAAACCCAACTTGATGACCTTCTTGCCAAAGGTTTTATCCGTTATAGTGCCTCTCCATGGGGAGCACCAGTTCTTTTTGCTAAGAAAGCTGACGGTTTACTTCATCTATGTGTTGATTACCGCAAGCTTAACTAAGTCACCATTAAGAATAAATACCCTTTACCTCGCATTGATGATCTCTTTGACCAACTACGTGGTTCTTATCGCTTTTTTTAAAATTGATCTTCAATCGGGCTATCATCAATTAAGGGTTTGGGAAGAAGATATTCCCAAAACTGCATTCAACACCCCTTATGACCACTTCGAGTTTCTTATGATGCCTTTTGGTTTGACCAACGTACCTGCGACATTTATGGATCTTATGCACCGCGTCTTCCAACCTTATCTTGATTCCTTCGTCGTGGTGTTTATTGATGATATTCTTATTCATTCTCGTACCGATGAAGAACATGATCAACATCTTTGTATAGCCCTTCAACTTTTTCGAGAACATCGTCTTTATGCTAAATTTAGCAAGTGTGACTTTTAAAAAAATCAAATCAAATTCCTTGGCCATATGGTATGTCGTGGTAGTATATCCATTGACCCCGTTAAAATCCAGTCCATATCCTCTTGGCAACGTCCGAAGAATGTTACCGAAATCCAAAGTTTTCTTGGTCTCTCCGATTACTGTCGACGTTTTGTTCAAGACTTCTCTAAGATTGCTGCACCACTCACGAGGCTTACCCAAAAAGGTGTTCCTTACGATTGAACCTATAAGTGTGAAGAATCTTTTAACGAACTCAAGCGTCGACTAACGTCCGTGCCCATACTTGTTTTACCAGAACAAGGCCGTGGTTATGTGCTATGTTATGATGCTTCTCGTACTGGATTAGGTTGTGTTCTTATACAAGAGGGACACATTATTACCTATGGTTCGCGCCAGTTGAAGACCCACGACCCTGAACTCGCTTCTGTAGTTTTTACTTTGAAGTTACGACGACAGTACCTATACGGAGAGCGATTTAAAGTTTATACGGATCATAAGAGCTTGAAGTACATCTTCACCCAACGTGACCTCAATCTCCGACAACGTCAATGGATGGAGTTTCATGAGCATTATGACTTCACTCTACAATATCACCCAAGGAAGGCAAATGTTGTTGCCTATGCGCTTAGCCGAAAGAACCAAGGGTCCTTATCGTCTCTACGGTGTAGGGAGTGGAAGCTTTGTCAAGCGTTGCAAGACTTCAATCTGGTTGTTGATCATCGAGAAAATGTTGCTTTTCTTGCCAACATCATTATTTCAACATATGTTTAGAACTTTTATGTTTATCATACAAATACCTAATGCAACAAACAAAATAAAAAGTAATTTTTTTGGTAGAAATTCTTAAAAAATAATTGAATTATGAATAATTTGTAACCTCATGTATGCGGCTACACATGTGATATCAACAGGGTCCATTGCACAAAATTCCAACAAATCCTTTTTAAAAACATAATATTCGCTATTATTTTCTCCAAACATTTCTTTTTGCATCGGAATGCTAATCCCATCAATATTAAGGGTGGTTAAAGTTTTGGTGAAGACGTCAACTATAGCATTGACATATGATGTCAAGTAGAACACTGTTTCTTCAACAAAAATATAATTTCTTTAATTTAATAATTTACATTACTTGGGTGTTTGAGTGTCACAACGGAACCAAAAGGTCAAAAAGAATAAGATATGGAATGGAAGATTATTTATTTCTAAAGATCCAAGCCAAAAAGTGAAAACCCCGAAACTATTTGTAGCCCCTGTAGCTCCAAATACAATGCTATATCCCCTCAATAGCTAAGTACCACATCAAACTATGTTGAACGTCCTTTCATTTTTCTCTCTCTTCCCAAACTTTGATGTGTATTTTCCAAACATGAAATCTTTCATTACTCCTTCGAGAAAAGGCAATAAAAGAATATCGAAGTTATTTCTATCAAGGAAGGCTGATGAATCGTAGAGTCATATCTAACTTGCAATGAATCAATTCATGGGTTGATTATCCCCACTAGAAAGAATGTGTTGTATATATTTTTAAAACAGTATGGCATAACTATAAAAGGTGTTACTAAAGGCATGCTTCAAAGTAAAGGCCATAACTAACCGATATGACCATTACTCAGTTTTTTATAGAGTAAAAAAATGATTTAAGGTAGCATTGTCCATGGAAAGGGAGAGAGCTTCAACACAAACGCAAGACGAAGGTACAACTGGACATGAACATGTAGCAATACGTTGAATCTGAGAAAAACCAAGATATGGACATAAGAAACCGGTACCGATGTTGACTGAAAAATCAGCCTACCGATACGGTAGCCAATGCTGCAAAATTGGCCTAATGAACCAAAACTCTAACCAAAAGAACACTTAGAGTGATAGTCCGACTTTAACTTTGATAAATATATATGTTAAAGAAAATACTAATTTTAATTTACCCGACTATAAAGAATACCTTTATTTTGTATTGTGATAAGTGAAAATATATATTTTTACAAAAAATAACTAAAACTATTAATTTGAGATATTCAAGAAAAATAAAGAATGAAACTATTAATTTAATAAGGAGAAACTAACTAGTTTGATATGTACCAGCTATTCCCAAGGACACAAAATTGCAATTCTCCTCAGACCTAACATTTTTTAGCTTTACTATATTCATCATTTAAATTGAGACCATCAATTGAGACAACACCAAAACAGAAATATATAAACTGCCAACATTAACCAAAGCTTAGTAGATTTTACGAAAAGTACACAAAGTTAGCAAAGGAACAAAAAGTTCATTATTACCATAAATTCTTAATTATTAATGGAAACCCCTTGTTTTTTTTCATACATCGGCATCGTTAATGGTTGGTGGGTTGGTTTCCACTAATAGGAACACAAAGCAATTCAATTATAATTCATACACATATATTCACACAAGCATATGCATATATGTATCTTTATTTATTCTTTTAGTCAAATACAAATACAATTTTGTGCATATACGAAATAAACCAAATCTTTTAATAGGAAACTAACAATTTCAAGAGGCGTTGATTGAGAAATATACGTTTTGTAATGTATATTGTGAAGCAAAATTTCATGCAATCTATACACAGTTCGTGGCAACAAGCAGGTAGCTTCTAGGGCAGCAAGCACAAGGGAGGAAAGAGATGGTTTTACGATATATGTTAGGGTTTTTAATCTTTTGTTTAGGATTTGAAAAAGAAATGCGGCATTTGAAATTTGAGAAAAGAGGTATACCCGCTTGAAACAAGTCGTAAGATAATAGGATAAAAACAAATTTTCTTTATCTTTTTTAGAAAAAAAAATATAAATAAAAAAAATTGATAGTAAATAAATTCTAAAAAAAAATTAAAAAAAATAAGGACATATATGGCGCTTGTTGTATTGACCATCATATTTATTTTCAATTGTATTTATGTCACTTAATAGCGATCACAACTAGTGATTTTTTATGTCAGTTTTTAAAAACCGACATAATAGCTAAAATTTCTAAATAAGCGATATAGATGTGACACTCTTAAACTTTTTGTGTCACTTATCATCCGATTGACATATTTAAGATTTTAAAAGTGACATATTTGACCTTATTTCTTGTAGTGATAATTGATTATTGATGACTCTTGTCAATTTAAGCATGTCATGTGTAAGCATGGGAAATGACATCTTGCACTTCTACTTTCACTTATTTATTTATTTATTTTGCAGTTTTATTATATTTGAGAAAAATGTAATGAATTATATGTTGTGGATTGCACAGTAGGAGATAAGGTCTTATGTTGCATTTTACCTATATTTGGGGTAAGTTTTTACGGATAAATATTCTTCAATCTTTTTTTTTTTTTTTCAAATTAAGTTCCAAAATTTTACTCATCTTCCATTTTAATTTAAGAGTCCATTATATTTTTTCAGACATTTTAAATTAAAAATCTTAATTTTTGAGGATAATATCAATTAACGTTTTAAAATAACTAAGTTGCATTTTCTGCCATTAATTTCATAAAAAATAATATTTTTATTTTTTAAATATAAATTCAAGTTATAGGAAATGTTTTTTTTGGAAAATGTTAACCTCTCCATGCTACTATAGTCAGATTCTCAAAAAGAATACGTAAACCTTCTATTAAACGAAAAGTAAAAACTTTAATAAATGGATGGTATTATTTGTCGTACGGTAGGCATATATATATATATATATACACATATGAGTTTGTTTGGCAAGTAGAATATTTAAGGAATCTTAAAAATTAATTAAAAAAAAATAGAACCAGTCACCTTAACTTGCTATAACAGGTTAAATGTGTTGCCACCTCACCAATGGGTATTAATTATTATCAGTACCCATCGATAGGTAGAGAGAAATAATGACACCCATTGAAAACTCATCCTAACATATATATATATACATACTGTAGACACAAATTTTTCCTACCATGACTTGTTTCCTAATTTGCTAATTACATTTATATTTATCTTTAATAGATTCATTGGGCAACACCAAATTTCTCTACAACATTATGATTTTTTTTTTAAAAATATATATATTTGGTTACAATACTTTAATTGATATTTACAACTTTCACTACAAACTTGAAATGAAATTTAGAAGTTTCACAATAAAATTTAAAGTTAAACTTACAAATTCTAGTGTAGCTTTGCACGAATTTTTATTTTTTTTGTATAAAATTTACAAACTTCAATACAAAAAAAAGGAAGAACAAAAATTATGTCAAAATTTTAAAAGTTCACTATAAGTTATTCAAAATTATATATTGCAGTGAAATTTACGGGTTGAATGGTGAAAATTTGAATTATAATGGCAATTATGAGTTTACTTGCGAAAATGTGAATATATGACACTCCAAAATCATATTTACTGATATTTTATACAGATCTATTGGGACAATTTTTTGTCATTAAAGATGACGTTGGAGTGCTAGTAATTTTTTTGTGTAGTATTTTAATATCATTACCCTATATGGAATATATTGTAGTCAATTGTTTCCTAATTTGTATTTCAATATATTTCTATTGTAAATTAAAAAATTCAAAACTATTCTAAAGAAGATTTGGAGGCAGTATTATAAGTACTTGACTAAAATTTGAAAATGTAAATATACAGAGAGAGGTTGAAAACACAAGCAAGACAAATTGCCTGTTCGTTACAACAATTTTTTGAAATTTTATCATCTTGCTAATATATTGAACCCATACAAATATTATTGCCGGAGAACAACTTGCGAGCGAGAAATATGTTTAATTGGCATGTAAATTATAAGACTGTGATATAGCTAGCTAGGCTGTTTTTCACTAGTTAATTTTGATATAGACCAACTTTCTTAAATTCGATCATTTAATTTGAAATATCGTCTCGGCAGTACGTTGAATCGTGACTCCTCCCCCTCCCAATCCTTGCAACAACCAACAATAACACCAGACTGTGCTACAAGACTAGTGGCTCTAATTTATCATCTCTCGATTATGCATTCTAATAAATTAATTAAATTGGGTGATGAGCAGAAAAAAAGGAAGAGGTTAATTATATATAAAAGGAAAACTTTGGTTTGCATTACACTTCCAACAATATTGTATGAAGGCCTTTCAATCTTAATTCTAGCTCTATAGGCACACTGAAAAGAAAAGGCATGCAGATCGCGAAGAATATACAACAAAAGCAACTTTAACATTACCCTCCATGTATAGAAAGTTAGCAATGCATCTAATTCCTTGAGATAAGATTCAAAGTACACATTTTTACTTTTTGCATGGGCATGTGCAATAAAAGAAAGGAAAAAAAAATGTGGGTACGTGGTCACTATTAGGAAGCCCCCTTGCCTTGCCCCCTATATAAACCACATTGTGAAGGCAAAAGAAAAATCATCCACATCTATATATCAAAAGTAGTATTACTACTATAAACATATATAGATATGGAATTTCGTCGAGGGTTTATGTTTATGATGATTTTTATTGTTTTTGTATCTACTGGTTATTGTGATGATACTGATGTTGTTTGTGATTGCACTACGGAAATCACTCGTGACTCATTCCCACCAGGCTTTCTCTTCGGAGCCTCAACCTCTTCCTATCAAGTATATCAACATTGCATGCATATATCTCTTAATCATTAATTAGTCTTTCTATTCCTATTGCAGTATGTATATATGTAACTAGTTAGAGACGTAGGCAGGATTTAATGAGAGTGGCGGCGATAAAACTACAGACGATAAAAATTTATGAACACAACAAAAACATACACTTAATATTTGGTTCATATTATTGTCGATCATGAGTAAATTACATTGTCAGTGACAATTTTTCATATTCTGAACGTATTTTATTTAAATATAAGACTTTTTTTTTTTAATTAGTACCTATATGAAAGGATAATTTTAATACTTTGATTTTAACAAGAACACTTAAATACTTAATATTAACAGGGTGGAGATTTTAGCTCCCCCAATATCTCTTGCAAACAGTTCCGCTTTTTATTTGGTTCTTTACAATCTACTAAGGTATATGTTACTCGGTTGTGAAGAATATAGTATAAAATTGATAATCCCTTACTCAATTGTCAAGGACCGAGTATATAGGGGCTTGTATCGGCCCTCAAGAACCGAGTAGCTAATACCTTTCTCGGTTGCAAATGATCGAATGAAAGTGAGAGTGTTACTAAGGGTTCTTCAGTTGCCAATATCCATTCATATTAATATATCCATTGACAAAGCTGTTTGTACTTATTAGATCTGACAAGTACGTCTAGAGTGATTGAAAATTTTGAACTACATACGATTTGAATTTAAAAAAAAGTTGGATTTTCATTTTTTTAAATTCAAATACAAGATTGTACGCAAAAAATATACATATGTATATATATTAATTACATCACAAGTAAACATGTTGGATTTTCTACTCATGATTATCTATTTTTGGTTTCTTTAATTATTTTAGATTGAAGGTGGTATTGATAGTAGAGGGCCGAATATCTGGGATCACTACACTCACAACTATCCAGGTGTTTCTTTATCCTCATTCTCTTGTTTTATATATAGATGCAGATACGCACGAACGTATTCTATTAGTGAAAAACTAAATTTCATTATAATATAAATAAATAAATATTTGCAGGTAGGATAGCTGACCTTAGTAATGCAGATGTGGCTGCTGATTCTTACCATCTGTACAAGGTCCAATTCTTCTTATCAAACTCAACCTCTTTTGATTGTTGGAAACGAAACTATAAATTAGAAAATTTTATCCCGAATTAGGCAATGAAAAATTGGTGGCTCTACAATAAACTAAGTCGTTTTCTTTAAGACGTTCGTGGCTCTACAAAAATCCGTGCTTGTAGTTCTGAATCGTCACGCCCTCCTCAGAATAAAAGCAAACCCAAATATTTTTTCTCTGTTTCAACTCAGAATCAAGACCAAAAATATATAAGAATTTTCTTTGTTTCAAACGTTGCAATCTTCTAGAAGCGGGTTGTGGGACTTATCACTTCTACGGATCAGAGAAAACTTAATCAAGTCTGTTAGGATTAAATTCAAAATTAATTTTAGTTTATTTAATAAATAAAATAAAATTTCATATACATTTTTTCGATGTGGGACAAAGGAAAATAAGGAAAAATAAGTTGATTTCATTTCTCAAAATACAACTTCTTTTTCTTTTTTTGATAAAATCGTTACAAGGTTCAAAATACAAACTTAGCCCTGTTTGGTAGCTCTCTTTTTATTTTTTTTTCTACAAATTTTTAAAAACTCAACTCACAAACATCTCTACTTTTTACACTTCCCAAAAAAATTTAATTACTTTACTTTCTCTCTCTAAAAAAATTTTTAAAACGCCATAACTTTAAATCCAAAAATTCAAAAATAATAAAAAATATATATTTGAAACCTACTCATCGAGATCTATAAAATAAGATCCATTGTGACTATTTTTTGAAATTTTTTATGCATTTTTTTCTTTGTTTGAAAAAAAATCAAACAAAACCAAATTCACTTTTCAAAAAACCAACTCTAACTCAAAACATTCAACCAAACACCACATTTTTAAAAACTTATCTAGAAAAAAAAAAAGAGAGCTACCAAACAAGCCCTTAGTTTCTACACTTTTGTTATCTTCAATCCTGATTTAATTAAAATCAATGATACGAACCGTCCACATCAGATTCTGTCATTGTGGTACGTAGTCATCGAAACCCCACTTGCCCACGTGGTGGAGAGAGAGAGATCGAGAGAGAGAGAGAGAGAGAGAGAGAATTAATTAATGCAACGATTGGCTGACTGGAGTTTAATTAAATCATGATTAAACTGTGTACTTACACTCTTGCATATGCGAAACTCACAATGTTGGATGCAGAAGATCTGAAATTCTACATTACATTACATGAATGGAATTTGATTATATTTTAATTATTTTATTTGTTGCAGGAAGACATAGCAATTGCTAAAAGTTTGAACCTCGATGTTTATAGAATCTCACTTTCGTGGTCCAGGATTTTACCTTGTAAGCAATACATGTATATTTTGGCTCTATTTGATAACATGGAAGAGAAAAACAACTAATTTTGGTTAAAAGATGGGAAATCATTTGAGCAATGAGGTCTATCAAAATTAGTTATTTTTCATTTTATTTTCCATGTTGCTTTCGAATGGAGCGTTCAAACCTTGTCAATTCAAATGGAAAAACTTAAAAAATGTAAAGAATTAAAAATTAAGTAAAAGATGTTTATTATTTCGTCGACTCAATTCATTTTTTTGTACTAATTTTTAATTATATATTGCATTTTTCAGATGGAACGCTAAATGGTTCTCAGATAAACCAAGAAGGCATCGATTATTATAATAGACTCATCAATGAGACTATAGAGCAAGGTTTTGATTCAAAGAAACTTATACACATGTACTAATTCAAACACAAATTTCATTTTTTTTAACTCAAATTGTGTGTTTGTTATAACGACGCAGGTTTAGAGCTCTACGTGACTCTTTTCCACTTTGATCTTCCTCAAGCCCTAGAAGAAGCATACGGTGGTTTTCTGAATAAGGATATTGTGTAAGTTACTTGATTTCTATTGTTTTGAATTAGCATTGATTATGAGATATCGTTTTTTTCTATATATAATATGATCATATTATCACATTTTATATAAGATTCTCAACCTTTTAAGTTTATTTCATAAAACAAAGATGAAAGTTAGTTGATTTACTCAACAGGAAAGACTTTGAATACTACGCGGATGTTTGTTTCAAATATTTCGGTGATCGGGTAAAGAACTGGTTTACATTGAATGAGCCATGGAGCTATGCTTATCTTGGATATGGAACTGGAAACCTCGCACCAGGTCGATGCTCTAGATGGCAAAGGACAGGTTGTATTGATGGCGATTCAGGCACAGAACCATATTGGGTCGCACACAACTTGCTTCTGGCACATGCTGCCGCAGTCAACCTTTATAGAAACGAGTATCAGGTTCGGCTTGAATTACCTAAAACACTGTTGCAAATAGTTGGAACCATTCATTATATATTTATCTATGTACATATAGTCTTTTGAGTAACAACCTTTTGTATCGAATGTCAAACATGTACAGAAAAGTCAAGAAGGAAGGATCGGGATTACCATCTGTTCAAAATATTTTGTGCCTTACGATGATACAAGTAAATGATGACCATGAAGCAAAACAACGAGCCCTTGATTTCGAACTTGGATGGTAAGTATTGGTTTTTGAAATTGTAATGTAGATATGTTGTATTTCATCTTTTCCCTATAAATTATATTGTTTATTGTTTCCAAATTAGCTTATGGCATGTTTAAATAATTCTTCCATACTTATTTCAGGTTCTTACACCCCAATTACATACGGTGACTATCCACTGAGCATGAGATATCTTGTTGGATGGCGGCTACCTGATTTCACAGCGGATGACACCGCATTGCTCAGACGTTCCTATGATATTCTAGGGCTAAATACTATACAACCGGCTATGCTCTCAACAACCCACCCTTTTGGCACACCTCCAAGTTATAATACAGATTCCCAAGTCAATGAAAACATGTAAGTTCAACATAAATGTTTTCTTTCATGCCTCTATAGAACCGTTGAATAATTATTATAATTATTTTTGTTTTTTTCTATTTTCTTGTTTCAGATGAACGCGATGGTGTCTATATTGGTCAAGGGGTGTGGATGTCTAATTCAAGTCAAACATTTTTTTTTTATTTTCACTGTTTCATTCATGAGCTTATGTTGTTGTTGGATTTTTTTATTTTATTTTTTAGATTTAAAATTACCCATTTCCTAAAAATTAGCAAGTTATCCAATCTGACAAGTCAAAATGCTAGTTAATCTTTGGATTAAAAAAGACCTATTTGGGCCCCAAATTGGCTCCGTTGCGGAGTGCACACTCCAAACATTTTTTTTTTGTGTCAATTTACAACCCAAATTAAAGTTAATGTTGAGTTATTTCTATTTTACCTCAATGAAGTTTGACCACTTTTTCACTTTTATCCATCAAGTTCATTTTGTGTCACGACCATCCATAAAGATGATCCCGTTTTCACTTTAGTCTAAATGCAACATGCCATTTGTTTCTTGGACGGAAAAAGCTACGTGCATGCAGTAAATGTGGCTTGAAGATCAAAGTGACATGTGGCATTTTCCGTCAAAAAAACTAACGTCGGGGTTGAGTTTTGTACTGAAGTGAAAACAGGGGCAAACTTTAAGGAATGACATGATGTAAAATGAATTTCAAGGAAAAAGTGCACAATACTCAAAATTTAGTGTTCTCAATGTTTTTCGTCCATAAACTGTGAATAATTTAATATAACCTTCTCATGAACTAAATTAAGGAGGGTAAAAACAATAAACCTCCATTGTACGTCACATTTGGCGCCATTTATATGCATAAATATACGACTGTGTTTGTATGGCCACCAAACCTTAGCAACTAATTTTCGTTGCCAAAACAAAGGAATATATTTTCAGCAACGAAAAATCATCGCCAAAGGCATAAAGGACAATCCACACTAGATCTCTATATATGTTTATATATGTGGTATTGTCTATACAATACCACCAATTTACTTTTGAACGTTGATTGTCTTAATTGCTCATGTATAAAGTTTTAACTATACATACTTTTGCAGGAAGGTTGGATATATATCTATCCTAAAGGGATCGAGGACTGTTGGAATATATAAGAAAAATTACACTGATGCACCCATAATCATTACAGAGAATGGTATGATTGAAATATACATATATATATGACTGATGTATGATTTGTTTTACAGTAACATTTTTGCATTGAATAATGTCTTGTGGTGGTTCAGGACTTTGTTCAACTAGAAATGACAGTGACCCACTCGGTGAACTCAATGACACCCTAAGACAGAAATACATCCATGATCATCTTTGTTGTATTCACCAGGCAATTAAGTACGTACAACAAAACATATTCTCACCCTCTACATTCATTTGATTCACCAAATGTGATAATCTTTTACTTTATTTTCAATTTTGCAGCACCGATGGAGCAAATGTTATCGGGTACATCACGTGGTCATTGATTGATAACTACGAATGGATGTCGGGCTACACACAACTTTATGGACTCTATTACGTAGATTTCCAATCGCCCAATTTGACAAGGATCCCAAAAGCCTCGGGAAACTGGTATCAGAGTATTCTTGAAAAACCATCTCGAAATACTCTTTACCAGCTATATCCGACCAATAGAATTGAATTGTTGGTTTTACGCAGCAAAATCATCGACATAGTGGATGTCATGTCTAGTAGTGAACCACCCTACAACTAGATATGGTGGCTAAATAATCCACATGTATTAGCTCCTTCCAATGTATAACGGAGATTAGGCCATTAGTTATGTCAATCTCCTTCTTTCGATATAATAATGTTAAATCGTCAACCATTTTATGCATGTGTTTTATTTTTTGTTTCTCAAATCTTAATTTTTCTCTGCTTCAAACACTTCAAATGAAAATTTTAAAGTATACTCCACGCCCTAGCTACTTTTTCCGTTGTAGTAAGAATCTGGTTTCATCATGGATGCATACAAGTCCCACCCATCAAATGGATCAAATCTTAGATGAAATGAATCAAGTGGACAGAGTGGGTTGATGGCTACTAAACTAATAGTCAAGTTCATTGTACGACTAAAATTTAATCTGTTTCAATTTACCCATTAAACTTTAATCTGAGGGTAATTTACAAATTACTTATTTGTAGGAAACAATTTCACCACTAAAACTTAAAAAAATCCCTACTAAAACTTTTTGTGGGGAACTTTATTTTGCCACAACGTCGCGGCAAAAAACGTGCCACAAAAGGTATTTGTGGCGAACAAAATAATTTTCCCACTAATGTAAACCTTTTGTGGGGAAATAATTTTGCTGCCAAATATCAGTTTATAGTGGGAATTTTTTCTCCCCCACTAATTTAGACCATTTTCCCACAAAAGACAGCTATTTCGCCACTAAAGAGGCAAGTTTTTGCGGGAAAAATAGCTTTGCCACCAAAGAGATATCTTTAGTGGGGATTTTTTTTCCCACTGTTGATAAATTTGATTACCACAACAAAAAAATTGATTTTGTGGGAAACAATAAATCGCGCACGAAGGCACTTTGTCGGCGAATTGTTTCCCTATTGATAATAATTTTGATTGTGACGATTAGAAATTTTTGTGGGAAAAAATTTAAACGCCACAAAATAATTTTTTTTCCAGAGAATTGTTTCCCTGCTAAAAATAAATTTTATTATGAAGTTAGAAGTTTTTGTGGGAAAAAATTAAATTGCCACAAAATAATTTTCTATAAACAAAGTTCTCCCACTAATGATCATCGACTGCCAAAACTACATTTTTTTGTGGGAAAAATAATGGAAATTGCCATAAAAGATTTCAAGAACAATGAAACTTTTTGTTGCAAAACAATTAGATCCCCACAAATTATTATCTTTAGTGGGGAATCTCTCTAATAAGAATTTTCTTGTAAAAGTTCACTATATTTAAGATTCTCCTAACAACTGCCAAAAAGATCAATTACAAAAATGTTCAATTAGCATTCGATAATAAAAAAACTAGTAACAATTCATAGTTTAGCAAGAAAAGTTTCAATATCATCCATTAAAGTAACAAATCCAAAATCAAATACAATATAATGTAACAATTAACAAAAAATACAAATTGATCATTAAAAAAAACCAAGAAAACTTGCTAGTATATCCATTAATGTCTACGTAATAACTAGCAAAAAACCAAAGATGAAATCTTAAACTATTTTTTACTTGCTTCAATTGTCTTTAATCTGAGTTAGTCTTCATTTTTCTCTTGCTATGCTTCGTCTTTGATTCCAAGTCCTGACCTGCATTTGGAACCACTTATAAATAATTACATATAATCTACTTGGACTAGAAATATGTATATTACATTCTTTTTCTTTGTTATATTTCGAAAAGAAAGAGAGCAAGTGAAATTATAAATTTGAAAGAAAGAGATGTTATTCAAACAATAACATTAGTAGCTATACTCAAACTATGCCCCACTAGGCGATTTTCCAAAGTTAAAAACTTGTAGCTCCTCTCCTCTTTGTTTCTTCTTTGCTAACCTAGTCCTTGGGTTGGTCCCCTTCCTCATTTTTCAGCCGATCAACCTATTAAAATGGAAGAACATCACATTTAAATAACACGGGTATGTCATTGCAAGCACGTAATATAGTCGTCAATTAAAATCGTACCTTCACTACTAATCACACGTCACGTGTTAGGGGTAGAACCAATAATGCTGCTTGCTTCATTAGATTGTGCATTTGGAGGACTAGACGAGTTTGACCTACTTTGCGAAGCAAGTGTCCTAGGACCACGTGCCCTACCTAAGTTAGGCATATCTAAACAAAGAAAATATAGTAATTATCAACAACGCCCTTTGCAATCTGCAATGCAGAGTTGCAGTTTCATTTGTATTTATACCTTTGGTTTTTGAAAGTTAATTAATTGATAGCTTAACTGATCTAAACTATCGGAATTTGGGGGTGTCTGAATTTATTATAACAGGACTTGAATGTGATTACATTTCTGTTGATCTGCCCAAAGGAGAGCAGTTCACTCCCGGGTCGCTTATAAAAGGTGTTCTTCCAGTGATAAGAACTCAGCATTAGGCTATGTTCAGTAGGCTATAATAAGATCATGAAAACAGGGCAAAACAACCACAAATACATTAGAAGGAGCTAATAACCGAGATGCAATTCCAGCTTCAAAAAGAAGAGCAGGACTTGGAGCAAAAAATTTCAGACATTGCTTTAGTGCAGGTTGTTTTTTTTTTTTTGGAAAGAATTGAAAGTTTTATTTTGTGTCTTCAACTCTTAGTTTAATAAAATTAACCTTTGACAGTTATTTTCGGTTGTGTTTTGAACAATTTCAGCTAAAGAAGATCAAAGAAAAAATCGTTGGTTTCGAGGAGTTCGAGTTACAAATGGAGAGAATGTGGCAACAGCTAGAGCAAAGGAAGAATATGTTGTTTGAAATATATCTTTCTGGAGTTGTTGATATTCTTTCTCCAGGCATTGGTCAAGCTTCTCAGAAGTATTTAAATTTGTCATTTGATCCTCTAGGTTGTATAAGTAAGGGCGCTGCCCTTTTTGAAACGAGCTAGCTGCATGGATGTTTAGATATTTTTGCAATGAGTTTTTTATATATAAATGAAGACTCTAGAATATAATTTACATATTATACTTAACGAATTTTTTAAGTACAATTTGGAGAGTTAGCCTGCAATTCACTACAATTTGGGGATAGATGTACTTGTGTTAGACAGTTAGAACCAAATGGTCAAGAAAACAATATTGATCATGAAGTTGATGGCTACTTTTCCATTAATTGAAGGACAAATCAGTCAACAAAAAGACAGTGACTAAAGTATTTTTCACTAAAATGGAATAAGTGAGTGAGGGGTGTTTTAGATATATAAAATGGAGCTTTCAACTTTAATGTAAATCGTTGTTTTTTTCTTTAATATCTATTCCATGTATATATAAACCAGAAACTTATTTAGTGATCATACTAATTAATATGGGAGTTACACATTGAGCTACTCAACATTTACTAATTTAAATAGTAAGGATGTTAAGAAAATCAAATTTTTTATCTTGAAAAAATTAGCAAACTGTTTTTAACTCTCTAATTAGCAAATTGTTTTGTCTCTTGTTTAAAAAGAAGAGAAAATAAAGAGAAAAATGAATATAGAACTATAAAATTTCACCTTTGGAGTCCTGAACCCCTTTGTTCCAACACACGGACCTTCTCTATTGTGCTTTCTTTCACCTACCAACGAGTGGAACATGATCAGTATTAATATGAAATGTAGTCCAATTGCTCCAATTAACAAACTGTTTTTTCTCTTGTTTATAAAGGAGAGAAAATAAAGAGAAAAATGAACAAAGAACTATAAAATTTCACCTTTGGAGCTTTGAACCCCTTTGTTCCAACACACAGACCTTGTCTCTTGTGCTTTCCTTCACCTACCAAGAAGTGGAAAATGATCAATACTAATATGAAATGTAGTCCAATTGCTCCAATTAGCAAACTATTTTGTCTCTTACTTATAAAGAAGAGAAAAATGAACAGAGCACTATAAGATTTCACCTTTGGAGCCTTAAACCCCTTTGTTCCAACACACAAACCTTCTCTCTTGTGCTTTCCTTCACCTACCATATCTTACTTTCACAAGGGAGGGAGGCTTTCAAGAATAGTTCATTTATGTCATCACTAACTATAAGATTATTGGTATTATGCTGTCTTGCTTAATTATCGACTTTAGTTTATTTATGTCATCACTAACCATAAATTAGTTTGGCACTATTTTTTTTTTGTGTTATGACCCACACACATCTACACAACAATGTTGTGGAATATGTACGTGTTCAATATACTTGAATAATAACTTTGGCTAATCCGAATATGATATAATATCATAGAATCAATTTCATGTCATTCTAAAAAGAAAAATGATACTTTTATCAATTTTATAAATCAAATAAATTTATCGAGTACATTAATGAATTATATATTGTAAAAAATATAAAATCTATCGAATTATCAATACATACGAAATGAATAAGAAGTTGCATAACAAAGACAACCAGCTTTCCCAAACTTTTCAACTCTAGAAAATAGTGCTTCAGCATACAAATAATCCCAGTACCAAATAAATCAAAAAACAAGTAGCACGCATAACATGAAAAAATTCATGGGCTGTTTGCTCACCGATTATATTATTCTTTTTCAATTTACTGTGCTATAATATTCTGCTGCTATAGTTTTCTTTTTCTCTCTTTTTTTTAAAGCAAACGAAACCGAAATATTGTATATCTAAACGGAAAGGTATAGCAAAGTATAGCCAACCAAAGATTTTAAATCCAAAGCCAGAAACATATAGCGAAGTACCAAAGACTTTAAATCCATATATCTAAATGGCAGGGATGTATGCCAACCAAATTTCCCACAAACTACAAAAGCTCAAAATAGAAAAGCTCTGTCTAGCAGAAATTTCCCACTTACACACACATAAGAGCTATATTTTATACATATAAACACACACACACACACACACACACACACATATATAATATATAAGAGAGAGAGTAGTATACGCGCGTACTTGTAATTGCAGGAGAGAGAGATGGAAAGAGAGATGGTTGTGCGCGCTGGTGGAGAGAATGAGACGGTGGTGCGTTAGTGCTGCGAGAGAGATGGCGGTGCGAGTTGGTGGTGCGCTGGACCTTCGTCGGAGAACTTTGCGGGAGATGGTGGTGGTGCGATTTTTTTGGGGAATTGGGGGAAGGGTTTGGGAGATTTTGGGTATTA